>CM076583.1:1066385843-1066985843 GCA_034641835.2 Pinus albicaulis
AATTCAGCCTAGGTATACGCGACCTTGCAGTTATGCAACAGGCGTGTATACGCGTCTGTGTTGAGGGAAACCCGCGTATACGCGGTTCCTTCTACACAAACTCGCGGGTATACGCGTGTGTGCCGAGAAAAAAAAGCTGCGTATACAAAGAAAGATAATGAAAAATAAAAAGTACAAGCACGGGAAAGGTATCGAAACTTCAAGCTGAAAATTTGCCAAGAAAGCAAAATTTGAATTTGTAAAGGCAGAAAAAAGCTGGTTGGTAACCTACTGACAATTTGAAACAACCAAAGAGAATCACAAATGTGATCCCCGGTAGTCCGCCGATTGTTCGGGGATTTAACACCCTAGAGGTTGGTTGGGTTCCAACCTCCACGAGCGAGGGCGTACTGGCACGCAATCACACGACCATGCATTCCTAAAAACGCGAAATGGAGTAGAATGAGAGGTTTACCCGTTGGTCCTACGTTTGAAGTAGATTCACGTGGAGTTCAAACTCCCTGCAACCGTCCTTCCTCCTTCACCTGAAATACAAGAAGAAACCAGCACAAAGGACAAGTTGTACAGTATATTTCTACTCTATATGTTAGTGAGATTCATATAAAACATTAAATAAATCATCATGAATGCTTGTATAACAAATATTCTTCATACATTAAATCATACACTAACACGTTTACTTCGGGAACAGCATGATACTTCTGTATTATAAAAATAGTACGTACAAAAGTAAGTGGAGAGATCACCTGATCCTTCCAAGGCCTTCGCAGACCGTCGTCCGGATCCGTCCAGCCCTTGCCTCGCTAAGACTCCTTCCGAATGAGTGCACACGAGATAACATATAAAGGGATGTATCTCAAGGAAACAAGGGTTTCCTGAAATGAACTGGGAAAATGCAGGAGGCACGGGGAATCAGACTTGGATTGGGGAAATACCAACAGAGTATAATAATAATAATTCTCTCTCTCCCTTAGGCCATACACATGAGGTCTTTTTATAGTCCCTCCAAGTAGTTTCAGCAGTTGGAAACAGTTGGCCACGGGCTGGGGTGGTTGAACTACCTGAGTAACCATCAACCCGGCGCGAAATTAGGGATTTTTTATATATTTTTTAATCATTTTAATGGCATACGCGGAAAAGTCTAGCTGGACTCGCGTATACACGCGGAAAAGTACGGGCATAGTTGCGTATGGGGGATTTTACACTTTGTTTTTAAGTGAATTTGTCCAAGTCGCGTGAGAATGGGTGCCCATAAAGCAAACAATCATGAATCAAGTCAAGGTGAAAATGATGCTATAACGGATACGTGAAAAGATGAAAGAAATGTTCGTCCGGGAAGGATTCATCATAGACCATCTCTTCTGCACAGGTAAACTTGGAAATTAATTCCGCGAAAACCAATGATTTCTTGGACTTGGCAGACATAAACTCAAGATCAAATTCCTGCAAAATCACAATCCATCTATTGTATTTGCCCCCAATCACTCGCCTACTGAGAACAAATTGAAATGGATTGGCTACTGCCAAAACATAAGTTTTTCGTAGAAGAATATAATGTCTGAGTCGTTGTACAACATGAACAGCTGCTAAAGCCAATTTCTCTATCGGAGTATACCAGAGTTCAGGTCCTACCAAGCCTCGACTAAGATAGTATATAACATGATCTACAAGAGCATCATCCTCCTGAACCAGAACCATACCAATGGTAGATTCTGCTGTTGCAAGATATAATAGGAAATCCCTGCTATAATCAGGTGGACTCAATATAGGAGCAGAGGTCAATGCTTTTTTCAAAGCATCGAATGAGCGCTGAGCGAAGTCATCCCAAAAGAATGGAACTCCCTTCTTCAACAATCTCATAAATCCTTTGGTAACTTCAACATAATTTACGATAAATCTCCGAAGAAAATTAGCTTTTCCTTGTAGACTTTGAAGTTGACGAATAGAAGACGGGGGAGGCAATAGAAGTATTGCCTCTACCTTGAAGGGATCTACCCGAATCCCTTCCGTAGACACTATAAATCCCAATAACCGACCGGATGTGACCGCGAAAACACACTTGTTCAGATTCAACCTAATCTTGTAGAAACGACATCGTTCAAATACTTGATGGAGGTGAGCAGGATGATCCATTCTCTTTCGAGAACGAGCAGCTAAATCATCCAAATACGCCTCGATAATATGTTTAATGTTGTGGAAGGCATATGAAATGGCCCGCTGAAAAGTAGCCCCAACATTTTTAAGACCAAAAGGCATCTTCTTGTAAGAAAAAGTACCCCAGGGACAAATAAAGGCAGTCTTATGCTGATCTTTAGGACGGATAGTAATCTGATTATATCCGGAGAAACCATCCATGAAGGAGAAAATCTCATTACCGGCACACTCATCGATAATCTGATCTATAAATGGTGTGGGGTAATTATCTTTTGGACATGCTTTATTAAGGTCTCTGAAATCAATGCAAACTCGAATTGTTCCTTGTTTTTTATCTACGGGAATAGGGTTTGAAACCCATTCAGTCAAAGGAACAGGGAAAATGAATCCCGCCTTAAGCAGCTTCTCCACCTCAGCTTTGATAGCTGCTGCCTTCCTAGGATTGACCGGACGAAGTTTTTGCCTTACAGGCTTAGCATTTTCATAAGTCTTGATCTCATGCTGGACAATAGATGGATCTATACCAGGCATTTCCTCATAAGACCAAGCGAATACATCCCTATACTCTTTAAAGAGATCGGTGTAAATCTGAATCTCTTCAGGGGAACATTCAGCTCCGATGAAGACATTCTCAATAACATTGGGATCCCTGGAAATGTTCACCGGGATAGTTGGAGAAATCATAGCCATGTTCCCTTCAGCATATACCTGTGTTGGTGCTAAAGGGTTCAGGACTGGGTGAACAGGACCAGGAGACAAAGGACTTGGAAAACTTGATTCAACTTCGCTCAAATCAGGTAAAAAGTAAGACCGATGATGCAAATCATCCCACGGTCTATCTATACTAGTCATAGCTTCCAGGATGGCCTCTTCAAATGGAAGAGTGGTATCAAGGAAATCCTAGGCGGAAGAAGAACTAAGTGTCCAAGCCGGAGCCACATCGCCATCCAAATCCTCTTGAGAAAGAGAAGCTAGAATGGACTTTGCAGAGTCAACAATAGATTGGTAAGAAATCTCAGCTACAGACATTGGAAATGCCATTCCACCCACTTGACCTTCCGCTAATGTGGAGGTAGGGGAAGGTAAGGTCCAAGGGTCCGAAAAATAATGCGTTCTGAAGAACTCTCTTCGAATAGGAGCCCTGGAGGATGAAATTGCATTTATATGAATGGTAGGAGGTGGAATATCGAAAGTACCCATCAAAGAAGAATACATCCCAACCCCTAAATTCTCAACAGGCGGCTTGGCATCATCCACCTTTGGGATAGTTGATTTAGTGATTGCATTCGGGTCTACAGGAGAACAGTCCAGTTGATAAACTGTAAAAATCCTCCCTTCGTGAGGGAAACAAATAAGCCGAAATAATGAAGATGCAATAGCATCCATATCATAAATCCAGTTTCGCCCCAACAGAAGGTTGTAGTCCAAGCTTGCATCAACTATCTCAACCTCTATATTTACAGTTTTTCCCCCAACACAGATGGGCAAAGCTGGGATAATGCCATGCAGTCTGTGAGAATGACCATCAAACGCATTCAGAAGAGTAGCAGATGGAACAGCCGCGGGATATCCAATTCCCTTCCAACATGCGAGAGACATCACACATGTGGAAGCACCCTCATCAACGATCGTCCGAAATATATTGAATTTCCAATACGACGATTTGATATGAAAATCCATATGATGGGGGAGTCTCTTTTTAAAATTAGACATATCGAATGTAATCACAAGAGATTTCTTTGGATAAAAAACCCCAATAGCAGTGAGCAAAGCACTGCGTTGAGCTGGAAAAGACTGGAGCACCTCAAGAGCAGACATAACACAAGGGCTCTGTGCCAAATCATCTACAACAGAGTTGTTCTGGGCGGCCCTGGCATTTGGATTAATCATCGTATGCTTAGTAGATGCTTTTGGCATCCGAGGTATAGGCTCAACAGTAGGTCTCGTAATATGAAGCGGCTCAGTACCATCGGGAGCACCCTTAGCATTCGAAGACTCAGTTTCGCCATAATCACGGGATCTCATGGCGATATCCGCGTGAGCACTCATCATATATATGTTTGACGGATTTTCCCCTTCCTGGGTGCCCCCAGAGGAAGCCCCAGGATTTTGATTTGCGCCAACAACTAGCTGTTGCCCTTGGGGAAAAGGGTTTGTTAACACAGCCTGGGGACTTGAAGAACGCTGCTGAGCTAACAAGTGTTGCGCATCCTGAATTTTAGGGCAAAGGTGAGTAATATGGTCTCCAGTACATAACTTGCATGGAAACTTAACTTTCTTTTTATCCTTTGAACCCTCACCAACATGCTCGTTGGATTTATTTGCATTACCCTTCCCATCCTTGCCCTTTTTCTTATTATTATTCCGTCCCTTCTTCTTCCATTCGAATTGTTGATTTCCTTTAGGGTTGGAAGTCTGGACGGCATTTACCGACAAAGATTGAGAAGGCAATGACTCAGCAGGCACAACCTGACCAGAGGAAGCAGATTGTATAGACAACTGCTGCAATTGACTAAGCAGGTTAGCTGCACCGCTATCGATCGACTCAATAAGTCCATCACCATGAGGACCGAGTTTAGTCTTGGAGAAGTATAATTTGGAGTGGGGAGCATCAGGAAAATACTTATGAAGGACACCAGACTGAGAATATATCAATTCAAGCTGCTGGGCCCTGAAAATAGCCTGTTCCTCATAAAATACCCCTAACAGGGATACATCCTTAGAAATATCTAGCTGCAAATATTTCAAAAACCATTCCAAGAGGAATTCTCCTGGAATATAAGCTTTGATAAGCCTCTTCCTTCTCTGCCATTCCTGAATATGATCAGAAATGTGGGTTGCCTTGTCCTACTGAAAATTGGCCAGGAGTTTTGTCCCGGCATCATAATCAACAGGCAACTGGAAATGACTTAGAAATATAGTAGCCAAATCTCCAAAAGTAGCAAAATTGCCCCAAGTTAACTCAATGTACCACTTGGCAGAATTTCCAGTCAAGGTGCAATGAAACAACCTCAACCTAATCGAATCCTCGATCAGGGAGTTAGATGAACACCAAAGATGGAAAGTGGTGATATGATCAGCCGGGTCCTCTCCATTCTTGCCTTCAAACTTTGGAATGTCTGAAGGTAGTTTGGTAGGAACCGGAGGCAACCCCGGACTATATCGGATTGGATCATTTGTCAATTTCGATAAATCTGGCAAGTTTAAAGTTGCCAGAAAAGGTAAACGAGGAGGGGCCTGAGGGTTCCATCCTTGGTGGGATGGATTCCCAAAATTCTAAAAAGAATAACCTGGATTTGATGAGGCACCAGGTTGCCAGAATGAGCTCGTAGAAAATGTTGGGCCATAGGATGATCCTTGTGACCCAGCATTTGGAGAAGGACCCCCTCCCAACATAGAGTTACCATAGACCAGACCAGTTCCCCCCACTGAAGTAGTGAATGAAGAGGAAACCCCCTGATAGGGGTTCCAAGCATTAGAAAAAGGGGAAAAAGCCTGATAAGTACTCGACGAAGTGAATGGACAATTCCCTTGCTAACTAGCGAAAAACTGGTTCCCAGCCCCCACCGCTGTAAATATAGGATTCCAACCGATAAAGGTAGTCGAACTTTGACCTCCAGACCAAGGGCTAAAACTCTGAGTCTGGGATGTAAAAGGAATAGACCCTAAGGAAGGATTCGAACTAGGAATATGCCCACTTCCGAAGGGAAACCCTTGAAAAAAAGCTGACCCACTAGCCATAGAGGACATGGGTGCAGATGCAGTTGCAACAGTGGAAAAGGAAAACGAAGGAATCCCACTAAAGGGAATTTGAAAACAAAAGGTACTAGATTGAGAAGCTTGTGCTTGGGTGGAGCCAGAGCCAAACACAGCAGTACTAGAAGCAATTGAAGATATAGCAATTGTGCCTCCTCCTTCTACTGAAGTAGGAGTCTGAATGCCTACAGCACTCACAGCCGAAGCTGCGTTCCCAGTCGTGGCCATCGAAAGGTATGAATGAGACATATAAGGAATTTCTGGTCTTGCAGACTCAGGTCCGATGTACTCAACAACAAAATGGAGAATTAGAAGGAAGAGGAGATGGAAGTGACTCAAGAGACTGGGGTACTTTCTCTACTTCTACTTCTTCTTCTGCTTCTCTTGGAAATAAGACTCTCGAGGTGAGCGGAGTGCTCCTCTCGGAACCAACACCAGAACCAACTACAGAACCTTCAAGCCCTAGCAGAGGATACCTCTCTACTGCGTCAGATACCACAGAGTGATATTCACCTGCTATATTACTCCTACACCTTCTTGAAGAAGGCTCAGTACTCTCGGGAGATACCCCTCGTATTCTCCTCGATCGATGAGGCGCTTGATCAGCCACTTTAACAGATTAATTAGACTCAAAAAAGTATAAATCTAATCAAGCTAGGAGCAAAGAGCACTCACTACAAAAATCCCTAAGATGCAACCAAGCAAGCAGCCTTCAGGTATTTCCGCTTCGGGTGATTAGGACCGGACACCAAAATATGAGAAAGCGAAAGATAGGACCTCCCGAAAGTAGTCTGGGATAATTACGGCCCAGGCCTACTAGCAAAGGTAATAGAAACTCTTACGCCGACCTCCTAACAACAACCTTTGCCGGTGCAAGTACCCAAGCTTCGCCGGGGCACCCTCCAGAAGTATTGCTGGAAGTGATACGGCATTTACCTTACCACGGGTATTCCCCCCTGCAGTCACCTGTGCGATACCTAGGAATGGCAACTAAGGGCACCAATCCGTGTCAACAGCCGAGCAGAACGGTCTTAAGGCAAGATCCAGCAAATCAGAGAGGGGGTATCTCTCTTCTCAACCTTCACTTTCCCTCACGCTTGACTCTCTGGAGGAGAGCTTTCCCGGTCCACCTAACGGTGTTGGATTTCGCTCATTTAATAAACTTCTATGTTTTAGTTTGAGCGGCCTTGGAGAGTTAAATCTCCACTCACCTAATCCAAGGCCCTACAACCTAGCTAGTTGATGTATGACACTTAATAAAAAACTTGCTAGTTGTTTTTAAATTATTGAGCTTATTTTAGTTGGCTGTTATATTAAGTCAAGGGAATATGGAAATGAAACTCGTGATGTTTTGTGATGCAGAAAAGAAATTAATGAAAACCAAACTACATGCAGATGCATTAATTTCCTTTCGATGAAAATAAATTTCTACACGAGTTCTACGAGACTATTTTTTTTTTCAGATATGAAACCTCACACTCGCAAAATTTATGAAAAAGACTACAAATGTTCAAGTGCACCTAATGCAAATTATTAAGAGAATTCCAACTCTAAGATGCAAAATCTAATAAAGCAAAGAGAAATTTTCAAGAATCCCTCAGTTCTATCACTTTTCCGGCTATCCAGAAAGCTAGTTCCCAAATCATAAACTCTCAGTATAAAGATGCCAAAATATGCTCGAAATAAGAGAAAGAAACCAATGAAAATTCCCTTCCCAAATCAAGTCAAGAACCGAAGGTAAAAATCTCAACAAGGCTTCAAAATATGAAAAGAAACCAAAACAAAATGCAAAACAAAAGCAATGGCAAAACAAATGTTTTTGGGCTTTTGATTTTTATAAAAAGAAGACTTCAAAAAGACCAAGAAAACTATCCAATCACCAAGCCAAGCAATCTCCGAATTTCAAGCGAAACTCCAACAAAAATGCTCCAAATCTTATAATTCCACTTAGTAGCAAGATTCATACGAGCAAAAGGAAGACAAGAAACTCAGTAACTCAGCCCAGAATAATAGCACAATCTTGCAGCAAACAAAAGTTCAAAGAACCGAAAATGACTCTTCAAAAAATTGCAACAAGACCTAGTCAGATGAACTCAAGAAAACCAACCAAAAAGCAGGAAAAAATTAAAGTGCAAAGCAAGACATAAATTTAGGAAAGAGTATATGAGTAGGAGCTCTCTGTCTTGATTAAGCAAAACAGCCAAGAATCTCCAAAAAGAGATCTTGGTACTCGAACCAGAAATGCAAGCACTAGAAAAAAACAAGATTTTCCAAATGAGCCGGTATTCAACCAAAAAAGAGAGAAAAAGACCAATAACCACTTTCAACACAATCCAGAGACTAAAAGGACACTGCAGGAATAGGTCACCACAGGCAGACAAGACCCAAAAGTCAAAAAATAAAAAAATAAAAAATTTGCTCAGGCATACGCTACTCAAAATTTTTGCAACAGTTGTGCATACGCGACTGTGGCAAAGGAAACCCGCGTATACGTGACTTCCTTTGACATAAAATGAGTGTATACGCGACTGTGCATAATAAAACTCCCGTATGGACAAGTAAATAATGAAAAATAAAAAGATCAAGCTGGCCAAGAAGCTAGGTCTTTAGTCTGACTGAGAAAAAACTAACTGGACTGGAAATAATGATTAAAACTGTCATAAACCTTTAAAACAGTTGAAACCACCCAACAGGGGAATCAAAAAAATGCGATCCCCAGTAGAGTCGCCAGTTCTGTTTCGGGAAATAACTCCCCAGAGGTCGTTGGGTCGAAAACCTCCACAGATCAGGGCATGCTATTCAAGAAGGACTCACACAATCAAACTTGTACGCTAAAAACTAGATATGACAAATTGTAGAACTCACATGTAGATCCTACGTTTGATGTAGATCCTGCGGGGTCCAAACCCCCAGCAACTCTTCTTCCTCTTCTACCTGGAAATGAAGAAGAGACATGCATGGAAATCTAGTTGTACAACATATATCTTTCCTAAATGTTAGTGTAATCCATGTGAAACATCATATAAACAATAATAAATGTTTAATTAACAATATTTTCACATATGCAAGAAGATATTAACACGTGAATTCAGAAACAAGATGGTTCTTGTTCATTACGAACAACATGTACAATAGTAGAAAGGTGGAGAGATCACCTGAATCCTTCCACGATCTTCGAACAGACCGTCGTCCAGATCCGTCCCGCCCTTGCCTCACTAAGATTATTTCAAGACTTGTGCACACGATATGACATATAAGCTGATGAACATCTCCAGGAAACAAGGGTTTCCTGTAAAAATCTGGAAAGTGCAGGAGGCACGGGAAATCAGACTTGAATCGGGCACCAACTGAGTATAATATCTATAATTTTCCTCTCTCCCTTAGGCCATGCATATGAGGGGCTTTTATACTCCCTCAAATTAGTTTCAATCAGTTGGCCATGGGATGGGGTGGTTGAAATACAAGAATAACCATCAACCCAGCCTAAAAAATAGGGATTTTTATATATATTTTTAATGATTTTAGTGACATACGCGGAAAAGTATCTCTGGACTCGCATATACACGCGGAAAAGTGTGGGAATATCCGCGTATGGTATTTCAAACATTGTTTTTTATGAACTTTATTCAAGTCTATGGGAATGGGTGCCTAAGGCCAAAGAGACAATCATGAATCACATGAGGGTGAAAAATGATGCTATAACACTTTTACAAAAATAATCTCTCTGTCAACCTTTTCTTTGCCTTTACTTGATTCTCCTTCATATCCTATTCCAGTTTTTATCATAGGGGATCTTTGAGCAACCGAAATTTCATTCAACTTACTAGAGCTTGTTGTTTGAGAAGAGTTTATAACCAATTTCCTTTGAGTATTTTCTAAATTCTTCCTGAGACATACTACTTCTTCTTCCAAATTTTCTTGTTCCTGAGATTTTTCTTTTATTTTCTTAAGTAACATGTCCTCTATCTTCTTGGCTTCTTCAAGCTCTATCTTTAGCTGCATCAGGAATTCTGAATTATGTTTTTCTCGCACAAACTTGAGGATAATGTCCTTTTGTTTCCTGCATTTCAGCTTGAGTCTATCATTCTCTTCCAGAGCACTTCTTAGCTCCCCCTCAAGGTCGACTTCACCTTCTTCTTCTTCATCTTCTAGCAGGAGACCTTCAAGTTCTTCTATAGCCATCAATAAAAATTCATAGGTTCCATCTTCACTTGAGAGTTCATCTGGATCTTCAGATGTACTGCTATCTTGTTGAGCATAGAAGGATTTTCTGCTGAACTTCTTTCCTTTCTGCCAGTTCTTTGATGTATTTCTCTCTGACTCTTGAGCCTGATTCCTTACTTTCTTGTGAGGACACTTAGCAGCATAGTGTCCAACTCTTCCACAGTTAAAGCATTTGAAAGGAAGTTTACCTTTGTATTTACTTGAGCCTCTATCCAATTTCTTGACAAATTTTGCCTCTTCTTCATCCGAGCAAGAGCATATGTCTCCCTCTTCTTCTTTCTTCTTTTCTGTTTTAAAGGCTGCCTCCCTCGTACTTGGCTTCTTCTGTGGGAGCCTCATCTCATAAGCTGTTAGATTTCCAAGTAGCTGGTTCATGGTCAAGGTCTCCCAATCAGCTGTTTCTTCTATTGTAGACACCTTGGGATTAAACCTGGATGGAAGAGATCTTAGAATCTTTTGCACAATTATACTTTCTGGCATGGTTTCTCCAAGAGCTTTCATATTGTTAACAATTTCTGCAACTTTTAGGAAGAAACTGGCAATGTCTTCATCATCATTCATTTTTAGGTTTTCAAACTGGGCTCTATAAACTTGAAGTTTGGCAGTCTTAACTTTCTTGTCCCCCTCATGGATGTTCTCCAGAGTATCCCACATTTCTTTGGCAGTGTCTTTGTGCATTACTTTGATAAACTCTGCTTCACACAATCCATTCAGGATGGCATTCATGGCTTTTGTGTTAGCCACAAAATCTTGTTTTGTTTCTTTCTCTGTGTCAGTTGCCTTTGGGGCATATCCTAATTCCACAGCAGCCCAGACTTCTATTCCTAGAGACATTATGTATGTCCTCATTCTAATTTTCCAGAAAGCATAATTTTCACCAGTGAAAAAAGGGGCTTTATTGGTTGAGCATCCTTATTTACTCGCCATCTTTGGAACCTAGGATCTCCTTTCAGTTGTTAGACTGGTACAAAGGAACTTGGCTTTGATACCAATTGTTGAATCTTTAATTAAACTGAGGGGGGGGGGGACTGAATCAGTTTAATACATACATAAGTATTTTAAAATTTTCACCAAACTTATTTACAGCTTAATATGTGAACAATCTTAAAATGTTGCAGCCAATATTAAATTAATGTGACACCATACTTATGTTGAGAGCAGCAAACATTTAAGCAGATTGAAAGAATTACATCAACACATAAGAAACACACATAGAGACAGCAGATGTAAGTGGAAACCCATAAAGGGAGAAAACCACATCTTATTATTGTTGTGATGCAAAGGCAAGCTCCAAATCCCTCTCACCACTGTTTTTCTGCAGGCACCAACCTACACGAGCCTCCAACCTCAGTCAACTACAACTGATAGCTATCAAGCTGCAACTTGATAGGGAAGCTCCAACTTCCTCAATTTATCAAACTGAATGTTTGCTGATTTACCTCAGATATCAGCTTTGTTCTATAGCTTCTCTTTCTGCTCTTCTTTTCTTAATCTTCTCTGCCTCACTCTTCTATACTCTACCTTCTCTATATTTACTCTCTCTAACCTCTCTTATGCATATCCAGTTGATATTATTTATAGAGTTCCTCACATGACTGTTTGTATTTCACAAGGAATTTTGAGTGAACAGTCATGACTCTTTGGCTTCTGTCTATTCATTCCTTTTATTTAACTCATTTTAGATTTATAACAATATGTACAAATTTTCATGCCACAGTGGGATTTGTTCTTTTCCTTAGGATACTTGCCAATGCATCACAAACAATAAAAAATTTAATTACAACATTTACATTCAGATTTTCAGTTACACACTTCAATTTCACTCAGCTTCTTTTCTGGATTTTGGCTTGACTGGATTTGTCTTTTCTGCTGTTGTTTCTCTCTCTTTCGTTCTTGTAGGCTCTCTTCTTCATTGCAGTTGTATAACAGTTGTACATATAACTGTCTTTTAGTATCACTGCTGGGCAATTTCAATACTTTTAATTTCTACAGTGGCCACCTTTGCATGCTGAATCTTTATCAATGTACTTGTAAGAATTCGGGTCAACCTTCAACCTTTATAATAAATTTCAACCTCTGTGTAAAATACATTCAGAGTTCTTTGCCCAACCAATCCATAATTCGAATAGTTCAATATCTTGGTTCGTTCTATTAATTCAATAAGGAAGCCTTCTTGATCCTTCCTTCAGGTTCAATTATCGAATTCATAGAATTAGATTAAGAAATGTGTTGACGGGCTTAGTACCAACTGATATAATAGACAACCCTCATGTGACCCAATACCTTTGATATTTAAATAATCCCGACAGTTATTATTTCATTTCGGGGGCTTCCTTCACACCTCATAACTAAATGTTCGAACCTTATAACTATGACCCCAAAGATTAGTAAATCCGCAAATCTTAACAATAATCAACACATTCGTATGCATGAGCCCCACCATACAATCGACGGAATCAATCAAATACACATGCTCGTACCTTAAGTTAACCTTCGCGCATCTTCCCAATATGATCACCGTCAGATTGCTTCCCTCCAGATCGACGGCTTGTGTCAATATCACTCCGCGTCTTTGGTCGATGGTTAATGCACGATGGCACGCATTGAACGGCGGTTTTGGAACTTTTCCTAACGCCACGTGTCGAACACTCAATGGAATTGCTCCGAATTTGAAAATATCGCTCGCTACGCAAAAGCGGTGCGATGAAACCCGAAAACCGCCTTCACTGTTCACCCGGTCTCGATTCCGCTCTTCTACGCAGGGTTCTGGTCTCATACAAGGTTCCGCATTTATTATTTAAAAGGGTTCTATCATACAGTCAACACCGAGACTCATAGAATAATCAATACCACGGCATCGTTAGACCTTCCATACTTACACATAAGCATACAACGGGAATTGTGCCATTACATAGAGGTGTATAACTGCAAGCCTTCAGGAGTTTATGAAATTACACCATGTTATCACCTTGGTTCTGGAGCACGGAGCATCCAGTTAAACTTCAATACAAGTTTCTAAAGATAGAGGCGAAGCCTTTCAAGACAATCTTCCACCACAATTTACCATGCTGGTAACTACAGGTATGGCGAAGCATAATCAATGACTTTCAGTAACATCAATTTATTCCAATCCCATGCAGGATCATAATAAATCTAATTACATAGAGCTCACACGGCTCATACATTCCACATAGTCAATTTGTGTTCCACTGAGGGTTCAACGGCGTATCCACACATAACCCAGTCACAGAGGTTCGTATTGGTCACAAGGATTCATTAGGAACACATTTTCATTACTAAACATACAAGCATATTCTCAAGACAAAACTCGTATAGAACTCAACTTGAAAAATGCACGTTAACACTGAAACAAATATTCATTATACAGTAGAGTGCTTACAACTTTCTAGTGGCCAAATCTTCAATCGATTGGCCCTTCTCCTCTATTCTGCAGTCCTATACAGCCTATGTAGTTCTGAGCCCACTAATTCACTGCTTGTCTCTGCTACCTCACTGCTTTGTTGCTGTTTCAGGTGCTCCTTTTTTATTTATCTCCTTTGCCATCAAAGACAACATTTCCAACAAACCGCCCATTCCCCAATGTTACCACCATTAATTGTAAGACAGTGTAAACCTAAAATGCTAAATAAACTTAGAAATTGCACTACTAATCCCTTTTCTGCATTTTCCGACTGTATTGGTCCTCCCGACACATAAAACAGAGCATGTGCTTTGTTTTTAAGCCTAGAACCAGTGAAAAACGCTCGTAGTTGATGTTGAAGATTGCCAAAATACTAGAAAGATACCAAGGACCTGTCAAAAAATTCAAAACCTTTTTAAACAACTAAATACTTGCGTAAACAGATATTTTCCCAGAAAATAGAGCCTTTGTCATTCTGAAAATAAATTACTAAAGAAATTGAAACCAGTATAAGCCTAATTTGTCCAAGAAAGCCTTTATATTTCGCAAGAAGAGTCAACACCCTGTCAAAATTTTGATAAAACCTTGTTTTTATACTGCGTTCAGTTTTAAGGAAGAACATTGAGTTTATTTAGTTTTTGTAGACTTATAAAAGTCTAATCAAACCCATAAATCATCTACAGGTAACTTGACCATCTGTGCTTAATTTCAAACAAATTTTCAGCCGAATTATCCACTGAAAATCCTAAGAAACCCGTGTTTCTTATTTTCATAAACAGTACGAGTCTGAAATACAGTTTGAAAGCCAAAATTGATGTTACAATCCAAGGAAAGAACTAGATTCTGCTTATTTTCATCCAAAAACCTTTTTTCAAAGTCAAGAAACTTCTCTAAACACTTTAATCTTACGGAAGAAACCAGACAACCTACAAAACAAAGCTTCAGTAGTCATCCAAGCCTAAAAATGCCAAAATCCACTCCAGATATGCCCTCCAAGACAGCTATCATTGTGAATCCTCTAGAACGTCCTCTTGTAGACATTGAGCACATCGCTTTAGCATAAGTAGACTATAAAATAACAGATCCAGTAGTTGAATTTAATTTATTAGACATCCACTGCTGGAGCTATGAAATGTCCTTAGATTAGGTTGAAGAAGTCCAAATTTGGGAATCAAACCTTCCAAAATATGTTGTTCCAGTCACTTATCAATTCCCAAAGGTTATGAGGTTGTATCAAAGTTATTATTCACCTAAAAATAGAGCAATGATGAATGCAATCAAACAGGTATTGTTTACAATTACTGTGGCATCCATAAACCAGATGTTACAACTCAAACTAGATCCTAAAGCAGTTCCTTTGTCAATAGAGCCACTTACAAATTTATACATTGGCCTTGATTTTCCCAAAATATTTCATATTTTCCAAGCATTCATGCCCTTACATGTGGAAATTCCATAAGTCAATCCTCCATATTCCACTTCAAAATTTACAGAATGTTCAAGGCATGTCATTCCATGCTGTCATTTATCCTAGGATACTATACAGTTGAGCATACTGATGATTCCATCCTAGGGTTTCTATCTACTTTTGCACTAGGACAACCTCCCTCTGTAATTTTCAATTATGCTGAGTACATTGTTGATAATATCCATGACCATCTGATCAAGTCACCCACTGAAGGAGTGTTCAGATACACATCTTTTCCCTTCCATATGCTTTTATATTTTCAAGTAGATAAGTTCCCCATAACTCTCCAGAAGCTTGATATAGAATAAAATCCACTTTCAGTCATCTTTTAGACTTCATTAATCAGAAAAGAGTCCTCAGAATTCACTTTTGCAGAGTTCACAGAAAATTTTGTCCATCCATTGATCAATATGTTGACCAACACTGAACAACCAAGGATCAATGATGAAACGAAGAAAATTATATAGTTATCTAAACACACTAGAACTGGAGATTGGTATTTGTATGAAAAACACACAAAAATCAGAATTTTTGGGTCTAATCTGTTACCCTACAAATTACCCAAATATGTACCAATGAGGGTTTTTTCCTTGGAATAAATCACACAAATATTAAATTCTGATTCTATCAACTTTATAGCAGCTAAGAAGAAAACACAATTTAAGTAATCACAGAGATGCAGAGACAAAACCACCCAAACAGTGACTAGAGTACAGATTTGAAGAGAGTTTCTCATGGAACTATGACCCACAAGGAATACCGAGTAAAATGAGGGTTAAGTGCAAACTAGCACCCTACATTTATGAGAAAAAACTAGAGATTGAGAAGTATGTCAATCAGACTGAATGGGTAGAAAGCACTTTGGTAGATGCAGTTAAGCAGGGTGATACTAGTCACACCTTACAAACTGCCAATCAAGGAAAAAAAGCCACCAAAAGGGTTAGAGAAGAAGGAACATACATTGCTGAAACCACAACTGAAACTAGGTTCAAATTAAGATACAATAAAAAGCCTAAGATAGACTCGGTTGATAAAGGAAAAGTGACTATTGAGGTAGAAGACACAGATGTTCCAGTAACAAATACAAATGCTGCTACAGTCAATAAAAATGAGCCGCTTATAGAGAATTTATTTGAATGAAGTAAATCCTGACAATTCAAATACACAGATGATAGAAAAACAATAGAATTTGGAAGCACCATCTTCATAGACAATAGAGGAAAAGGATCTTGATATCAAGGAAAAGTATAAACAGATTAAAACAAAGAATGAAGAGATAAAAAATGAGATTTAATCTCAATATTTGAAGCAAACACCAGGTGTTCAAAAAAAATTTTTATCAGCCGTTGACTACTCAAATAAAAAGTTGATAATGTCAGTGATCTAGCCTATTAGCCATTAGTAAAATTTGTTATATGAGATGGCTAAATATTTCCTTTTTGATTTCCAAAAACAATATTTTATGAAAATCCTTGTGATTTTTTGACATCTCACTAACTTCATTATCTTTAAGCTATCCATTCACTAAGATCTTCATTCAAATCCATTCCAAGTTAACCTGCTGATTCAAAAAGAAACTAATTTCAGGCCATTTTCACCATTTACCCCTGCATGACTCTTCTCCTCATTTTATTGATTTTCTCTCTCCATTTCTATCAGTCATTTTCCCTTCCAAAAAAACCATTTTCCCTCCATTTATCCTTCATTTCCCTTAAAAATACCTGTTAAACCATATAAAACCTCCTTATTTGGTTTAAAATACCCTCTTTCACCCTATCAGAATCCTCAAAAAGGCTTAAAAACCCCTATTTTTTCCTAAATCTGATTATTTGTAACATAAGCCCTTAAGCCCCTTTGGGCTTAAGCCCTACTCCCCTTCCTCATGTGACATAAGGCTTTTGATTGTCACTAAGCCTATAACTCTAGTCCTATTTTTCCCTGCCAAACCACGTTTTCGCTTTTAACTTAGGTCGTTCACCTATATTATTATCCCACGCCATTTGTTTTTCTATCAAGCGATCCCCACCGTTAACCATATAGATCTAACGGTTATCGCCACTCCTGCTCCTAATCTATCCACCCCACCATACCCTCGTTCACCTTTCCCTTGAACAGATCTCCACTGTCGATCATCCCGATCTGACGGCTCTCATCCAGCCCCCGCCTTTCCCATTCCGCCTCCGCCCTTACCACTAGTCGATAGAAAATACGACATCACCCCCAGTACCACCATTCACTATCGAATCCCGCAACCGATCAACTTCTTTTGGTTGGGATCAACCCACACCGCTGATCTATCTCCTCCAGATCCAACGGCTCTCGGTCAAATTTGCACACATTTTTTCGAAAGGGTTTAATGCCCCATTTCTACGTGAAATGGGCGGTTTTCCCTTGGACAGGTGTCACCTCCCGAGTGGCATCGCATCCATTTGGGTTAATACCGCTAACCACCTATATTCCACGCGATACCACCCGATTTAGCACAAAACTGCCTTCTTCAATTTCGCGCCCAAATTCAAATTATCCACTATTCCCTCTGGTTCCGCCCATGGAACCCCTCCTCTGCGCATTTTCCCCCCTCTGAAATCGCCCCAACGCCCTCACCAAGCCTCTGAAAGATAGTTAATCGAATAACACAAGTTTTATTTAATATGTTTGTTTATGGTTGCAGGTTTAATGGCGACCTAAGTTCACAGGCCATCCCACAACCAATTTAACATGGCTTTAAGGTCTCTGGATGACGATCCATGAGGCCAAATAGATGAAGAAATGGATAAAGGGTTTTGAGTCAAAGCTTCAATCAATACTTCATGTTCATTGATTGAAGTCAATAAATCCTCCAGCGCGCAAAGGAACCCCTGCACACAAGAAGACAAAGAAGATTAACGAAATATGGAAGATCAGTGAAGAAATGAAGAAACATAGAGAATAAAGGCTTAATCAAATAAATTGAGGAAAAAGAAAAGTATTTGCATCAGAGATCAAGGATAAAGGACACAGTCAAGGACATATGGTTAAAAGATTAAAATAGTCAATAAAGTGAAAAAGACAGTAAAGATGATTATAAAGGATAAAAGCAAAATCAGGCCTTAAACAGAGTTTAAAGCACAAATCAAGACATATCAACCAAATATAAAGCTTCGAATGCCAAATCAATGAAGCTTTTACTTCACCAAAGGACTAAATGCCACCTACAAAGCCTATTTTCCCTAAAAACACACAGAATTTATTACATTCAGAGATATTTCCAAAAGAAGCAGTTCAATAGTTATTACAAAAGTTATCAAAAATCCTAAAAGTAAAAAATTACAACTAAGTAGCTCAGAAATTAAAAAAACATTCATTATAAAGAGTAACTCATTTTAGATATTTTTTCCTTGGGCATTGCATGGTCTCAAAGGTCAAAAATCATTAAAATCCGTCATAAATGAAATATATTAATCCTAGCTTTCATTTCACCTCCTCATCTGCTTATAAATATAGCATGAGGACTTCATTAGAAAGGGTTCTTGGTTGGCTATAGAAGGTTGTTACTGTTAGTTGTTTAGAGTGTTGTTGAGCTAGTTGAGGAGTGCTAAGCTAGATAGAGAAGCTTTGAGGTGTAAAGATTCACTGTGATGGAGTATGTAAAATAAGCTGATTCACAGGATCCTGGTCTATGTTAATGGTGACGTTTTTCCTCACTTTTTTTATTTTCTCCTTATGTTTCATTATGCCCATTTTCTCTGATAAAGAACATAAAATTTAGATTATGATTTACTGTCAAAGTTACCCTATTTCTATCTACAAGCTTTATCTTTATGTTTTCTTCTGCAGGGTTTGATTGAAGGATTCTTACTTGCCCTTTAATCCTGTCTAGCTTGTTGGTTTAAGAATGATTGAATAGAGTATAACTAGGAAAATGTTGGTGAGCCCATGTCCTTCTGAGTAAAACTTGAGATATTTTTTTTGAATGATCTTTTTCAAAGTATGCTAAGTAGAGTCTAAGCCAGGGAAGTCTATGGTTTTCCCCGTCCTCTGGTTTGTCTTTAAAGGATGTTTGAAAGATCCCTAGAGAGTTTGTCAAAAGCAGATTAGATTATTTCTATTCCATATTAGGCTACTCTCCTTGTTATCTTGTATGTTTTCTTTATCTGAAAGTAGTCTTAGGATTACTGGATTGTTGTCTTAAAAATTTGCTTAAATAAAAGTCTGTCCAAAGAAGTCTATGGTTTGCCCTGTCCTTTGGTTTACTTCAAAATGTTAATTTGAAATGATTTTCTTGTTTAAATAGAGCTAGAATATTCTTGACTGAATAAATCTTTATTTCCTTCACTACACCTTAATTTTTCATATCACAACTTAATCTAAAAGACCCATTCAATCTAGATAACTTGCCCTATGAAAACCCTTGAATAGTTGTTGAACAATTAAATCCTTTTATGACTCCATAGCCCAATGGATTAATGTTGTCTTATAGTCTATCCTTCCAGCTGAAACATTCCCTCAATTTTCTCAAACCTTTAATCCTTCAAGTACCTTTTTCAATCAACCAAAACCAAACAAAGTTCTCAGAGCTTCATAACTAGCCTAATATCTTAAACAAAGCATAAATATATATCTTTCAAAAGCACTTACATAGAGAGATCCCTCTCTGAACCCAGGAAGGCTAGGTCCTAGGATTCCAAAGTGGTTCTGATGTGGCCCATGCAATGTTTATTCTTGCCATTCTTGTAAATGACAGGGATCCAACATAGTGGCGACCATACTGGGGAACAAAACTGAGTAATATATAACTTCAAAACCTAGAAAACCTCTTTCTTAAAATGAATCAAGTGTCTGCCAAGAGTGGTTCCTGATTGTTGATGATGGACAACAACCAGTCTTAGAAAACAAGTAAAAATCTTACACCTAGTGACTCCACTGGTTTTCAGTAGGGTTGCTGACCCCATTGGTGGTTTGAAGACTCCACTGGGAAACTTATTTGATCACTAGAACAACACAAAACCCAGTTAAGAAAAGTTTGTGGATTAATTTTTTTCTTACACAGATTAGTTTGCCTTTAAACAACTGTCATATTTGGCTAACTTTTCTTATATTTGGGTCTAAATCCTGGCTTCCAAAAGAATCCATACTAGAGCCTATCCTAACCCAAATCCTCCTGCAATAGTTGATAATCCTGAGAACATTCTTAGGAAGTCTCCTTCATATAAAAACCCAACTATTGTTAGACCCATCCTGAGAGCAAGTTCAGTCCCTGAAAACCTTATAAACTTGCAGAGTACCCAAGTTGACTTACCTCATATCAGAATTTTATCTAGAACTAAGTCACAAAGTGGTATAGACCAGGTAAACCTTGAGTTTTTAGATTCACAACAAAGTAGCAGCAGAGAAGCCTCTCCATCCACTCCTCCAGATTTCCATTTTCTCCAAAACCTTGGCTTCTCTCATCCTAAATCTACTAAGCGTCATTTATCTAGTCCAATTAATTTAGCTACACCCATGCATACACCCACTATTCAAACCACTCCACTTCATCACCTTCCTCCACTTGTTAACCCCCCATTGTTTCCACAAGCTCATATTATGGCAACATGGTATGCTCCCTTAGTCCTTCCTTTACCTTTAGTTGCTCTACCATAGGACTATCAGTCCAAGATTCCATTATACGATGCTAGTAGTTCTACTACAACTCAAAAACATGTGGATAGAATGAATGATTACTTTGACAAACAAGAAATAGATGATGAAACTGTAAAACTTAGAATGTTTGCTCAAATCTTACGGGGAGAAGCAAGAAAATGGTTCAAAGGCTTAAACCCTAACAATATCAATGATCTTCCTGCCTTCCATCAATTATTCCTAAACAAATTGGAAGTCAAGATAAACCCCCTTCAAATCCTGTCAGAATACAATGAGCTTAAAAGAAATACTGGAGAGGGTGTCCAAGATTATTGCACTAGATTCAATAGTGTTTATAATTCACTCCCTCCACAAATGAAACCCCCACAAGGCTTAGCCTTAATAAATTTTCCTGAAGGGTTTGACCTAGACATGTGTTATCAATTAAGGGAGAGAGAACCCCTCACTTTAGAAGATATGTATAAAGGGGCAGTAAGTGTAGAGGCTAACCTAAATGACAGAAGGGCTAGATTGAAAGCAGAGAAGTAGGTTACCTACAAAGATGAAGATGGACCCTCCACATCAGATTCCAAAATTGATAGCTTGGTTAGGACCATGGAAAGGATGATGGAAATAATAAACATGAATGAGAGAGCTTATCCTAAAGAAAACCAAATAGCTCCTCAAAATAAAAATAAAAATCAAAACCAAAAATTTAGAAGGAATCCCCCTCAAATTAGACAAAGAGGGCCTGGTCAGCAAGTCAGGCCTCCTTTCCAACAAAAATATGCTGATGAAGATGAGGGAGTGATTGAAGAAACAAAGGGAGATAACATAAACTTATTGGGAGTAAACAATGAGGATACTATTTTCCTTACTAAAGAAGAACAAGGCATATATACACCCTATGATGAAGAAAGCCCAGAATCTGAAGATTACCAACAAGGCTTTGAAAATGCCATAATAGAAATACATAAAAAATATGACTTGAGGAGTAAAAAGAATCACGAAGTTCCCAATAAAAGGACCTCTGAAATATCTGCAAAAAACAACCTTGTAAACACTCCCAAAAATACAACAGAAAACCATAAAACAGTGGCTGAAAATTCTGATAAAAACAAAGGACAAAACACTGAAATTCTTAGCAAACATAGTGGTGAGCCTAGTAGCACTAGCACCTCAACTAATGCTCCTAATAAAATATTTTCAAATGCTATTCATAATAAAAAATAGCAAGCTGATTTTTCTGAGAAAACAATGACTAAAAAAACTGAATTAAACATTTCCAAAAATCTGACTCCTTTTAACATAGAGAGTGAAATTGAGAAAATTAAAATCTCTATTCCTCTCACTGAATTAGTCACACAAGATATATATATAAATCCAAACTGTTAAGAGCCTTGAACATAGGATACAACAATGATACTATTAACTTAAATGATGGCAAACCTGAGCTTCTGTTTGGACCAAAAGTGGAAGGGAAATTTCAAGAAGGAGGTGTTCCTCCATTTTATGTCAGTCTAAACATCCATGATAACATTTTTCACAATTCCATGCTTGATTCAAGAGCATCACATAACCTCATGCCCAAAGTAATAATGGAAAGATTAGTCCTTGAGGTAGCTAGGCCCTATAAAGATTTATACTCATTTGACTCCAGTAGAGTCAAATGCCTGGGCCTAATAAAAGATCGTTGTGTCAACTTAGCAAAAATCCTAGCCAAAAGCTTAGTGATGGATATAGTAGTGGTTGATATACCTCCAAGGTATGGCATGCTCCTTTCAAGAGCTTGGGGTGCCAAGCTTCAAGGCACTATGCAAATGGATATGACTTATGCCACCATCACTGTCTTTAGTCAACCTAGAAGACTATATAGTGAAACCCACATGAAGTACATGGTGAGTAGTCAAGAAAGACCAGACAACTCCCCTCTTTATTCTATTCATACAGACCTTGAATCATTCATCCTTTACAATGATGAAAATCTTAATGAGCAAGTATCAGAAACCAACCATAGAAAAAGAGGAAGGGAAGGGGAAAAGACATAAGTAGTTTGCTAATTCAGAAAATCACAGCAAACAGAGTCAAGATCATAAGCCACAAAATATCCATCTACTTAGTACTAAGCATGAAAATCAAAGAAAAAACCCTCAACACACTGAAAACCTTGAGGAACAAGACAAAAATAGACATAGTACAAACCCTCAAAAACAACATAGTGACAATCAAGATAAACAAAACAGAGAGGACATAGAGGAAATTAATGAAAATTATGAAACTAGTCCTCTTTGGAGTATGAGTTTTGATGTGTCTTGTAGCAAGAATAGTGCGGGAGCAGGCATATGGATGCATAATACATAGAATAACTATGCTAAAGGCCATTCATACAGACTAAATTTGCAATGCACTAATAACATAACAGAGTATGAAGCACTCCTCTTAGGACTACATTTACTAAAAAAATTAGGAGCCAAGAGGATAACTGTCCATGGAGATTCAGAACTGATAATTAGGCAAGTAAATGGAGAATACACTACCAAACATCCAAGATAATGCCATGGACCTCCTCAAAACCTTTGCAGAGTTTGAACTCATCTTTGTCCCTAGAAACCAAAATATTCTTGCCAATGGTTTAGCCTTTGCTGCTAGTACATGTCTGAGACCTTATGAAAGCAAACAATATTCAATCCAAGTCAAATATAGACCAGTAGTCCCAGATAATGAAAAATGTTGGCAGTTTTTTGAAGGAGATAAACAAATAGAAGACTTCCTGCAGTCCAGAAATGAGTTTGATGTGCCAAATTCAAATTCATAATTTGAAGAAGACTGCCCTACCGAGGAAAAATATTGCCAAGAAATGCCTCCTAACACTGCTAATATAAATCTGTTAAGCAAAGGATGCAAACATAAAACATAAATATGCACTGATTTAGAAAAAGAAGATCTAGAAGTTCTACAGTCTTACGATGAAAACTTGCCAAAAGGACTAGTGCCTCTATAAGAATTGTTTGAATTTAAGGATGTTTCCAAAAATCCAAAAATAGAACCCACTAACACTGATGTTGAAGAGTGTAATATAGGCAGTAAAGAAATGCCTAAAATGATCAAATTATCTAAAACACTGCCATCTCACATTAAATTGAAATATCTTGAGCTGTTTAGAGAATTTTCTGATGTATTTTCTTGGAGTTATGAATATTTAAAATCATATTATACATAAATAATTCAGCATAAGATACCCCTCAAAGAAAACCAGAAACCTTTTAGACAAAAACTATGTAGAATAAACCATTTTTAATTACCTCTAGTTGAGAAAGAAATAAAAAAAATGTATGATGCTGGAATTATTTTCCCTGTAAGATACTCAGAGTGGGTATCCTATAAGGAAGAAAAAAAGAGAAATAAGGCTTTGTATAGACTTCAGAAACTTAAACAAGGCCTCATTAAAGGATAACTATCCCTTGCCCAAAATGGATCACATCTTACAAAGGGTAGTAGGTTCAAAAATAACTTCTTTTCTAGATGGATTCTTAGGATACAACCAAGTATTGGTACACGTTGATGATCAACTTAAAACAACTGTTACCACACCTTAGGGAACTTTCATGTATGTGAAAATTCCTTTTGGTTTAATGAATGCTGGTGCCATATTCCAGAGAGCCATGGATACTGATTTTTCATAAGAAATAGGTTACTTCATTGTGATTTACTTAGATGGCATAATAGTCTACTACAAAGTAGATGAATAACACCTAATACACCTAAGAAAAGTCTTTGATAAATGCAAAGAATATGGCTTATCATTAAACCCAAAGAAAATATTGTTTGGTCTCCAAGAAGGAAAACTTCTTGGTCCTATCATATATGATGAGGGGATAAAGATAGACCCAAAGAGGATTGAAGGCATATTGCAAATCAATCATCCTATAAATATCAGGGAACTTCAATATTTCATTGGGAATATCAATTTCTTCAGAAGGTTCATACCCAACCTGTCTGAACTGATTAGAAATATTACAAACATGCTTAAAAGAGAAATAGGAGTTAGATGGAACTTAGAAGAAAATAAATACTTTGAGTTGGTAAAACAAGCACTTACCCAAACACCAGTTCTTATTAGTCCTGATTTTACCAAAGAATTCTTCATATTCTCCTTTGCATCAGAACATACAGTGGCTGCTACAGAAAAACATAAATAGACAAGAGCAACCCATTGCATTTTTTAGCAAGGCATTAAGAGATGCAACTTTGCAATACAACATAATGGAGAAAAAGGCTTTTGCCTTAGTCAAAGCCTTAAAATATTTCAGAGTTTACATTTTACACTTACACATCATTGCATTTGTGCTTCATTCAGTGGTGAAAGACATTTTGACACAAGATCCTGATGGCAAAAGAGGAAAGTGGATTGCTGTAATATTAGAATATGATTTAAAAATTAAGCCCACTAAGCTCATCAAAGGCCAAGGACTAAAAAAACTTATGGCTAAAACCAACTTACAAGCACTTGATATAAACATGTTTAATGCATTATATGAACAGGAGGAGTTGGCAACTCCACTCATTGAAGATTATTTTCTGAATTGATCTTGGTATGTTGATATTTTGTATGTGCTTCTTAATCTTAATGTTCCTCCTAGTTTGTCTAAAACAAAGGCAAGGTTTCTGAAGTTAAAAGCCATTAATTACTGCATTTTAGATAAATTTTTATATTGGAAAAATGCTAGTGGATTATTGCTTAAATGTTTTCTTGAGAATGATGCAGATAAGATCAAGCATGAGTTTCATGAAGGAGTTCAATGTGGAGGCCACCTCTATTGGAAAACTACTATTAACAAAATCCTTAAAACTGGCTATTATTGGCCCACCTTCTTTCAAGATGTCCATAAAATGATAATTTCCTGTCACAAATGTCAAATATTTGAAGGCAAAATAAAATTTCTACCCTTACCTCTGCATCCAATCATTGTTGAAGCTCCTTTCAACAGTGGGATCTAGACTTAATTGGGGAGATCCATCCTGCTTCATCTGCCCAACACAAATGGATCCTCACAGAAACATATTACTCTACCAAATGGATAGAGGCCATCCCTTCTAGGAATGCCACAGATTCAGTCATCATTAAATTCCTTGAAGACTATATCCTGTCTAGATTTTGCTGCCCTAGGAAGATTATCACTGACAATGCTGCTACCTTTGGGTCCAAAAAGATGGTTGATTTTTGCCACAAATATCAGATTATATTGGGTCATTCCACAGCTTATTACCCTCAAGATAATGGGTTGGAAGAATCCTGAAATAAGAGTTTTGTGAACATCGTCAAGAAGTTGCTGGAAGAAAATAAGAAATCATGGCACAAAAAGCTAGTACATGCAATTTGGGCAAACATATTGACCACTAAAAATTCAACTAGAATGTCCCCTTATCAGCTAGTTTATGGAGTAGATGCAATATTTCCAACCAGTTTAGGAGTGTTAATCATGAAATTGATTCAAGAAATATAGTTTGAAGAATATGATATAATAAGAAGAATTAATCAGATTGTCTAGTTGTAGCAAACCAGAGAGGAAGTTTACAATAGAGCACATCAAGTACAAGAAAAAATCAAGAAGCTATTTGATAAAAGAACAAAAGCAAATGATTTTAACTTTGGTGACAAGGTACTAAAATGGGATTCTAGGAGGGAAGATAAGGGAAAACATGGAAAGTTAGAAAATTTGTGGAAAGGCTCTTATCTCATTCAATCTACTATAGGTAACAATGCATTTTTCCTTCAAGATATGGATGGAACAGAAATTTTTGGAGGTCCTTTCAAAGGCAGGATGAAACATTATTTTTGTTAAAAACTCAGTTGAAAGCTTTTTCCATTGTAAATAACATTGTTTGAAGAAAATGACTTGAAGGAATAAACACCAAAAACAAAAGAAAAAGAGAAAAGAGGGCAGATAAAAGAATAGGTACAACCCCATACCAAAAAAGAGAAAAAACTGAAAGTGTGCAAGTCCAAATGCCACTACTTTGAAAGAAGACATGTTATTCAATCATACAGCCTAATCATGATTGAATAAGTTTAAATTTATTGCTGATAGGTTAGTGAATGAAGATCTACCAAACAATGTAAAATTGGCTTATTAGTAGAATATATTAGGAGAAGAGAGAAATGGTTCTAAAAAAATCAAAATCTAAACCAAAGAAAGAAACAAGGATGCTTATCAATTTCAGATCTTAAGCCTTCACAATTTTGTTTTAAATTTCTACAAATAAAGTCTATGTGCAGCTTGTACAGATGCCACAGCCCCATAACAAATTAGACTGTCTAATCCTGATTTGATTATGTTTCAATTTCCTGTTTTAGACTAGAGAAGGAAAATCTGTCAAATAGTTTAATCTTGACAGATAGCTAGAATAGGTAGAGAAATGATGAGTTCAGGAGTTTAATCTGAACTTATGGATGATATAAGGGTAAGAAGTAGATATTTTTCTTCTTTCAAATGAAAGAAAAAAGAAATTTGATGTTACAAAGTTTTGCAAGTCTAAATGCACCCACTAAAGAAGAAAAAATGTTAGGAAAGTAGGTTGTGTAGGTAGAATTTTGGGTAAAAATCAGTCTTGATATGATACTGCAGGTCATATCTAAGCATAAAAATCATCAAGTCAAGGAGGATTGTCATAATGCAAAACAAGGCATTGGCCTACTTTCCAGATATTTATTCTCTGAGGTTCTTGACACCTCCAAGGAGCTGCCTTCCCCAAGTGGAGCCACTGTTAGCCATCAGTAAAATTTGTTATATGAGATGGTTAAATATTTCCTTAGATTTCCAAAAACAAGCTTTTATGAAAAATCTTGTGAGTTTTTGAAATATCATTGAGTTAATTATCTTTAAGCTATCCATTCACTAAGATCTTCATTCAAATCCATTCCAAGTTAACCTGCTGATTCAAAAAGAAACTGATTTAAGGCCATTTTCACCATTTATCCCTTCATGACTCTTCCCCTCATTTTACTGATTTCTTCTCTCCATTTCTATCAGTAATTTTCCCTTCCAAAAAACTCGTTTTCCCTCCATTTATCCTTCATTTCCCTTAAAAAGACCTGTCAAACCATATAAAAGCTCCTTATTTGGTTTAAAATACCCTCTTTCACCCTATTAGAATCCTCAAAAAGGTTTAAAAACCCCTATTTTTTCCCTAAATCCGATTATTTGTAACATAAGGCCTTAAGCCCCTTTGGGCTTAAGCCCTCTGCCCCTTCCTCATGTGATCTAAGGCTTGCGACCATTCGCTAAGCCTATAACTGCGGTTCTATTTTTCCCCGCTAAACCACGTTTCCACATTTAACATAGGCCCTTCACCTATATTCTTATCCCACGCCATTTGTTTTTCTCTAAAGCGATCCCCATCGTTGACCATATATATCTAACAATTATCGCGCCTCCCGCTCCTCATCTATCCACCCCACCATACCCTTGTTCAAATTTCCCTTGAACAGATCTCCATCGTCGATCATCTCGATCCTATGGCTCTCATCCAGCCCCCACCTTTCCCATTCTGCCTCTAGCCTTCCCGCTAGCTGACAGAAAATATGACATCACCCTTGGTCTCACCATTCACTATCATCTCCTGCAACCAATCAAATTCTTTTGGTCGGGATCAACTCGCACTGTTGATTTGGCTCCCCCAGATCCAATGTCTCCTGATCAAAGTCGCATGCATTTTGTAGAAAGGGTTTAACACCCCATTTTTGCGCGAAATGGGTGGTTTTCCCTTGGACAAGTGTCACCTCTCAAGTGGTATCGTGTCCATTTGGGTTAATACCGCTACTCACCTACCTTCCATATGATACCACCCAGTTTAGCACAAAACTGCCTTCTTCCATTTTGCGCCCAAATTCAAATTATCCACTGTTACCTCTGGTTCTACCCATGGAACCCCTCCTCTATGCATCTTCCCCCCTCTGAAATTGCCCCAACGCCCTCACTAAGCCTTTGAAACACAGTTAATCCAAGAACGCAGGTTTTATTTAATTTGTTTCTTTATGATTGCAGGTTTAATGGCCTAAGTTCACAGGCCATCCCACAACCAATTTAACGTGGCTTTAAGGTCTCTACATGAGATCCATGAGGCCAAACAGACAAAGAAATGGGATAAAGGGTTTTGATTCAAAGCTTCAATCAATACTTCATGGGCATTGATTGAAGTCAATAAATCCTCCAACATGTAAAGGAACCCTTGCACAAATAAGACAAAGAAGACTAACAAAATATAGAAGATCAGTGAAGAAATGAAGAAACAGAGAGAATAAAGGCTTAATCAAAGAAATTAATGAAAAATAAAAAGATTAGCATCAGAGATCAAGGATAAAGGACACAGTTAAAGATAGATGGTTAAAAGATTAAAGCAGTCAATAAAGTGAAAAAGACAGTAAAGATGATTATAAAGGATAAAATAAAAATCAAGCCTTATACATAGTTTAAAGAAAAAATAAAGATAGATCAACCAAAGATAAAGCTTTGAATGCCAAATCAATGAAGATTTTACTTCACCAAAGGACTAAATGCCACCTACAAAGCATATTTTCCCTAAAAACACACAGAGGTTATTACAGTCAGAGATATTTCCAAAAGAAGCAGCTCAATAGTTATTAAAAAAGTTATCAAAAAGCCTAAAAGTAAAAAATTACAACTAGGTAGGTCAAAAATTAAAACAACATTCATTATAAAAAGTAACTCATTTTAGATATTTTTTCCTTGGGCCTTGCATGGTCTCAAATGTCAGAAATTATTAAACTCAGTCATAAATGAAATATATTAACCCTAGATTTCATTTCACCTCCTCATTTGCTTATAAATATAGCATGAGGACTTTATTAGAAAGGGTTCTTGGTTGGTTGTAGAAGGTTGTTACTGTTAGTTGTTTAGAGTGATGTTAGGTCCCTATATTACTAGTTTAACCCCTTATTGTTATTAGTATAGCCCCCTTATTGTTATTATTGTAGCCCCCTCTAACCCCAATATTATTATTATTGTGCCCTTACATTTTTATTGTTAGGTCGGCTAGGATTACATTGTGGCCCCACTAGGATTACATTGTGGCCCCATGGACTCCTATATATAGAAAGGAGGTTTTGTCATTTGTATCATCCTAAAGAATTAATCATTCATGTAATGTATTGGAGGTTTCCCCCTCGAAGTGGCTTATTTATAAGGCGTTGATATCTCTTTTCTTCCATTTTTGGACTTGGTTTCACAACATTTGGTATCAGAGCTTTGGATTCTAGGGTTTCGCTGCTCCAAACAGGTCATTGTGGAATTTTCACTATAAATTTTTTTATACAAAGGTTTAGAAGCTAAAATGTTTAGAGTACGAAACTGAAATCCTGGGGAACATCGTCGCAAAATTTCAAAGCTTGGTTCGCAATATTTTTGGAGATATGATCTGTGGAAGTTAGGTCTTTTTGCAGGCTCCTCAATTTAACCTAAACAAGTCATCACGGAATTTTCGCTATAAATTTTTTTCTACGAAGGCTCAGAATCTAAAATTTTTAGAGTACGACGCCGAACTCCTGAAGAACATCGTCGCAAAATTTTAGATCTGGGTTCGCAATATTTTCAGAGATATGGTCTGTGGAAGTTATGACTTTTTCAGGCTACCGAATTTCATCTCAAAGAGGTGATCGTGGGAAAATCTTCATAACTCTCTCTCTGAGCATTAGATTGGAATTCTGTAAAAAGTGGACATAATCACACAGAATGTAGTTTCTTATCTATCAATTTTAGAGCCAAAGGAGGAAGAAATGACACGTGGAAAGTCATACAATTTCGCTCTACTGAACTAGTCCCTAATTAGGTCATCGTAGGAGATTGGGCACAACTTTGTCTTCAAGAATAAAAATCAAGTCATACTTGTGGCATTTGAAAGAGGATTCAGAGGGCTACCTTAGTACCAAATTTCAGATATTTAAGATCCAAAATCATAGAGATAATTCATTTTCTATATCACACTCCTCGAAAGCAAGAAAAAGGTGCGTATTTTTTTTCGAATTACATAAGTCTCGTTTGAAAAAAATTAGTTGGAATTTATTCCTAGGGAATATTGAAGAATAGATATCAATATTGGGTTCTAAAATGGCCCCTAAAAATAATTCAACACCCATTAATCCTTCAGAAGGCTCTGCTATGACTCATGAAGACGAAGAAACACAACATGAGATATCAAAATTACAAGAGCAAGTGCACCAAAATTCATTATCGCAAAGAGCAACAAAAAATGAAATGGAAGTTTTGAATAAAGGCGTGGAAACTAAGATGGATGGTTTGAAGAAAGGCGTGGAAGCTAAGATGAATGGTTTGGAAGCTAAGATGGAAGGCATGGAAGCTAAGATAGAAGAAAAAATGGAAAACATAAAAGTAGACATCGAAGGTTTGGCAAAGTTGATACAAGAAATGTTTCCTAATGGTGAAAATATAGTAGAGGAAACTCATGATGAGAACAAAATAAATGTTAATCATGATTTCCTAAACTCTAATGTTGGACAGAAGAACCACCATATTCCAAAGATGGATATGAGGAAGTTTGATGGCAAGGATCCCGTAACATGGATACTACAGATGGAGCAATATTTTGATCTCAATAATGTGCAAAACACACAAAAGGTAAACATTGCAACTTTACATTTAGAACAAAATACATTTGTATGGTATTGATGGCTTTGCTCCCATAAAAAAATTGTCACTTGGTCAATTTTTACGGAGGAAATGATAGCACGTTATGAGGATACAAAGAGAAACACCTTCTTTAGCCAATTGATAAATCTCAAACAAAAGGGTTTAGTGGGGGAGCACATTGAGGACTTCCAAAAATTGAATATAAGGGTAACTGATATTTCAGAGGAACACAGGATTGATCTCTTCATAGGTACTTTAAAAGATAACATCCAACATGAAGTTCGCGTTTTGGAACCTGATTCATTGGAGAAGGCATTCAGGTTGGCAAGAAAAATTGAATGTAAAATTATGGCGACAAGGAAGCCTACCACTCACTTCTATAAAGAGGGAAGTGTTGCTACTCCTAGATTTCCACAACCTAAAAGGTTTACACCACAACAATTGGAAGAAAAAAGAGCAAAAGGGATTTTCTACAGTTGTGATAGAAAATACACTAAAGGTCATAAGTGTGCTGAGAAGAAATTATTTTACATAGATTGTGAAGAGGAAGAAGAAAATGAACAAGAAGAGGATATACACCAGGAACCAACCCTAGAAGAGGAAGAAATGATTCCGACCATATCGTGTAATGCACTGGCAGGAATTACCACTCCTCAAACTCTCAAGATAGAAGGAAAAATCAAGAAGAAAAAGGTAATAGTGTTGATTGATTCAGGTAGCACCCATAATTTTATTCATTGTAAGGTAGCCAAGGAATTAAATTGTTTCCTATACCCAGCACCAGAATGTCAAGTGATGGTTGCAATGGAGGAACTATAAATTGCTCTGGAAAATGCCATAATATTAAGCTAACCATGGGGGAATATGTATTGACTAGTCCAATGCTTTCCATTCCTATGGGAGGTGCTGATGTTGTACTAGGAGTACAATGGTTACAATCTTTGGGGACGGTAGCTTTTAATTTTCAAGAACTTTTTTTGAAATTCTTTTCAGAAGGAAAGGAAGTCGAACTACGGGGTATTGAAGGGAAGCCAGGAAGGATAATAAGCTCTAATGGCATGACAAAGCTTCTAAAGAAAGAACAACGAGGCGTAATTGCACAATTATGCTCACTAGAAGTTCCAACATCAAAATCATCTATTTCTGCGGATCTCCAACAAGTCTTGGACAATCATTCCAAGGTGTTTGAAACTCCCAAAGGACTCCCACCTATTCGTGATCATGATCATGCTATTCATTTGATTCCAGGAAGTGTTCCTCCAAACATCAGGCCTTATAGATATCCTTACGTCTAAAAGAGCGAAATTGAACGTATGATTGCAGAAATGTTAGAGGCGGGTATAATTCAACCTAGTCAAAGTTCTTTCTCTACTCCTGTAGTATTGGTACACAAGAAGGATGGATCATGGCGAATGTGTCCATATTATAGGGAGCTCAATAAGCTCACCATTAAAGACAAATTTCCCATTCCTGTGATTGATGAATTATTGGATGAATTACATGGAGCAATTTATTTTACCAAGTTGGATCTTCATTCAGGATATCATCAAATTAGAATGAAGACCGAAGATATTCCAAAAACAACATTTCGAACTCATGAGGGTCATTATGAATTTTTGGTCATGCCTTTTGGCCTTACCAATGCACCTTCTACATTTCAAGGGTTGATGAATTCCATCTTCAAACCCTTCCTTAGAAAATTTGTGCTAGTATTTTTTGATGATATACTAATCTACAGCAGGTCTTGGAAGGATCATGTTGAACATGTTGACACAGTGCTCAAACTATTGCAGGAGAAACAATTATATGCAAAATCATCCAAATGTTTCTTTGGAGTACAAGAGGTGGAATATCTGGGTCATATTGTATCTCACGAGGGTGTTAAGTTAGACCCTAACACAATTAAATCCATTAAGGAATGGAAAGTCCCCACAACTATAAAGCAGTTGCAAGGATTTCTCGGTTTAACAGGGTATTATCGCAAGTTTGTTAAGGATTACGGGAGAATAGTAGCACCTCTAACAACATTATTGAATAAAGATGCATTTTCATGGACTCCTGAAGCAACTAAGGCCTTTGAACATCTTAAAGAGGCAATGTGCCTAACACCGGTCTTAGCTACGCCAGACTTCACAAAAACCTTTATTGTGGAATGCGATGACTCAGGAAATGGAATTGGTGTTGTTTTAATGCAAGAAGGAATACCCATTGCTTTTGAAAGTCATCCAATCAAAGGAAAGTATTTACATAAAGCTATTTATGAGAAGGATATGTTAGCAATACTACATGCACTAAAGAAATGGCGACCTTACCTAATGGGAAGACACTTCAAGGTAAAAAATGATCATGATAGTCTTAAACACTTTTTGGAGCAAAGACTTTCTTCAGAAGACCAGCAAAAATGGGTCACAAAGATGTTGGGTTATGACTTTGAAATAATCTACAAAAAAGGGAAGCTAAATGTTGTTGCAGATGCACTCTCAAGAAAGAATTAAGAGGTGGAAGCATTGCTTTGTGCCATTTCTATTATCCAACCAAATTGGATAACCGAAGCAAGAGATGAATGGAAGAAGGACAAAGATGTATGGACACTCATTCAAAAGTTGCAGCAAGATCCTAGTACATATGATACATTTAGTTGGAAAAATGATTCTTTATGGTACAAAGATCGCTTATATCTTTGTAAGGATTCCCAACTAAAACAAAAGATTCTTCTGGAATTGCACACTTCTCCTTTAGGAGGACACTCAGGATTTTTAAAAACTTACCACAGGGTGAAGAAAGAATTTTTTTGGGATGGCCTTAAATCTTATATTCAAAAGTTTGTGGAGGAATTTTTGGTTTGCCAGCAGAATAAAGTGGAAACAATTAAGACCCCGGGACTTCTACAACCTTTATCCATTCCAAGTCAACGTTGGGAGGAGATTTCAATGGATTTTATCACAGGTTTACCTAAGTCCGAAGGAAAGAGTGTCATGATGGTGGTAGTTGATAGAATTACCAAGTATGCACACTTTTGTGCATTATCTCATCCATTTAAAGCAAGTACAGTTGCTACTACATTTATGGAAACAATTCAAAAGCTACATGGAAACCCAAATGTTATTGTGAGCGACAGAGATCCCATTTTTACTGGAAATTTTTGGACGGAGTTATTTTCTTGTTTGGGTACTCAATTAGCTCATAGCTCATCTCATCATCCTCAATCCGATGGTCAAACTGAGATAGTGAATAAATGTTTGGAAGGATATCTTCGTTTTTTTGTATATGATAAACAAACACAATGGTTCAAGTGGTTACCTCTCATTGAATGGTGGTATAACACTTCCTTCCATACTGCAGCAAAAATGACCCCATTTATGGAACTTTAGGGATATCATCCACCGTCCATCACATCATCTTTAAGAGAAAATTCTAAGGTTCAAGCAGTGGAATATCACATCGAGCATCAACAAGAAGTTCTCCAACTCTTAAAGGATAACCTAAATTTGGCACAAAATCGAATGAAACAACAGGCAGATAAACATCGCAGTGAGAGAAGTTTTGATGTAGGAGACTTGGTATTTTTACAGCTACAACCATACAAAAAAATGTCCCTCAAGCAAGCTAAGAAGGATAATAAATTATCACCAAAGTACTATGGTACGTACAAGGTGTTTCAAACGATTGGTACTATGGCATACAAATTGGAGCTTCTTGCTTCTCCGCGAGTGCATCAAATTTTCCATGTTTCATGCTTAAATAAGGTTATAGGAGAAAATATTCCAGTTCAAACAATATTTCCAGAACTTGATGAGGAAGGAAAAATCATATTGGAACCTAAAGTGGTCACGAAAAAATAACTCGACAGTTATGAAATCGATAAATTTCATAGTATCTCATCAAGTGGAAGAACTTATCCACTGAAGATTCTACATGGGAGGATGAGACTTTTATACAGAAGCACCCAGAGCTACTCAAGCATTGAGGCCAACACTTTTTTGAAGGAGAGGGGCATGTTAGGTCTCTATATTACTATTTTAGCCCCTTATTGTTATTAGTATAGCCCCCTTATTATTATTATTGTATCCCCCTCTAACCCCAATATTGTTATTATTGTGACCTTACGTTGTTATTGTTAGGTCGTCTAGGATTACATTGTGGCCCCACTAGGATTACATTATGGCCCCATGGAATCCTATATATAGAAAGGAGGTTTTGTCATTTGTATCATCCTGAAGAATTTTCCATTCATGTATTGTATTGGAGGTTTCCCCCTTGAAGTGGCTTATTTCTAAGTCATTGATATCTCTTTTCTTCCATTTTTGGAGCTGGTTTCACAATAGTTACTGAGCTAGTTGAGGAGTGATAAGATGGATAGGAAAGCTTTGAGCAGTAAAGATCCATGGTGTTAGAATATGTAACTGGTTTGAACATCAATAAAACAAGCCGATTCACAGGATCCTGGTCTATGTTAATGGTGATATTTTCCCTCATTGTTTTTGTTTTCTCCTTATGTTTTCATTTTGTCCATTTTCTTTGATAAAGAACAGAAAATTTAGATTAGGATTTACTATCAAAAGTACCCTATTTCTGTCTGTAAGCTTTATCTTCATGTTTTCTTCTGCAAGGTTTGATTGAAGGATTCTTAATTTCCCTCCAGTTTTACCTAGGTTGTTTTTTTAAGAATGATTCAATAAAGTATAACCAGGGAAATGTTGGTGAGCCCATGTCCTTCTGAGTAAAACTTGAGATATTGTTCTTGAAAGATCTTTTCAAAGTATGCTAAGTAGAGTTTGAACCAGGGAAGTCTATGGTATGCCCTGTCCTCTGGATAGTCTTTAAAGGTTGCTTTGAAAGATCCCTAAAGAGTTTGTCAAAAGCAGATTAGATTATTTCTGTTTGATCTTAGGTTGCTCTTATCGTTATCTTGTATGTTTTCTTTATCTGAAAGTAGTCTTAGGATTACTGGATTTTTGTCTTAAAAGTTTGCTTTAATAAAAGTTTGTCCAAAGAAGTCTATAGTTTTCCCTGTCCTTTGGTTTACTTCAAACAATTACTTTGAAAGGTTTTTCTTATTTAAATAGAGCTAGAAGATTATTGACTGACTATAGCTTTATTGCCTTCACAACACCTTAATGTTTCATATCACAACTTAATCTAAAAGACCCATTTAATATAGATAACTTTCCCTATGAAAACCCTTGAATAGTTGTTGAAGAATTAAATCCTCTTATGACTCCATAGCCCAATGGATTAATGTTGTCTTATACTCTATCCTCCCAGCTGAAACATTTCCTCAATCCTCTCCAACCTTTAATCCTTCAAGTACCTTTTCAATCAACCAAAACCAAACAAAGTTCTCAAAGCTTCATAACTAGCCTAATATCTCAAACAAGCATAAAGATATATCTTTAAAAAAAACACTTATATAGAGAGATTCCTCTCTGAATCCAGGAAGGCTAGGTCCTAGGATTCCAAAGTGGTTCTGATGTGGCCCATACAGTATTTATTCTTTCCATTCTTGTAAATCACAGGGAGACAACAATATCAAATATTATTTGTTTTGGATCCGAGTCCTCATCGCATCCAACTCCTTATCGCAGAGCACATATCGACAATATTAACTCTCAACTGGCATGAACATGGGTAAACACAAATCCATGTGGGTGTAATGTATGATGGCATGATCGCACCGCAAAAAAAACATCTTAACCTGCTGGCACTAAGTGGTAAACTTAAATGGTTGCAAATGCGATGTGCGATAGCAAAATCGCTTCGCACGAAAAATAACATCAAAATAATTGTGATTGTGCATTGTGGGCAAAGGTAAATCAAATTGGGAAGTAAGGAAATAAACACAGAGGATGGCTCAGGTACTCTATTTGTTATGGTTACATGAAAATGCCTTCGGGATCTTGGATACTTACTTGCCATTCTCTGTAAAAAATTGATGAAGTGTGGGCTGTTTCCACTTCTCATTCATAGTGGTGGTTGGGAGTATAATTCCAACACTCCTCCTTAATCACAACTACTACCATGATTCATTCCTAGACATTTTCTGAGATACTCAAAACTCTTATGTGCTAATGGATTTTTGAGGATATCAGTGAATTATTCCTCTGTCCTGCAATGCTACAAAACAACCTCACCATTGTTAACCAATTCTCTTATAAAATGATATTTGGCATCTATGTGATTTGTTGTCTTGTGGAAAACAAAATCTTTTGATAATGCTATTGCTGAGCTATTATCACAATAAATTGTGGTTCCTTTGTCTTACTCATGACATAAATCTCTCATCATCCTTCTCATCCATACTGCTTGGCATGTTGTTGTTGTTGTTGTCAATTATTATGCTTCTGCAGTTGATAAAACAAATATTGGTTGCTTCTTGGAAGTCCATGAATTGGCTCCCGATCCCAAATGAAACACATACCCCAGATGTGCTCTTTCTATCATCTACCATTCTAGCCCAATCACGGTGAGTGTAACCAATCAACTGAAAATTATCAGTTGAAGAGTATATAACACCATACTCCTTTGTTCCATTCACATACCTTAAAATTCTCTTGGCTGCTTTCCAATGTGTCTCCTTTGGTGTCTCCATGAATTTGGAAATTAAACTTACAGCATACATAATATCATGCCTGGTTGCAGTCAAATACATTAGACTGCCAACTATTCTCTTATACAATGTCAGATCAACATTTTTGTTGCAATATTTTTTACTTAACTTCAACCCCATGACAATTCCAGTTACAGTTGCCTTGTTGTTCTGCATGTTAAATCTCTTTAAAACTTCTACAACATATTTTCCTTGGGAAATAAAAAAACTCTTTTCATTTTTCTTTACTTCTATGCCCAAGAAGTATCTTAATAAACCTAAGTCATTCATTTCAAATTCACTATTCATGACTACTTTAAAATTAGCAATGAGAAAAATTCCATTTCTTGTGAAAATAAAATCATCTACATATAAAAAAACAATAAGTAGTTTACCATCATTTTATTTAATGTATAGTGTGCGTTCACCATCACATTTTTTGAACCCATTATCCATCAGGTATGCATCAATCCTACTGTACCATGCTCTTGGTGCTTGCTTCGACCCATAAAGAGCCTTCTTCAACTTGCATACTTTGTGCTCTTGGACTTCTATCTCATGGTCAGGAGGTTGTTCAACATATACCTTCTCTTTCAACACTCCATTCAAGAATGTTGACTTCACATCCATTTGGTGGACTTTGCACTTTTTCTATGCTACTATGGACAACACTGTCCTCACTCTCTCCATCCTTGCAACTTGTGAAAAGGTTTATTCATAATCTCTTCCTCGTTGTTGCTTATAGCCTTTCACAAAAAGTCTTTCTTTATGGCTTTCTATCATTCCTTCAACATTTCTCTTGGTCTTATAGACCCATTTTACTCCAATAACTTATTTACCGTGTGGGAGATCCACTAACTCCCATGTATCATTCTTTTCTATTGCTCCAATCTCTTCATTCATTGCTTAAATCCGTTTTTCTTCTTTTACTTCATCTTCAAAATGAATTGGGTCATCAACATGAAAAAACAAAGAAAATAAAGAATTCATACCATTATTATTATCAACTTCTTGCTCATAAATTTCACTCATATTTCTAAATCTTAGTCTTCCTGGTGTCCTTTGAGTTCCACTTGAACTCGAGGGAGTTTTTGATCCCTGTGGCGTGCTTAGAGAAGCACTTCCTTGATTTTGCACTCCTGATATGTTGCTTTCTTTTGGTGTGCTCTGCTGAGCTTGTGTAGGTGGAGGAGGAATCACCGTGGAGGAATTATTTTCTGTGATAAATTCCTCTTACTCTTCATGAGACATACATGTCTTCACATTCACTATTTTCTCTAAGCTTCCATCCCAAGCTTCTTCTTCAATAAACTGCACATCTCTGCTGATTATAACTTTCTTGGTTGATGGATTATACAGTTTGTAGGTCTTTGATTCATCACTGTATCCAACAAAGATACACTTCTCCCCCTTGCAGTCCAACTTCTTTCTTAGTTGATCTGGGACATGTGCATATGCCACACATCCAAAAACTCTCATGTGAGTGACAAAATTCTTTGTTCCACTCCATGCTTCTTCCAGAACTCTCTTCGTAACAACTTTGTTTGGGCATATGTTCAAAATATATGTTGCACAACTGATATCTTCTGCCAAATACTCATTTGCAAATTTTTTTCCTTAAACATACTTCTGACCATGTCCATGATGGTCCTATTCTTCCTTTTTGCAACACCATTTTGTTGTGGTGTATAACTTGTGGTAATTTTTTTGTGTATGTCGTTCTCCCTACAGAAACATAGAAAATGTTTGGAGATATATTCTCCTCCTCTGTTAGTTCTTAGCACTTTTATGTAGTGCCCACTATGCTTCTCAACAAGAGCTTTGAAGTAGTAGAACTGTTCAAACACTTCAATATTATGTTTTAAGAAATACACCCATGTCTTTTTGTTGTAATCATCTATAAATTTCAAGACATAGTGACTCCCAGCTAAAGATGGCATTTGCATTGGTCCACACAAATCTAAGTGGACAATCTCTAAGGGTGCTTTTACCCTTATACTCTTCCCTGCTGGGAATGCTTCTCTGTGTTGTTTGCCCAAGATGCAAACTTCACATAGGCTGTCTGGTTTCTCTATGACTGGTAATCCCTTTACCATCGCTTTTCTAAGCAGAAGGTTCAAACCTCTAAAATTGAGATTTCCAAATCTCAAATGCCATAACCAATTTTCATCTTTCACTTCTTTTTGAAAGACCTCTTGTGTGACTGTTGCTACCACACCTCCTTCCTTCAAGTTGGTTCTGAGATTGAGAGGAAATATTTTATTCTTTGTCATATGCACTTCTGCAATGACCCTTTTACTTGGAGGTATTTCCATGATTGTACACACATCATTCTTAAAAAATACATTGTAGCCCTTTCTCACAAGTTCTCCAATGCTCATAAGGTTACATTTCTGGCTAGGTACATAATAGACATCTGGCACAAATCTCTTTTCTCCCTTCCTTGTCAGTATTGACACTCTTCCTTTCCCCATGAAAGAGACTTTATTATCAATCCTCGTTGTCACTTCAGAATTCACATTCTCATCCAGATTAGCAAACATTGCTATTTTTCCAGTCATGTGGTTACTACAACCTGAGTCTAAGAACCATTCATCTTCTTGTGTTTCTTGTGCTACATTATAGGCTAGAAGCACATTACTCTGGTTCTGACTTTCTTTTGAAAAATTTACATTTTTCCTATTATTCATGTCATTTTTGTTTGTTTCTACATTCATTGGCATAATTCCGATACTTTTTACAATAATGACATTGGACATGGGATTTATCATACCTTTGTCCTTGTTCTTAGTGTTGGCTTGAGGCTTCACATTGATTCAGATTGCTGCCCCTTCTGCTTGTGCTTGTAGGGTTGTTTCTTCTACCTCTCTGTGGAATTCTTCCTCTTCCTCGGTAGTTTGATCTTCCTTGACCTCTACCTCGACCAAAAGACATTTACGTCTTGAATGCATGCTCCAATGAGGAGTTTGGTGTTCTATTCAGTCTATGTTCATGAGACATGAGGGATGCACAAAGCTCATCTATTGAAAATTGTGAGAGATCCTCTTCTATTTCCACTACTATGGCATCAAATATTGAAGGTAGACTTCTGAATATTTTCTCCATTATTCTTCTTTCCTCAGGTGTCTCTCCATGAGACCTTATCTAGATAACCAACCCAATCATGTGTGAATAATGAGTCTATGTTATCAGACTATTTCATACATAGAGTTTCAAAATCTCTCCTCAACATTTGTAACTTTTTTGTCTTCACCTTCTCCATGCCTTGATAGGCTGTCTTGAGAATATCCCATGCCTCCTCGGACTTTTTTGCTACTGCAATCCTTAGGAATATACTCTCGTGTAATGCTTAGTAGAGATAGAAGAGGGCTTTGGAGTCCTTCTTCTTATTATATCTCAACAAGTTTCTTTCTGATGCTGTCACAACAGCCAGTGCTATTGCATATGCTGGTTATGGAAAGCCATTTTCCACCATATCCCATATATCTTATGAAGGAAACATGGCCCTCATTGTAATGGCCCAATAATCATAATTTTTACCATTGAACTGTGGTAATTGTGGATTTTTCAGGCTTGTGCCTGTTGCTACCATTCTGACTGTGTAAGCAAACAACCTTCTTGGTTGTATAAAAGAGAAACCTTCTCACTGTTGGAGACTTCTACTGCTACAAACAAAAACAATGTTACAACTTCTTCAGTAAAGAGAGCTCGTTCTTGTACTGAGAGCCTAGACCTACTCTGATACCATGTTGAGATTTCTGAATACAAAAAACAGAGGAAATGTGTTTCCCCCACAACACAGAGAATAAAAACAATATGCGTAAAAATAATAGTCAATACATAGAAAGCATAAAAACACATGAGAGGAAAAAACTTATGTTTTCTATTCCTTCAAACTAACAAAATGAAATTACATTTCTTTTAATACAAATGGCCAAAGCATGTAAAACCTAGTTCTATTCAATGTTATTCAATTTTTTAATAGATGTTCAACAACTTCTCGTCCTTGGGCTATCAAAAGACCCATATCTTCATTAAATCGACACATAGGCCATATTTCAACTTATACATGAAAACATGTAAAACATGTTCAAAAACATAAAATGGCGGATCTCAAATATTATTTTTTCTTGCTCTGAGTCCTCATCACATCCGCTTCTTATTGGTGATCACAGATCGACGATCTTAAATCTCAACTAGTGCGAACACGAGTAAACACAAATCCTTGCGGGCGCGATGTGCGATGGCACGATTGCACCGCAAAACAAACATCATAACTTATTGGCGCTAAGTGGTAAACTTAAATGGTTGCGAATGCGATGTGTGATATAACAATCACATCGCACGACAAATAACATAACTTGCTGATGGCGGAAGGTAAGTGGTAAACAAGGCGAAGTGTGATCTGCGATGCGGCTAATTGTTGGTAAGTGCGGTAAGGGAAACACAAAGGAATAAGGTGTAAAACAAGGTTTTGGCTCACATGATAAGGTTAAGGTAGGTGCTGTCGGATATCGCATCGACGGTAGAATAACATATGGTGAATAGCTTAAATGGTAAAACAAAAGACTTGCAATTGCAAGCTGCGGGCAAAGTTAAGTCAAATTGGTAGGTAAGGAAATAAACACAGAGGATGGATCGGGTACTCTATTTGTTGTGGTTGGGTGGAAACGCCTTTGGGATCTTGGATCCTTGCTTGTCCTTCCCTGCACAAAATTGATGAAGTGTGGGATCCTGCTGCTTCTCATTCATGGCGGTGGTTTGGAGTACAATTCCAATAGGCCACACATGAAAATGGTATCAGTTTCAACCAACTACATTATGTGTCTATCTTTGTGCCACTTAAGAATAATTTGTAATTTTCTCTGCTATGGAAATTAACCAAATACTATTGATTTTGTATTTACAAAATATACACAGAGTACCATCAATAGAATACTCACAATCCATTTTAAGCAGTATATTATGATTGTAGTAAACAAATTGAGATCCACGTAGGATTGGCAGCTTCATGTATATTCAGAAATGAACCGAAATAACACTAATAACATGATATGGAATAAATAACCAACTCAAATAAAAAACAATATTTTTTCCAATTATAGTTACCATTAAAAACACTTGAACGTCAGAACTTGAATAAGACCATCTATATTTAACAAAAAAAAAAAAATTAGTGACCTTGTTTAGTTTCTTTCTCTAGCCTTTTGGTTCAATTGGGAAATCCCTAAGAATAAAGAAAATCCTGCAGTAATATTGAAAAAAATATTAAAAACTAAACTATTTTAATCATATTGATCAAGCCATAATACTGAATTCAAGAAATGGTGAATAAAGAAAATACTTTTTGCTACATTGCACTACCTTCCACCATAAAATAAGAAACCTAGTGCAACAAAGAGTTATACAATTGCAGGGATCAGATATTTTCCAAGTTAGTACAATATGTGTTGAGTTAAGATCCTCAAGAACCAACACCTATTATATAAGAGTTCTCTAGTTGTAACAATGATAAACATAGGCCACATCCATAATACAATTTTTCAAGCTACACCAACATGCTTGATAATATTATATATAAGCTAAGATACTAAATTTCCAAACAAAGGTAGAAATTAATACCTACAAAGAAATGCTTTTCAACTTCCTTGGATGGACTGTTATCTTTTACCACAAGGTATACCCAAATCCATGCTTAAAATCAAAAAATCGTATTCATAAAAGGAAAAATAGAATTTGACACAACTAAAAGTTACAAAACTTTAGTGAACTGGTATCCAACAATCCAACATCCATCGCATCAAAAACGTTGTAGCTAAATCTTGAAATCATTCTTCTCATGTCTGTGGTATGTCCAAAAAAGCATACCTATAAACATAATAGCATGTCATTCAGGGTATACTTGTATAAGATATATATAGTCAATGATTATGTAATAGGAAAGACGAAGATAATCTGTAGGAAGGCTTCTTACGTGTTAGAGAAGATATTATAATAGCATGTCATTCAGGGTATACTTGTACAAGATATATACCGCCAATGATTATGTAATAGGAAAGACGAAGATTTTTTTCTTTTCTTTTCAGAAGGAAAAAAACACTGTATTATATAAATATAACCAGTACATTTTCAACGGCAGTTGCCATACATATGAACAAATAACAATATGGACAAATGAAAGCTCCTATTTGTAGCCAAATTTCCATCCACATACAGCATTATAGATGACCAATAGCTATTCAACGAAAACAATAGTCTGCGTAATCATGCCGAGGAGTAAGATAACTTCCTTATAGACATGTTACATCTCTGTATTGTATATCTTATCAATTTGTTAATGTATCCCATCATCATTCATCAGAGAAGAAATGCATCTTAGGCTCGCTTGCTATATCGTATTCAGATGCTTGACCAAATGGTAAAAGACCTTAATATCCTTCAACAGAGGAGGATAACAAAAACTGGCTGAACTGATTTATCATACCCCGCGCGATTGTCCGCTTCCTTCTCAAACCCCAAAAAGGAACTGTTAAGTCAGGCTCGCTTGCTAGCTTGTTCTTATAAGATGTTTGATCAGGCTCGCTTGGAGTATCTGTCGGAGGGCTTCTTACGTGTTAGAGAAGATATTATTAGGAATTCAACCACATACAAAATTTTAATTGTGTATACAAACAAGAAAACAAAATACGGAAGGAAAATGTGATCTACTACACTTCCCTGATGATAAATCTCAGCCCAAAACAAGACAAGTATATGTAAAAAATAACAAGACCAGCAAGATCTAGAAGAACAATTATTAAAAAATACAAATAGGAAACATGAAAATGTAAGAATTAATAAATTCTGAAGCCTAAATGAGAGCAACAATACAGTGACATAAATTTTTTAATATAGAGAACATTTCATAAACATGACTATAACTATAATTCCAAGGGAGAATTATTATCTTGAAGACAAGTTGAAAATACTTCCCAATGTTAAGAATAAATTTTAGATTGTTGAGAAGACCTATGTATAATATAGAATAAATGTAATGGTGTCATAACTATTAATTCATAAGGTTATGCATATTAATAACTACTAAGTTATTTTATAATTACATTAACCAAGTACATAACAAGTGGCACTCTATGGGGTCGTCTTCAAAGACTGGTGAGGTAGTAATGTTCAGTTAGAAAGAAATCACTCTCCAAAGATGAATTCAGGTTGTTTCTTCAATTTTTTTACCATCCGTACAAGTGTCACAATTCAGTTTTAGTTAGTCCAGTTTAGTCGAGTTACACTACAGTTATTTATTGCTGATGTTCCCAATGTAATATTATATAACTAATTCGTAATATTGATAAGAGCAATCCTCTATTCCACTTCTTTTCAGTTTTCAATTCTTGTCATGGTATCAGAGCTACTTTGCATAAGCCTCCCGAGAGAGCAGCGACAGAGCCAAGTTGGAGCAGCAGATAGGAGACGCGAGCCTGCATAAGACTCTTTGACAGAGCAACAGAGTTTTGAGGAAAGTTGAAGACGCCTCCTGTGAAGAAGCAGAAGAAGAACGAAAAAGCCAGGCAAAGCTCATGAAAGCGTCGGCGAAAGAAATTGCAGAAAAACAGTTCAAAGGTTGTTCGAGAAGAAAGCCAAAAAAAAAAAATTTGCTGCATTAACGCAGCTAACGGAGTTATCGAGTGTGTTATTAACGCAACTCAACTTTGATAAAGCACGTCAGCGTTATTAACGCACCCCAAAAGATTAAAGAATCGTGTTAGTGAGGGGTGACTTACACGAATTTCAAATGTACGCACGTCCGACTTTAGGTTCCTCTGTTAAGGTGATTTCGTTTCATTAAAGTGATTCAAAGCAATGCACGTGCTACAAAATTGATGGCCCAAAATTAATGAAGGTATGGAGGTATTTTTTATAAAATCACCACTTTGTATTCAAAGATAGTGTTAATGGAATAAAGTGGTTTTTGAAGAGTCGATTCATTCATTTTAAAAAAATGAAAGTTTTTTTTTAAAGGTCATTCATAAAGGGAGGAAGCCCATTTTAAAAAGGATGTTAAAAAAAAAAATTAAAAAAAAAACGAATGAAAAGTCTTTTTTTTCAAAGTTTTCTTTATTAAAAAAACTTAAATTGATTGTGGGCATTCCATATTTTAAAGAAAAAATTTGCAAGAAGTTTTTTTGTGAAAGCCAAGCAACGATTATACTTGTTGAGTCGTAGTGAGCCAACACTCAACAAATGGGAAAAGCTAAGAGGGTAAAGCAAAAACAGACGATGTTCGAGATCTTTTTAGATCTAGAAATAAAGAGGCAAAAAGACGCCTTTGCATTAAAATGCATAAAAGAATCTATAGATGACAACATTCTCCCTCTAATTTCAGATGCCAAGACAACCAAGGAGGCATGGGATACCCTTGAGAAGTGTTTTGGTGCAAGGGGGAGCATTGAAGTTGAAGATGAAGGTGGATCTATAGAAGCACATCTAAAACGAGATGAAATGCTTATTTAATCCCACTATGCGCAGCCACAAGTGGATGATGTCTGCGAAGAAAGTGCATAAGCATCAGAGCGGAGATGTTTCTGAACCCCACTGTACACAGCTACAAGTGGACGGAGATTTGATGATACCAGCAACAAAGCTTGGTGATGAAAATTTGTTGATTCCAGCAACAAAGCTCGCTGATGATGATTTGTTGTTTCCAGCAACACAACTTGCTAATGATGACTTGGTAATACCAGCAACAGAGCTTGGTGATGAAGACTTGGTGATACCAACAACAAAGCTTACTCAGGATGATTTCTCGATTCCAACAACAGAGCTTGTTGATGATAAATAGCTGATTCCAGCAACAGAGCTGGGTGATAATGATTTGGTGATTCCAACAAGAGAGCTTGCTGATGAGAGTGAAACTGCTATTGAATCAGACATTTCTATGATAAATCCAGTGACTAATATTATGGATATAAATTTTGATAGAGAATTTTTGGCTAATAATAACTAGTTGCAAATGATTCAACAAAAACATGATATCTACATAATGTTATTTGGTGATATAATGCCACTTTAATCAGTTTTCATTATGGACATTACCAAACCAACTACGACAATTTTACACAACATTATATGTTTGGTTTTAAGCCCAATAGAGGAAGAGCACATGCTAATGAAAAAACACTGTCATGGGGGGATACCCGGATACCCAGAGTTAGGCCATGAAGTGTCTACCCTGAAATCTAGTTGACCCTTAACAGCGATGAGGGTTTTACCCTAGCGTAGCCCTTAGCTACAACCGTGAAGCCAACTCGTCCTTGCACAAACAAAAAACAGATATGGTTACCCTACATAAAGAAGAAAATAATCAATAGGAAGTTCGATACTACCGAAAATGGAAGGATGTCTAGAAAATCCTGCAAGCAAACTGTACGAGTTACCTCGAAAAGACAATCAGCGTGCCTTTTATGCTAACCAAGCAACTGTGTAAAAGGAATAGGGAGCTTCGTCTTGTTGTACATTGTATAGGTGATAACGTGGCAGAAACATGGAAATACAGGAAAAAAAAAATTATTAGTGAAGCCACGAAGGAAAAGAACGAATCGAAAAAAATGGCTTAAAACCTGCACTTACCCTAAGTAGTTTCTGGTTAGATACTGAGTTTTATAACAAAAAACGCTGTAGTGGTGAACTTCTGGCTTATTTTCGTTGGTTTGTAGCGAAGATGGTAACCCTCACGATATTCAAATAGAGGATCTCTCGGAACAGAGTGCCTATCGAATGAATGATGTTGTCGGCAAACCCCTCAGGTGGTTACCCCAGAGGAGAGGGAACAAATTTTCACCGTAAATTTCAAGGAACGAAGGGTTCGTAAAATGTTATACATACGAACGTTATTATGTGTTTTTTCCAATGGTTCAACCAATCACAAACCATAATCTTTCTGTATAGAAACGAATTAAATATGAGATACTGCCAGCGGCAGGATAATAAGTGAAGTGGGGTCGTGACACCAAATTGATATGCCAACAGGTATAAATTTACTTTAGGAATTGATTTAGTGTTGGAAATTTTCTTCCCCTTACATTTCTTACGAAAGTATAGGGAGTTAACCCCTACGTGGGAAATTAATATAACCAAATACAAAAGAATCATTAGCTAGGTAGTCAATTTGAAAATTTTTCAACAAACACATGTACTAAGGAATTAAAATATTGTTGTAAATAATATACAAGACCTATCCAGCGTGGAAGCAATAATAAGAACGTTGATTGTCTTTCATGGTAAAGATAAATTGATTGCTTTTCATGGTACAGTTAAATTGATTTTCTTCCATAGTAAAGTTAAGATGATTATCTCTAATGATATGGGTAAACGGTTTATCTTTAATGGTGAGGGTAATTTGAACTAATAGTAGAAATAATAGGAATCTCTTAATAATCTCTTAATGGTAAAGTATAATATAATTAATTACAATCTAATAAAATTAATGAAGAGCTTAAATAAATCCAGGGAAGGGGTGGATATGTAATTAGAAGAGCATCTTTGAATTGAATTGATGTGAAATAGCATTTTTTTACTAAAAGGGAATGTTAAGTTTTTACTTTCTTTAGATCCAATAGTCTTCTCTACAGTATGGGTGCACTTAGTGAGAAATTTTAGCAACATGTCCATACAACACCAATAACTCACAATTATTTCAAGACCATACAACAATATGGCAGCAGTTTTCCCTAGTTCCTCCACACAATAAAGTGTGAGAGAGGTGCAATTATATAGGAGAGTAGAGAGAACATGCATGTGTTTTTATAGTTTTTCCACCTTCAATTATATCCAATTTACTTACATTTGAGAATTAGCAATTTCCAGTTTGCTTCAGTTCAATTACATTTTAGAATGCATGTATAAGCTATCCTTAGACAGGGTGCATATCCCTAGATTGTCTATGGTTCTCACATGGGCAAGAATCTAGTTTAGGTGGAGAGTGTGGCTCTTAAAGGGACACATGCTTGGCTATGTTTCATCTTCTAGTTGAAGGGTGCACTTACCTGGCACAATTATTCATGCAATTAAGGCACATTAGGTGATTAGACTCGAGTTAGGGTTTGACTGAGTCACCTCAAAAGCTTCATGCATGTGACGAAATTCATTGTATCTTCCTTCATATTTGTATTATATAAAGGCTATGGAGGGCACACAATTGTATTATTTAAACAATTTTGATTTTGGGCTATTGCATTGTATTTTCTTCTTTACATATTTGATAAAAGATAGATGTGATTGGAAATTTAGATATGTTTTAATAGGATTCCAACTTTCAAATTTACCTAGGGTTTTTATAATTATTCCTCCGGTGAAAATTTTTCCTACCATAGTTTGGTTCTAAGCCTAATACTAATAACTATGAAATAAAATATACCTAACATTTCGACAAAAGAACCCAATTTTGAATGCCCATCAAAAAACCATATTGCACACCATTAGAGTTCACATGATTTTACTTTCCTCACATGGAAATGTGTATTATATGGATATAGACATTTGATTTGAGAAACAAATGCATGAACATGCATAATGTACTATAAAATAATAAAACAAGACATGAGAAACTAAGAAAGTAGATAACCTTTAATTTAAAAATCTAAAATAATTTCATCTATAGAATGGGGAGGTAAGCTTACCTTTGGCCTAGGGATGAATTAGTATAGTTTCTGCCGGGATTATAGTCCAACTGATTTGTTAGCACAAGTACAAAAGGTTCATGGAAATTTCCCAACTCCTTAGGAATCTCATAAGTGAGGGAGTTCCATGAAACATCTAATGTTTCAAGCATGGAATGTTTTCCGATCCTTGGTGGGATACCTCCATCTAAAATATTTGAAAACAAGTAAATAAGACAAAGTCCAGAACAATTCACCAGTTGTGCAAGAATTTCACCAATTAACAAGTTTCTCCATAGATAGAAATACTTAAGAGGGATTAGAAACTTCTTACTAGATACACTTTTATCTCTCCAGAGAGTTAATTTAAAGATAAAGATAAGAATTGTATCTCTAGGAGATCCCCAAGCCTTGGGGGAATTGACCCATTTAGCATGTTTCCTGCTAGATTTAATATTTTTAATTTCTGACAATTGCCAAGCTCCATAGGAATGCTTCTAATAAGGAAATTATACCCAACGTTGAGCACACGTAAGGCACTAAATTCCTTTAAATCCAAAAAAAATTGGATAGTAAAATAAATGTTCTAAATTTCAATTGCTTTGAGAGCCCTTAGTTTTGTGATCTCTCTTGGAATCTCTCTAGAAATCGCATTATAAGGCAACTATAAAATGTGAAACTTTGTCAAATTTTCAACAAATAGAGAAAATTTACGTGAATCATACAGACCACCTAATTTCCTCCTAGTACCCATTTGAAACAATTTTTACCACAAAGTGATAGAAGCAAAAGACAAGGCAGATAGAGGAATTGATTTTGTCAAAATCCTAGCTCCTAAATAGCTTGTTGAAACTTAGATTCCATATGTGGAAAGGTGAAAAAACATAAAGCATGGTTCCATAGGGTTTTTATTTCCATTCCTTGATTCAAATGTGGAAGATGAAATCTCCCTGCTTGGAAATCCAAGCCAGTGCTAATGTTGAGGCCCACAACTCTTCTCAAGCCATCACATTTAACCGCACTCCATCAGTGAGGATAATTGTGTTCGTCTTCTAGAACATAACTTGAAATAGAAATATATTTCTCATAGTGCATAGAAATAGAAAAATAGATTGTCTATCGTTACAACACATCGAATACAAACTAGTGGATAACAACACTTTTATGAACTCCCTTGGATACTTGAAAAAAATCACAACACCAATAATAAATTTGGAAAACAAATAGAAAAAACTTGTTCTGCCTGAGCATGGAACATGGATTTTATTTAAGCGTTCTTTGTATAGTGGATTCTTCATCATTTTTTTTTCCGGAAATTTGCTTCATTTGAGAGGTAGAGGTATTGAGATTCATGTTGGGTTCGTTGGAGGAAAATAAGTAGGATAGACTATAATTTTCACTTTTCAGTCCGTTTTGATTCTTCGTGCACATAGTCACATTCAAAGCAAGATCCACCCTCACATTTTCAGAGAAAGACCCTTCAAACCCCTTTATGCTATTATTTCTCTTACTGGAGATGCTTGGGGGGTTGCAAATTCTCTCGAAACCCTTGAATGTGATATTTCCAAAAGAATTCCTTGATGGCATTTTATAAAAACTCTTGGGACTTCTGTTTTGAACCTGTTGTGTATAGATCCTCAATTTAAAGTATTTATTATTTATATATTATGTTATCAAGGGTTTGATATTAATCCTCAGGGGTCTGTAGAGAATAAAGTAGCAAAATAGTTCGTCCAAATCAAGATCTAGAGATTATACCAAAAATCGAGTTGAAGTATAGTCAATGATCGATTCACAAGGTTGTAACAATGAATGTGAGAAGGTTAAGGGTTTAATCATTGTTAAAAGTAGGTTCATGAGAGATTTTGGGTTCTTGGAAGGCTTGGGGGCAGGGATCAAGCTTTAGGATTTCTTGAGGTTGAGTAACTCCTTCCACCAGCTAGGTGAAAACTTGGGTTCCTTCACAGATGGATCCTTTGCAATGAGATTGGAGTCCAGTGGAATTGAACTCAGAAATAGTGTAGAGGGAGGGCTTTGACTAGAATAATCAAGATGTTAACCTATAGGATAAGTATAAGCTTTTTTCCCGACGCATTTGAGCTATCTTTATCTCTCATGAAAACCCAATAAATCCATCCTATCACCACGAAATGATCTCTGCTTTCTCATTTATCCCACTCTGATTTACTCCGAAAAAGCTCCATAAATATGATTGTGGCCACAAGGTCCTCGAAATGCTATGGAAAAAGCCAGCTTGAGTTAAATCTCGTCAAGCTTGCAAGAATGACTCAAAATTTGGAGAAGTTATAGCAATAAATATCTCAATCAACAATCCACTTTCGTTTACTTCATTTCCTTACGAGGGAATGAGAATAGATAGACCTAGAACAAATATTCCTCTAAATGTATCAGTTTTGAGTACCCCAAAAAATAAATGTATGGCATGTTGGAGTGAACTAGGGTCATATAGTCTAGAGGTTGTAGTGAGATGGTAAGAGCATTCTCATACACCTCCCAATTTTCAATAAGTTTTTGAAACATGAAAGAATATATAGGATAAGGAATTTACCTCATTTCCATTGAAGGAAAAGGCGTTTACCCCATTTCTTTCTCCCATGGGACTCCTTACATTGGTGAAGTTATGTGGTCGATAAATAAAAGGATTTGTGAGCACACTGCTGATATGAAGCATGGAAGATCCTGCTCATCTCCCTTAGTTGAACATGCATAAAATACTAACCATCACATCTACATTGAAGAGGCTAAGGTTATTGCTAGGATTGACCATTTTCATCACCATGAGTTAAGGGAGGTGTTATAAATAGAAAAAATACTCATCGATCTTAATAGAGATGAAGGTTGGAGTGTTAGAAAGTGTTGGATCCCGACTCTTCATTCTTATAGGGAGGATTTTTTTTCTTTTTCTTTTCTTTTTTGATTTTTTGTCCCCTTCCTCTTTCATCCTTTCCATTATTTTTAATTATCCCTAATTTTTCCCTTTTTATAGTATCCTTTATCAAATTTATTCCATTAAATTCATACAACATTTAAAAACAATTTTTAAACCTTTAGTTTAAATAGTATTTTTTTTTTTACCTCAGAATTTTACAGTCTAACTTAATTCTAGGAATTTTAACTATTACTAATTAAAAAAATAATATGAAAAAAAAAGAAATTAAATAATTATAATATATAAGAAACATTTATTTTTAAAATTAAATACAATTAATAAATACCGCTATATTTTTGTATTCAAACTAGTTGTTATTTTCCAAAAAATAATTTCCCTTCTCTACATCTATTTAAGCTTAATAGCTGGATATGTTCTATCATCTTATCTTGAAGATGAACCACACAGGTTGGTTCGAAACAGGTCAAAAAAGTTATGTCTCATGTGCTTATCACCAAAGTATTTCTGTAAAATATATAGTGCAGTCGGTAATGTGATGTCAACATAACAGATGGTGATTTCTAATAGGTTCTTGAAAAAAGATGAAAGTTTGGAAAGGAACATCCTCTTAAATAATTCCTTCCACGTAATAAACATTAATTTAAACCTTTTGTGACCACAACGAGCTTGGACTTGGAGTTGAAAAATGTTTCCCTTCATCTAGAGAATTCTTCACCCAAAACCCTGCAGGATTTTTAGTCAAGCAGACCAGGGTAATACATTGGCATTATAATGTTAATAGTTGGAAAAGTGAGGATTCAAGCCTCCACCTTTTTGAGAAATCACCCATCACCATGCCCAATTCTTATGATTTTTTTTACCATTTGGGGTAAAGTGCATAAATTACATACATCAATTTGGCTGACCCATAAGCTAACATGATAAGATTTTTTTTTTCCTAGATGAGGGATTCTTTGTCATGATTTCAGATTGAGTAAGGTAGACCCTGCGTGGTTGTAAAGTAACATTTGTACTCCTATTTTAGAACATCCTGGAAGTGTGAGTCCAAGCTGCCTATTCAATATTGATAAAGAGTTGAAACCAACTCTTGGGGGAACACATATGTGAGCTAGTAATAGAGGAGATTTATAGATTTAGTGTAGAAAGAAAAAAATGGTTGGGAGTGTTTAATGACAACGTCCACATCCAGGTTCAAGTCTCATTGACATGATAAATGATGATCCTTTTCCAGCTTCCTGTGTAACATTTATCTTGACTATGAACCTCTTTCTTGATTCTTGAAAATAGTAGGAAGAGAGAAATCCCAAATTAATAAGTAGATAACCCCATTTTTGTAACTATGGATCATAAATCGGGTTACTAAAGTAACCGCCTCCAGTGATCGTGAAGAGAACCGCATTTTGGTGCCTATAGTGAAATTTTGGACAATTTGGGTGAGGGTAATGGAGGTAATTTTGGGTATAGACATTGAGTTCAATACAATCATCTATATTCAATGAATTGGCCACATTAGTTACTATCCTTTCAAGTGAGATAGAAATTAGAGTATTATTTGGGGATGAATCACTCAATTATTATTCAATCTTCTCTAATGTAATTCATATAAGTTCTCCATGTGTGGTTGTACGAGATCATATAGATCAAGAAAGAAGAGTATATAATGAAAATTATCCTTTCCTTTTACTCATTGATTTCCATTATCTTTAGAAAGTTCCTTTGTTGGGTGATACAATAAGGGTTATTATTTGTTGTGGCATTAAGTAAAATCCAAAATATTCAATTTACATGGTTGACACTCTTTGTGAGAAACCATTGGAAAAACTTTTCTCCAATCTAGATATTTGAGAAAGAAATTTATGGAAACAAGAACAAAGTAGAATTATTTATGGAATCCAAATATTTTCCCTATTGTGCCACATGTTGAAGACCTCAAAATAGTCATGTGGCTCATCGAGTTTAATTTGGATAATGAATACAGGTTACATTTATGGGAAAATTCTAAGAGGGTCAACTTAGAATAAATTCATTGTAGTATATATTATTGATGGTATGGTGCAGAATATAGTATTCATTAGTAAAAATTTCCATCTAGGACCACTAAATATTGGATCAAAAATGGGTTTCCTGGTCACAATTTATCTAGAATTTGTGAAAATAATTTTGAGGGAGAGAATAATGGAATTGATATTTGCAACAACTATATTTCTTTGTGTCCCAATCTACAGACAAGAAGTTTGAGTTTTATGAATTTACTACATAGCATTGGATAACAATCCTAGGTTTACCTCCATAGAGTTTTCAAGAAAGAATAAAGTGAAAATGTAATAGAGGAAAGTGTATTGATAGCAATAGTTGTTGAAATTGTTGTAGTTTTAAGACAAGATCTCGAAGGCCTAAAATTCAGTTAATGGTGTAGCTACATAAATATTTGATGGATATAAACATCATCACATTGAAAATAGTTAACCACTCTAACCAAAAGAGCACATGTTTATTTACAAGTTCATGTGGATTTTATTGTTCGCTGGAGTGACGCTATGGAGCTTGGAGAGAATTGGGTGTGCTTTGCACATCACAATAAATTTGGAGGGAAATATTCAATATAGGTAGCAATAGTTTCGAGATCAAGAGGGGGGATTTCATATGTGATGGTTCTGGAAACCAATTAAATATTAGGATCTTAGGTCCATTTCTCCTCCATTTTATAGGGATAATCAATTTCACTTGGTGAAATATGCACTCATTATGACTGACTATAACTGGCATTGTCAATCCATCTAAAAAAATCATGTCATCGACAAGCCTTCAAATAAACACATGGGTTGAGGGTCATTGTGGCAAAATATTGGGGACAAAGTATCTTGACAACTACCATTATAAAGTGACTATTTCACGAAAATCAAACCTACAGATAAGTATTCTTTCCCTAAGTGTGGTGGTCGCACTTAGAACAACAGAAATAAATATATTTGAACTTTTCCTTAAAATGAATATATAAGGGAAGAAAAGAATGCACTATATTCAACATGCTTACAACTGGGCCAAGCACTCTTCAACTCAAACATCATCATTTGAGGCATGTTTGGGATACTTGCCTAAATCTCCTTTGGACTTAATTTTTGGAAAGCATTTTTGTATTGATGGTTATAGTGACATAGAAAAGGCTAAGAGATTCATTGAATAGATCCAATTGGTGCATCAAGTAGTCCAAGAACAGCTCAAAATGAGGCAAGTACAAAACAATGCATGATAAGCATCGTGTAGATCAAAAATTCCAAATCGGTGATGAAGTTTGGATTCACATTAGCAAATAAAGGCTTCAAGGAGAAGGTAAAAAACTGAAACCAATTAGATATGGTCCATTCATAATTTTAGAAAAGAACAAAGATAATGCATTTAGGCTGGATTTTCCTTCATATATGAAAATTTATGTTGTTTTTAATGTTAAGAACTTAAGGTTGTATGAGCCACCTTTGGTTGAATATCAAGGAGAAAATTTCCAGATTCCTTCGACTGGGGATTTTTCTCCTGAGTACCTTGATGAACTACAGCAAGACACCATTCTTGATAGAAGAACAAGGTATTCAAAAAGAGGGAATGTTGAGTACCTTTTTGTGGGGCTCAAAGGCACAAATCCTAACAAGGCCAAATGGATCGATATTGGAAAGGTGAGGGAATTATACCCTCATACGATGAACAACCGAAAGTGATATTTTGGGGTGCAAAATCTTCCAGTGGGAAGGAGTGATTAGGTGCTCAAAATTATGCTAAAAAATGAAATTTTTTGGAATTATGTGGAACCTAAATGACCACGTATATCTCATCATTTTGGTACAAAGAAATTAATCAAAATTGATACAATCCATTGATACAAAGAAATTAATCAAAATTGAAATGAGATGGTGAAGAAAACTAGCCTGATGAAAATATAAATAGAGATAAATCTACACTTGAAATAATTAAATATAACATTGGTGCACTAAGTCAAAATCTACTACCCAGTAAGAAGACAAACCACCAAAGTGCATCACATGAAGTTAAAAATCTCGAAACACAACATAATTTATATATGATATGATTTGATTTATAATATAACATTTAAATAATTGCAAAATTATTTCAAGTATATTATAATTAATTGCTATAATATTGTATATTTATTTATTTATTTTACTATTATAATTTTTATTTATATTTTAAATTTATCTATTTTAACGTATATGTATTATTGTATTATTTTATTTTATTTTATCTTATATTTTTATATTTTTAGGATAATAAAAAAATTATAAAAGAAATATATATATATATATATATATATATCGTCTGAAATCATATTATAAATCATATCTCAAATAAACGCTGTTATTAAAAATACTACTTACCTAAATATAATTAAGCTACAGTTAAATATTATAATATTTTATATATCTTTCTTTTAATATTATATATATATATATAAATAATTAAAAATACTATCTCTCTAGTCCCACCGTTAGCTCAATTGTGATAGAAGTAATGTGAGTTCAAAGAAGAAAACTAAGATATCTAAGATTCAATTGTCCCTCAGAAGCCTTATATCCCCAAAGGTCTAATCATATCTACTTATCAAGTGTTATTATAATATTTTACATATTTTTATTTTATTTTTATAATTTTTTTTAAATATAACTCTCATTTATCCTTTCATAGATGAAAATATAACTCTCATTTTGGAGTATGTTTTATAACATAATATAAGTTATATTGTATTATAAACCATATTCCAAATAAAAACTTATGCATATATCTATTTCAGATTCATCTTTACTCCATATTATAATTTTTTTTAATATAATTCTCATTTATCTTTTCATAAATGAAAATATAGGTTTCTAATATGATATAATATTATATTATATTATAAACCATATTTCAAATAAGCACCTATGTATATAACCTGTCTAGGTTCATCTTTACTCTAGATCTATCATAACAGAGAAGGAACAAATCTCTCAAGGTGAAAACATTTGATCCCTCTCCAAACTAGAGAGATCTTAAGAATATCCATCTTAACTAAAAGAAGATCTATTTTATCTCAAGATCTATAAAGATTCTAAAGGGATCAAATCTCTCAAGGTACAAGCCTCTCCTCTGAGTGCAGAACTTGAGATATTTGATACCTCTTAGCACTTGATAGATTAGAAGTTAAGATGGATCTAGGACCCCTCTACATCCTAGTATGACCAAAATGTTTCCACCTAACTACTTACAATATCAAATTAAATCGATGTTGTCCATAAACAAAATACTTCAATTTACACCTTAATTTTACATCTACTTTATTTAAGACTAGTATGTAATTATTCCACTACTTATTATGGAGATGTGGTATGTCATTTAAAAAAAATAGTATTGATATATATATATATATATATATATATATATATATATTTTTTACAGAAACGGTTATGAGATATATTAACTGCTGGGTCTAAATGCCAGATTTCGGGTTACAATGAGAGGGAAGAGGGCCCAGGAAGTATCTATAGCCAAAAGTGCTATGAGACTTGTGGACAGCTTCCAGCTCTTTTTGACTACAATTATGCACTCGATTTTTGTGATTTCCCCTAGCTTAAAAATACAAACAAACTGATTCAATAGAAAGCAGTAAAACATTTAAGCTGGCAGATTATGGAATTGGATCCCATGTTTCGTCCTCGTCTCGAATTATTGCTCCAGCAGAGATGAGGACAACTTTATTTGCTTCAAGGTCTGCTTATTTGTTGTTTTCTCTCAACACATGATAGTAGCTCAACTTTTTAAACAATTTCCCCAAAGTTCTGATTCTGGATATCAGCCTTGCCAATCTAAGATCTCGGGGGGAGGAGTTTGTCGCCATAATTTTGATTATCACTTGGGAATCCCCAAAAACATTAACCTCCTTGATTTCTAGATTCAAGAGCGATTTAAGGCCTTGAAGGAGGGCCAGTGCCTCTGCTTGAATGCTGGAGTTGATCCCCAGACCCCATGCAAAGCTGTGAATCAAAACACCTTCAGCATTTTTTACAATACCTCCTGCTCCAGCCCTTCCTAGGTTGCCCTTTGAAGCCCCATCAAAGAAGAAAGAGTGCACCTGTTGCTTGGAGATCCATTCTTGAAACTCAGCATTGTTCTTCCCCCTTATTTGCTAATCTTCAATGAGGGAAATGTTGCTGGCGGCTTGAAGAAATTGCAGATTTAGGGAGGTACCCCAGACTGAATCTAATTGAGTAAGATTTGAGGCATCTTTTTGATTATCCAAGCTTTCCTTTAATTGGAATTTTATCTTGGCCGCCACCACCTTGACATCATGCTTAGTATCTCTAAAGATTCTGCTGTTTCGCTCAAGCCAGATCTGCCAGCAGCATATTTTGGGGAGGGCAGACCACACCTTTTTTATCACTTTGTTTCTGGGTGGAGGACCGGGGTAACTGTTCTGCCAATTTGCAAAAAGATTAGGAATAGAGGAGGGAAGGACAAAATTGGGGTTCCAGTAATCCATCAGCTCGCTCCAAACCTGCACGGTGAATTTACAATTCAAGATCAAGTGTGTGGCACATTCCACATTTTCTCTGCACAATGAGCACCTGGACGGACCATGGAAACCCCGTTTCTGCAGTTTGTCATCTGTGAGAATTTTCTTGTGGCAAAGAAGCCAACAGAACATGTCGATTTTAGGCAGAGAGTGCAGACGCCAGATCGCAGTCCAAGGGGTAGGGTCCGGGGGGACGTGAGGCCTCAAGGTGAGCTTTGCGTAGCCTTGGGCTACCGTGTAACCTGCAGCCAGCAAACCCCAGCCACGCGAATCTCTTCTGCGCAGATGAATGGGGGCAATACCATTCAGCATGGAGCGAAGACAATTGCAATCCTGAAGGAGCTCCGGAGGCACGTCAAAGAAATTCCAGCCTGCCCAATGCGTCCCATCCCACAAGGAGATGTCCCATAGCGTAGTTTTCCCAGCAGAAGTCAACCAGCAACGAATCGCGTTCAAAGAGGAACAGTCACCAATTGGATCGCGATCCAGAATACGATCTGTCCAGATATTTATCTTCTTACCATTTCCTGGAATCCAATATGCGTTGGAGCTGATCAGGGGGGCAGCTTTGGAGCAGAGTCTAGCAAAGGGAGAGGAGCCTTGGGGGAGAGGACCATCTAGGCATCTGAGTCTCTTTCCTTTAAAATATTTCTTCCAGAGTGCTAATTGGGCCCAGCAAGGCTTGGGCGCAATGATTCTCCAGAGAAGCTTGGCACCCATGGCTATGTTCTGAAGAGAGAGATTCTTGAAGTTTAGCCCCCCCTCCCTCAGCGGTTTGGAGACAGTCTCCCAGTTAACCAGAGGGAATTTCCTCTCATTTTGTTTTCCCCCCTTCCAAAAGAAGTTTCGAATATGCTGTTCCATTTTCTGAAGGATGCCAATTGGGGCCAATAGAACAGAGAACTGAAATAGGGGAAGACTGCATAAGACAACTTTGATGAGGACAGACTTGCCTGCAATATTGAGCCAGGTGAGCCCCCAAGCCTGGAGCTTATTTTTGAATTTTTCCACTTGGGGGAGCCAATCCTTACCGTAGGCCCTCTTGAGGAATATAGGAAGCCCAAGGTATTTGAAAGAAGTCCAAGCTGGAGAGGCTGCAAAGCCAAAACATCTTGCAATGGAGCTGAGCAAGCTGGGAGGAGTATTCCAACTGTAAATATGGCATTTCCCCTTGTTGAGGTTACTTCCCGACACCATACAATATTCATCTATAGCTTCTTTAAAGCTGTTGGCTGAATGTAGTGTTGCATCCCCCAGCAGCAAAGTATCATCGGCGAAGAAGGCGTGGTTGATGCTTTTAACTCCTCTGGCAATGCAAAGCCCTGTGATCTCCTTCTCTTGCATTTTCTTGTTTAGATAGAAACTGATAACGGAGGCCTGGAGGACAAACAGAAGGGGAGAAAGAGGGCAGCCCTGTCTTAGTCCTCTTGAGGCTTTGAAGAATTCAGCTGCTCTACCATTAACAAGGGGAGCAATCCAAGGCTCTGAGATACAGGCTCGAATCCAGTTTATAAAGTTCTCCCCAAATCCAAATTTTTTCAGAACATTCAAAAGGAAGCAATGCCTGACTCGATCGAAGGCATTAGCTAAGTCCAGTTTGACAACCATACCTCTTTCCTTACGCTGCTGACTTGAGAGAATTGCCTCTTGAACCAAAATGAAATTGTCCACTAGCTGTCTACCATGAATAAAGCCCCCTTGATTTTCAGGAATGATTGTGGGGAGAAGATATTTTAGCCTGTTTGCTATTACTTTGGTGATCACTTTATAACCAATGTTGCAGAGAGAGATGGGGCGAAATATTTTGAAGGAATTGGCGCCTTTCTCCTTGGGGATGAGGGCAAGGAACGCAGAGTTTGTGCTGCCTCCTATTTTCTAACAGTCTTGGGATTTTTGAACCATTTTGTAGAGATCTTTTTCCACAATGTGCCAACAGGATTGCAGAAATCTGGCGGTGAATCCATCCGGTCCTGGTGCTTTGTCAGGATCCATGGCAAAGAGAGCATTCTTGACCTCAGCCTTGGTGACTTTGGCTTCTAGAAGATGGTTCATCTCAGCAGAGATTGAAGGAGGGACCCAGTCCAGAAGATCAGAATTTTGAATCAGATTCACATCCTCACTGTACAACTTCTGGAAGTGAAGAAAAGCTGCTCGTTTAATGCTTGCAAAATCTTTATGGTTGGAATTGTCATCCTTAATCTCAGATATGGTGTTGAAGCATTTTCTGGCTTGAGTTTGCTTGTGAAAGAAAGAGGAATTTCTGTCTCCCGCTTTGAGCCATAGGCAACGAGACTTAATCCTCCAAAACTCTTCTTCTGCCAGGCAGGCTTTGTGGAAGTGCTGTTGGAGTTGAATCTCCTTATCGAGGATTTCTCTAGTTACATATGCCTCTTCCGAAAGCAAGTGGTGTGCTTCCAGTTGACTTTGGAGATTTTTCCTTTCAGATGTTGGGTTAGGAAGAGTTTTGGCCCAGCATTTTAAGGCAGCTTTCATTCTTCTGAGTTTTTCTTCCCACACGAAGAAGGGTGATCCATTGACTGGCTGAGATCAACTTTCTTTGACAATCTGCATGAAATTGGATTCCTTGACCCAGAGGGGACTAAATCTGAACGGAATGGCGCCGAGGTCGGGGTGAGCCCGGAGATCAAGCTTGATAGGCTTATGATCAGATATGCTGCAAGGAAGGATTTGCATACTAGCATCTAAACCAAGCAATAGAAATGAACTTTGTACAAAAAATCTATCCAGTCTTGCTGCTATGTGACCAAGGCCTACTCTTTTGTTTGACCAAGTGAACTTACCTGAAGAGGGCTTGATGTCCAGCAAATCCCAATCTTGCAGAAGATCCTCTGCCCATTCCCTCGCCGGATCTCGCACAATGCAGCCTCCTCTCTTTTCAGAGGAATGCAATGTGAGATTGAGGTCACCTGCAATTATGATGTTGTCAAGGTTCCCTAATTCTGCCTGGCTTCTTATAGAGTCCCAACAGGCCTTTTTTTCTCCAGCATTGACCGGAACATATACATTAAAGAGACAAAAGTATTCTTTAGTGACAAGATGCTGCATTTTTAGGAGCAGCCAGTGAGTGTTTGAAATTTCAGAGATGAACGAGAACTTGCTATCATTCCAAAGAGTGCCTAACCCTCCAGAGGCTCCTTGGGCTGAGACAACTTTTGCTTTGCTTTTACTCCAGATTCTTTTACTTGTTTGGAGGAAGTCTGCTTCCTCCAGCTTAGTCTCCTGGATAAGGAATATGTCCGGGGCTTCTATTCTTATTAAATTTCTTGTTGCCTCTTCCTTGATCTTGCTCCCCATACCCCTACAATTCCAGGAGATTATGTTCATTATTTACCTTTGTTCTGCTGGGCTCCCTTGGAGCCTGGGGGCTGGCTTCTCACCATCTTCGTCTTTTTTGCTAGTAGTTTCTCCAGAGTTGGTTCGCTGCCCTGTAACTTGTCCTTATACGTTTCCTGCTCTCTTTTCTCCCGGTCTATTTTGCGACCTCTTGTGGATCTCCTAACAGAGGCCTGAGAGTCGCCTATTTCTCCTTCCTCCTCCGAATCTTCCGACTCCAGGTCCTCTTCCTCGACGCCAACAGGTATTCCTTTTGAGCTTTCTGCAACACTTGCGTCTTTGGAAGACACAGAGGGGGTCCCTTTGACCGGGGATGCTGTCTTTTGAACCTCCACCTCCTGGGTGTCCTCTTGGTGCGAGCTTAGGAGTTTAAACTTGTTTTCAGGAGCGGACTTAGACGGGATCTACTGAGAAGAGGCCTGTTGGGGACCTTTGCCACTAGGGACTCCCGGCTTTTGAGCCTTATGGGAGGTTTTGGTGCGCTTGACTTGATTCCATCCGTCCTCCTTCCCTTGCACATCCTCATTGTTGGATGGACAGCCTCTGGCGAAGTGGCCATAGACATGGCATTTCCGACATTTGAAGGGCAGCTGCTCATAATCCAGTTTCTGCACATGCGTCCAGCTTCCGACTTTGATTTTGATGGCCTCTGGTAGCCCAACCTCCAGATCTACTTCCAGGCAGATCCTAGCGCAGTGATACTGGTCCTTATTGTTTGCTCGATCGATGAACTTCCCAAGGGCATTTCCAATATGCATCAGAGAATCCCAATTCCAGCAGTGAACTGGGAGATTTGGGAGTCTAACCCACACCGGGACTGCTTTGGGCACATCCACAGCAGGATCAAAGTCAGGAGTCCACTTATTTAGGTACAAACCCTGGGGGCCCATGAAGTAGGGGCCGTTCTGGAAGATCAGATCTTTATCATCTTTAGAAGTGAACTCGAAGAGAAAGTAACCTCTCCCCAAAAAATAAGAAGTAACGCTTTCTTTGATCAGAGGCGCCCAGTTTCTGTTGACCCAGCTCTCAGTGGTTTTGGGAGATGGCCAAAGCCCTGTGAATTGGCCTATGAGAGCTCGTTCAGACAGTGATAAAGCAACCTGAATCAGAGTCTCTGCTGGAAGAGAGATCTCAGGTATTTCATCAATTTTCTTAACAAATTTCGCAGCTTCCACATTCTTCTTTTTAGGAAGCCCTGCCAATAAACGATCGAAAGCCTCAGCAGCAGAGGGCGGGGGAGGGGGACGAGGCCCCTGGGGAGAGCCCAGCCCCTCCATGGGCGCAGGCCCTAGCAAGAACGCGGCCCGGATCTATGCGCAGGAAGCGACGTGTTCGCTCCAGCGCACAAACCCTAGCGATTTTTTTCGACAGAGAATAGTTATTATTGAAAAAAAACAGTATTGATATTACATGATATGTGATTCATTCTATGTTTAGTTGGCATGTAATGGTTAAAATAAAAATATATTGATAGCATAAAATTATTTTATTCTTAGTCAAGAAGAATTATTCAAAGTTCATATTAAATAACATATATTCTTATCAAATTCATATTAAAAAAAAAGATATTTGAATTTAAAAAAAAATCTTATATTTCAATTTTTCATCATAAGATATATGTAATCTATTGCATTATTAATATGGAGTTGATATATAACAATTATATATATAGGAATTCTTATTCCATTAATAGGTTTTTCTAGGGAGACTTGTAATTCATTCTTTCTACAACTCAGTATGAGAGATATGATGTCGCTTGACATTACATTTATAAATAATAATATAATACTTATATTAAAAAATTAACCAATAATAATAAAAATCAATGTCACATTAATAAAATCTTCAATTTCTATTTCTAGATTAAGTTTAAATTAAATTTATATAGAGAGATAAATTAATTAAAATGAAAAAAAAAAAATTCCAGTAGATATGTAATTCCTTCACTAATTAATATGGTGTTGAAAAATAACATGTAAAAATAATATTATTGATATTAAATAGTTTTCTAATTCATCCTATATTTAATTGGCATGTAATATTTAAAACATAAAAATATTTTAATGAACCAAATAAAAATTTTAATATCTATATTAGATAACATAATTTTTTATTTCAAATATAACTATCATTTATATTTTTATAAATGAAAATATAACTAAGATTTTTTTCTATAATATCATTTCGGATTCATGGTGTATCATGGTATTTCAGCTTGCTATAATTTATTTTGCAATTCCAAATATCGGGAATCTTGTGACAAAACTTCTTGGATCTCTTCCTCAACATTGTATTTTACACTAGTAAATGTGTAAGACAAAATTTGATGAGAGTATCTACTTAAGGCATCAACAATTTGGTTTTCATTTCCTTTAATGTGTTTGATATCCATATCAGATTCTCTAAGGAAAGGTAACCATCTCACGTAACTTGCATTTAAATATGGCTGACTATAGAAATATTTTAGACTATTATGATCAGTCATCAACACAAATTTCTTACCCAACAAATAATTTCACCACATTTTTAATGCATGTATGCCAACTGCTAATTCTAAGTCATAAACTGCATAATTTTGCTCATGTTTCTTCAGTTTTCTAGACTCATAGGCTATCACTGCATTGTCTTGTAGCAATACTCCTCCCAGTCCTTTTATGCAAGCATCCATGCACACAACAAATTATTTTGCTCGATCAAAATTTTTTAGGATGGGAGCAGTAGTTATTTTTTGTTTCAGCTTCTCAAAGCTTTCTTGGAACTTGGTTGTCTACTCAAACTTTACACCTTTTTTCTGCAAAGAGGTAATAGGATAAGCCAATGCATAAATTCTCTCCACAAATCTGTTTTAATATCCAACAATACCCATGAATGAACATATTGCTGGTACATTTGTGGTTATAGGCCACTTTAAAATTTCTTGTACTTTTTCCGTATTTACCGCCAACCCTTCTTTAGAAATAACATGTCCCAGATATTGAATATTTGGTTTGTAAAACTCACACTTGCTGATTTTTTCATATAGTTGGTGTTCTCTTAATGTTTTCAGCACTATTCAAATATGTTACTGGTGTTCCTCTTTGTTCTTAGAGTAGACCAAAATATCATTTATGAATACTAGCATAAACCTATGCATATGTTTGTGTATAACATTGTTCATGAGACACATGAAAGTAGCAGGGGCATTTGTGAGTCCAAAAGGTAGGACTACGAACTCATAATGTCCATACCGAGTTCAAAAATTTGATGTGTGGATGTCCTCATCTTTTATGCAAAGCTGGTGATAACCAGTTCTCAAGTCAATTTTTGAAAATATGATTTCACCCCTTACTTGATCAAATAGATTGTTTATTCATGATAGGGGTACTAATTTTTTATAGCTAACTTGTTTAATTGTCTATAGTCTATGCACATCCTACGAGTACCATCTTTTTTCTTGACGAATAAAATTGGCACTCCCCATGGCGACACACTTTGTATGATATACCCCTTATTTAACAATTCTTGTAAAAAAAGTTTTAGTTATAACAGTTCAGGAGTGCTGATTCTATAAGGGGCTCGGGAAATTGGGCTGGCTCCTGGTACCAGCTCAATAGAGAAAACAGTATCTCTCCGAGAGGGAAGCTGATGAATTTCTTCATGAAATACATCCTGGAAGTCCCTAATTACTGGAAATTTTTATACCTATTCATTTTCTGCTTGTTGTCCCAAATATTCAATTTATACAACATACACTAGACATCCCTTCCTTGTTGTCCGCTTCAACTGTAATGAAGAAATTTGTTTAACATACACAAGTTTGGGTTTCCCTGTCGCTACAATTGACTGTCCTAATGCATTTGTACAATTCACCATTTTTTCCAAACAATTTACTACTGCTTTTTGTTGTTCCATCCAATCCATACCAACCAATAAGTCATAAGATCCTAAGGGGAGAATATTCATATTCAGATCTATAATGTGTCCATTCAAATTTACAGGATACTAGTGCAATCTATGGGTTACCTATCATTTGGTTCTAGTATAGCCAACTACCCCAGCCAAGAGTGTTGAAATTTTTCTTTCTGCAACTTAAATTTTTCCACTATGTGTGGACTAATATAGCTTAAACTAGCTCCAAGATTAATTAAACATATACAGGTTGGTTCGAAATGATACCTTCAATTTCAATCATGGTTGATTGATGTTTAGCCCGTCGATCTTCTAATGCAGCGCTGATTTGGGGAATGCTTCGGGCAACATCATTCATTGTGATTACCTCACGCATTGTTTGAATGTTTTGAATAACACTATTGTTTTGTGGGAAATCGCACAACATGTGAGGTTATCCACACCCCCAGCACTTCAAAGGTTCCTTGGTTTTTACCACTGTATTTCGCTTGTTGTTCCCTTCCATGGGCTTGGAACCTGTGTGAGAATGGGATGGTTGATTTTCCCCACCTTTATTGAACCTTTTTCGCTGGTTTTTACTACCAAAATTTTTCAGATAGGCTGGTTTGGGTCTTTTTGAGCTTGCTTCAACCTTCCTTTTCTCCTTATTTTGCCAATTTTTCAAGTGATCATTCCTTCCTTAAAATTGTTGATAGCATAGTCGGGATTTCCTAACAGCTTCATCCATATTCTTTGGGTTGTCAAACTCAATTCTCTCTTTGTATATTGTGGGTCAACAATTTAAAAATATTTGTACCTTCGTTTTTTCCTCTCTTATGTATGGTACATAGCGAATTAAATTTGTGAACTTCGTCACAAATTCATCAATGGTGAGTTTTCCTAGTTTTAGATCACGGAATTCCTTCGCTCAGTCATCATAATACCTCTCACTGAGGAATCAGGATTTAAAATTCTTCCGAAATTCTTCCCATGAGACGGTATTTTCATCCAGCAAGTGTATGATTTTGGTCTCTTCCCACCAAAGTGTGGCTTTACTTTGCAATTGTTAAACTACCAGCCTTGATTTCAGATTAATTCCATAATCATATACTTGAAAGTACTTTACCATATTCAGGAGCCAGGCTTCTACATCTTCTTCCTTCTCCCTGTCAAATATTGGAGACTTTATCTTGCGAAATCCCCCCTACAACTCCTTTCTCCTTTTGGACCTAGATTTTGCTTTCCTAGACTACTCCCCACTCTCAAAATTATCTTAGTGTGTTTCTGTTTATTTTATTTTCAATTTTTCTTATTCTTCCTCTTGATGACTGGATCTAGAGGTTAAATCTCTTATAAACCTCTCTTGTTCATTGCTAGCTTGTAGTAAACATTCATTTCTAGTCCCTGAACCATTTCTTGCTACAAGTTTTTTATAATTTCCAGCATCTGGGTGTTGGAATCTAGTGGGACCTCCTCTTCCCCCACTTCCACATACAACTCTTCTCTATAAGACATGAAATCAGTTGTATTTATTTCTGCACCTTATATCTGATGCACATGAAACCATTAGCATTCATAAACCATAATATGCAACAGATCATTTTTGTAACACCAAATTTTAACCATAAATTAAAATTTCCAGATAGTAGAATTTCGAGTCTTGGGGTCTATAAGCCTAGTTTTTTAACTTTGGCTCTGATACCACTTGTCATGTCTCCAAAAAAAAATTATATCATGTTCTTACCTATTTAAATGGTCATCAACCCCTGTTTAACATCTTACTCAAACAACATCTTTGTTGTGGTTACAGTGGTCCTCTAATTGAAACCCTTATCTCTAACTAAGACTCTTAGTTACATTATTTCAGCAGATTGGATCCTTATTAGTTGAAGGGTCCCAGCCATTTATTTATTTACATTATATTTTTATAGGTTAACAGTGCTAACCTATCCTTTATATATATAACAACCTACCCTCTAACCTTTACTTACCTTTTTATACTTCACATACATTACCTTTTTTAATTTTTAACCTATACTCTACCCTAAATTTATTAATTTCATTAACTATGGTCTCACTATATTAAGCTTCCAATACCCATATTCCTATATTAAACTTAGATAGGACATACGAGGCTTTAACACACATACTAAATATATGCATGGTTCCTCATGAGGTTTGTACAAAGGTTTTAACCCTCATCCCATAGTTCCATTTCGAATTTAACATGTTGACCCCACCTGATGACTTGTCTCACTTCTTAGTCTCCAAGTGGCAGAGATATCATTCCTTCATGTGGCCCTCACTGTTTTCGAGGCCAAAAATGGACGATGGAGATCATATGAGGTTATATTTATGGCTCTAAGGCTTTGTGAAAACCCTAAGGGGGTATACCCTACCATAATCTCCCTCATTTTGACATTTTCTCTGTGTGCTTTGCAGTCGTCTGGCTTGTGGGAGCTATGCCTCCATAGCTCGACCTGCAACTCTTTTTTTTTTTTTTTTCAGAAACCTTGTGGTTCGATTCCTCCATTCAATCGACCCTCCATTATTAGCATGTCTATTATGGGAAAAAATTGGTGTTGTGCAGAAGCCTTTCATTGCGATGACCTCATAGTTAACAATTTCACGATGTTTTCTTTTTGTTGTCATGACCTTTTACTCGTAATGGTATCTAATGTCTTGTTGGTTGGTTTTTAGGGAAACCCCATAGTGTTTTGGCTGGGAACTCATCATTCTCTCAGAAAATCCTTGCTCAAATTTACCTATGTTTTAGTTATTTGTTTATATTTGTTTTAGAATACCCATATTATTATTGGTTGATTTGTATTTGCAGGGAGGAGCCCTCTGTATCCATTGTGTAGGCACTTGTGTAAAGACCCCATTTTCTCCTCACATCATTTTCAATGGCATGCACTTGAGTTCAATTTGGAAGCCTTGTGGCCCTATTCTTCTCATAAAAGGTAAGGGTTTTCTTTACACCTTCTGGATTCCATGTTTCCTCTCTCATTCACCCTGCAATTTCTGAGTTTAGATATATATAAAATATGGTATTACGGATATGGATTTTGTATGCCTACCTTACCCTGAATTTCTGGGTTTTTCAATTCACATATGAATTTGTAAATGGTTGGTTTGATTATGAGTCCCATTCCATAATTGGTCTCTGGTTCGATTGTTGTGTATTTGATTTTTTGGGTCAAGGTATTCGAATCCTCTAAGACTTATCGAATTTCTGTATTATCTTATGCATAACCCTGATTTTTCGTATGCTTAACTATAATTGGGTTTTGGTTACAATTCGTTTTTGGAATTTAAATGTTTTCATTATACATGGCCACTCTACCATGATTAGGTTCGAATTTGTTTTTTATATGTATATGTTGACTATTCCATAGAATAATCCCCTCATTACTCTTTAGGTTTTGGGTTTAATTATGTGATTAGCATAGGTTGGGTCAGCATGACTCTATTCCATTCAGTTCTCTATTTATTACCTTGCTAGGTTTTTTCATTGTCCGCATTCCTTAAGGAATTTCATTTTCTATGTTTAGTATAGTTCTGGGTTTTACATTGTGTTATTGTTTTATGTTCACGGCGTAAATAGAAATATAACTCTTCATGATAGCAATTAAAATTTATCTTCTTTTCTCATATGACTTATGTGTATTTGGAAGAGGTCTTAGGATTCCTCTTATTCCATTTCAAATTTCTATAGGTTTAGAATACATAAAGTTGTCTTTATTATAATTACATTTGACATGTACATGTGTGTTGTATATGTCCATCCTACCCATACGCATTTAATTTCGATTTCCTGTTATGATAGTATGCTAACGAGAGCGTAGGGTAAACTCCTCATTTTGTAGGTGTTGATTTAAATTATTTTGAATGGTATTCATAGGATAGAGTAAGAACTATCCTTTATTTCAATTTAATTATGGGGTTTTCATTTTGCAATTTTGTTCTATATACATCATTAACAATTTTTTTCTTTTACTCATATAATTTTCTAGGTTATATATTTACCTCTTTCTCATAAATTTGATTGCATCTATTTATAATCATTAGGGGTGTAGTTCAATTCTGTATTACTCATACTATTCTATTTTAAGGCCTCACCCATGGTTTCATTTACTTCTGAGTATTTCTTTTATACTTATTAATAGAGTTATATATCAAAATGGGGTGTTTTCATCCTTGTACTTTGCATGGTAGTTGCATAATCAATTTTTGGTTATTGTTTCCCTCCCCACTGCAGAGGAAGAATGTGTAACCTTTGTGGAGGTTCTACCCCTTAAGGTATTTGCGCAGTCTCCTAACACAGATTTGATTTCTCATTGAGGTTTGGCACGACCCCTTTTCTTCTCATTTCTATTCCTCGTTTTGGTTACTGCGGTGTATTTAATTTTGTTTTATAATTCTTCCCTTTCACTTTTCTTTTAATTTTATATTGTGAGTTTAATATGGGTTGTTGCCACCTAGGTTTAGTATCTAGCTCAGATCCAAAATTTTGTCGAAGGAGATGACATCCTATCACATTCAGGTTAGTTTCAATACATTAGGTTATGGTTAATTTCCTCATTTGTTACTTTCTTGTGTACATTCTAAAATACCACCTCACTTACAACATTCTATGATTTGTATGCACGGGTGGATAAATCAAGGGCGTGACATCAGACCCAGGTAAGACATATTCCTATCTAGTGCATAGTAATTCTTTTTATTCATTACTGTATTTTATTCTCTCTAAATCTTGCATTCCTATTGTTTTTCTTTTGGAGTTTTTCGTTGGTTTGCGTGGCACTACAGTTTCCCTCACTACCCACGCTTACCATCAATATTCTTTCTCAGGTCGGTAGCATGTTTTTCCACTATGGCTCTCCTTCTGGAACATAGCTTTGACTGTTGTTATTAGAGTTTATATGTCAGCTCCATGCTTGGCCTTTAACATTTAATTAAGTTGATGTAGTGTTTCTTCTTTTTCACTTAGTTATATACATATGACAGTGAAATCCTGAAGGATGTTCAAGAATTATTGTACTCAACAATTTACATAATTGGAATTTTGAGTTACTTTTTTTTAATCATCTTCATGATGGATATATATGTAATTGTATCCGCCTTTCATATTTTATAATGAATTCACCAGTTTTGAATACTTTCATATGTTATATCTATCTCCATAATTCTCTTGTTTTTAATAATGGTTTACTTTGTTAGTTTGCTAGTAATTGTTTCATGTACATTAATTTATACCTAAATGTATTTGTAATTCTAGTTTTATGTCTCTTAGTCTATCATTAGATACATGTTGTCTTATTTACATTACTTTGACACATATATGAATAAGTACATAGTAATTACTATTTGACATAACCCTCTCGGTTTATAATTACACATATTGTAATTGCATCCACTTACAATACCTTAGTTTTTATATGGAACACAGTATCGACATTGTATTTACTATAGTACTGACAATGTACAATACACATATATGAAACTATACACTACACATAATTTATACTATGCAATACACATTACTAATACTATAGATAGTATTAACCAATCACCTGCCACTAGTCTTTTCCATGACTTTAGCTCTCAGTATTGATATTGTATGTAATATTAACCAGGCATAGACTATTAACATAAAATTTTCTTGGCCTCTAAATTAGACATAAAATAAGGCCCATCTAACCTTCCTTATGCACATAAAATATATATTAAATCTCTCCTTCTACACTTAATAATGTTTTCCTATGCTTTAATATGTTCTTAGGAAGATTTAAAGGTAATTTCATATGCGTGCCTAATATTGGTTATTTCTATAGAATATTGTGAGAATATTGGGCAGATTATGCAAATTTGGAGAAGGAGATAATTTAGGGAATTTCCCCCTACCACTGGAAGATCAAGATTGAAGAATAAATGAGCACAACATTAGGAAATTATGGAGAAATATTGGAGATATTCAAGGGGGTTGTCCACCCTCCTTAAATCTCAAATGCATCCAAAGGATCCTCATGAGATCCCCTTCAGCAATTCGAATTCCAGAGGCATCCAAGCAATGCCAAGAGTAAAGTGCACTCAATCTATGGTTTACTTGGAGTCAAAGTGGACTCAATCACTATTTTTTAGGGAGTTTTTGGTAGCTGCCCTTTAGGATAAATAAAGCTGATGAAGAGCTAATTAGGGTCAATTCCAGTCTATTTGATTCCATTCAGATTTTTTCTGCAAGCTATTAAGCTTTTTATTCTGTACTCAATGGTAAAACTCTCAGAAATGTAACAAGGCTATTCTCTTCCTGAAATGAGCAGACAAACTCCATTTTACTGATTTATTTCAAGAGATTTGGGCTCGTGGGCCAGGGCCAAACACATGTGCCTCAACTTCTCTGTTGTTATCATTCTTTCCTTTCTGTCATTTAGCTAATTTTGTTGTTTTCATTTAGTTAGATCTTCTTCTGATAGTTTCACTGTTGTTTAGTTTTTTCTTTCAGTTCTTTTGTTGTAGTTCTTCATTTTCTTATGAGAATAATAGAATATAGGAAAAACTCAAAAAATTATGGTCAAGCCTCCCCCTCTCATATTTGTCAATAGAGTTTGAGCAGGGTAGACCTTCCCACAGGCCAAAAATTTCTTTTTGTTTGACTTTAGGGAGTAAATTTCATTACCAAGTTCGAATCTCTCTTTCACTATTTTTCTCACACAATTTTGTTTGTTTTTCATGCATGAATCCATAGGTTCAATTGTAGGAATTATTGTTAAAACCCCATAGCAGCTCAACTAGCACCTCCCTGCTTCATTTTCCATATCTGTGTTACGCTCTCAAGACTTATTTTTTGCCCCATTTCCCTCTTTTTTCTCTTCTTATCATATGTCGCACACTTTTTAATCAGAAAAACAAATAAAATTTTGACCTCCGCCTTTCCTCCTCCAAATTCTTGCTATCACATTTCACATCTCGCAGGATCCTCCATTTCACGTACCGCAATTTCTTTTCGCAATCTCCATATGCTCTCCATTAACATTTCCCCACTCCCAACGTCGATTGCGATATCTTCCTCTTCCTTTCCCTTTTCACTCTTCATTTTTATGATTAAAAACCTTCGAAAGAAACTTACTCCGAATTTTTCTTTTAGTGAAAATCCCATCTCTTTATCGCAATTCGCAATTCATGTTGGCTTGCGTTAATACTTACCACTCCTTTTTGCCGATTGTGATATGATTAAAGCACTCTGCCACCTGTCCTACTGCCACGTCATCTAAATTATCGCATTTCGCATTTCACTCCACTGTTCCTGTCACATTTCGCAGTTTCTTTCCCATCGCATTTCGCATTTCATTCCTGCTACCGAACAACACTTCTGCTACCTCTCTATCTTTGCAGTCTTGCAATTGCGATATCTCAAATTGCATCTCGCACTTCCGTCACCCATCACAATCACAATTCCTTCCCGTATCGCATTTTTCACTTCGCACATTCCTCCCGACTACACTTTCGCTTCTCCACCAACCCTGCGATATTGCGATATTGCGATATTGCATATCTCATATCACATTTCCACCATCCTATAGCATTTCGCACTTTTCACTTTCCTCCCAACTAGACTGTCGCTTCTCTTCCAACCCTAGGATATTGTGATGTTATGATATCACATATCGCATATCATATTTTCACCCTCCTATCGCATTTCTCACTTCGCACTTTCCTCCTGATTGCACTATCGCTTCTCTGCCAACCTTGTGATATTGCAATATTGTGATATCACATATCGCATATCACACTTCCGTTCCTCCATCGAAATTTTTACATCACACTTTTCAAAGCCTCCCACTCCAAAGAATATTTGCGATATTATGTGCTTTAATAAATTCCAAACACCTTTTTCACTCCTCTAAGCCTGGTTTCGTCTAGTTAGCCTTCCCTTGGCATCTTTAGCTATTTTCCCTCCAAACTGCAAGCAAAATTTTTAATGTTTAGTTAGATCATGAATAGTTTCATGGTTAGAAGCATGATAGCATGGTAGATAGATCATAGGATAAGTAGAATGTGTTTAGTAGTTTGGCTAATTAAGTATGGTTATAATTAGTTCCTTTTCAGTCATTTCTTTTCAGCAATTTAAATTAGTTTCCTTTCTGTCATTTCCTTTCATCAATTTATTTTATCTTCCTTCCTTTCATTTCTTTTCAGCAATTTAATTTAGTTTCCTTTCTACAATTTAGTTTAGTTTCATTGAAGTGTGACAGACTTCAATGAGAAACCCTAGAAGTAGCACCCTTTCATAGAGCGGAAGAGGATGACATGAGTAGAATGCATATTTTGTGTATATAGCATTGTCACCTCCAAGTTTGTACGAACCCCGGGTTGAAAAAGTAAAGTAGAGCAGTAGCCCCTGGGAGTTGCAGAACTCTTGGTGCAATACCAGGGCTTAATAATTTTTCGCGTTGTTACCGAGGAGGTGTCTAGTAGATGCTTTGATTCTATTTTAGCATTATTTTCTGATTTCCTTTTTCATGTTGTTTTCTAAATATTGAAAAATAAAAAAAAATGTGATTTTCATGCCTCATATGAGTAGGGATACTCAGAAAATTTTTAAAAATACTTCTCCAATACCAACCCCCCCCACTTGACCATGTGGTGCAGTAAGAACCACATCACCATACACTTTTGAAGTTATAATAGATGGATGGATGTGTTGACAATGAAGAAGATATTATTGGGTTTCCCATTCAATATATGGACATCATTGTACATATGAAGAACATCCCTCCATCTTTCCTTCCCAACTTCCATGGTATGAGGACATAGGATCTGGAAACATTTCTCTTTGAATTTGAGATACTTTGTAGATCTTATGCCCACTTATCACACACTAAAAAATGGAGATTGTTTCCTGCAAAATTGAAGGATAAATCTCTTAAATGGTTCATGAGTCTAGGTACTAATTCAAAAAGATCATGGAATGATACACAAAAGATATTTCTAGGAAAATATAAAAACCATGATCTTAAAGAATAAATTTTTAGAATGAATCAAAAAGAATATGAGAGCCTTGAGGATCTAATATATAGGTTCATGTTTAATGTTAAGAGGTAAAATTTTCATCATTTACGATTTGACACACTAAAAACCCTCTTACTTAGAACAATTAGGGATGAGTGGATTGATCTCCTTAATCTCATGAATGGAGGAGATGTATACAAATTTTCATTTGAAGAAATTTGTGAAACATGAAAGTGCATATCAAGAGGAAGGGAAAGAGTAAGTAAATCTGCCTCAACATTGGTAAGGCACAATGAAATTGGAAATTTTCTTGACAACTTTAAAACATAAATTCTTAGCAATCTAAGCGAACAAGTAGAAATGTTAAGAATCCAAAATGAGCAAAACGAAGATGCTGATATTTTTGTTATACATGCAGAATCATATGCTACTAAATGTTGTCCATCATTCCCCGGGTTTAAATAATTTTACCAGGAAGAAAATGGAGTAAGGAAATCACCAAAGAATTTATGTTATCTAGCTCCAAGGAGACCCTGGTAGCCTAGTCAACTTGATATGATGCAAGGACCCACTTCACAATTTCAAGCTTATTCACATCCATCTCAAACTAATTGGGACACACTTCCTCCTTGGAAAACTTGGCCATCTCAACTCCAAAACCAATCTTGGAAACATGGTTGGCAAGGACCTTATTGGGAAAATCCACAATATCCTTCCCTCCATATCCTCCATACCCAACTCCATGCTATCCCTACCATCCACCTCCACCACAACCACAACCTAAACCAAATCCATCTCATATGTTTTCCCCCACTCAACTACCTATACCACCATTTCCAAACCCATACAATGAAGTATCTCAACTCACTTACAATGTTGAGGTACACCACTTACAAACATCTCCTCTTGATCTAGATGGTATTCATCTTAGTTCAATAAAGGCATTGCAAAGAAGATATTTTCTTAATGTCATTGAAGGACAAAATCAAGAAGAAGAATATACAAATGAGGAGATCGAAAGATCAAGGGTTGCACTTGATGAAGAGTCGGCATCAGAATTAGATGTTGAGAAAGTTTCCTCATGTTTCCCAGCATTTCCTTCATGTGTTCAAGAGAACAATAAAAAAAAAGAGGAATATTTGAATTTCATAATAGAAGAGGGCATCCAAGGTGATCCAACTCAACAAGTGGACCAGGGGCATTACAACTATATCGACACATGGTTCCAAACAGTCATTAAGTTACAACAACACACTCTTCTCCAACAGTGCTTGATACAATCCCAATCAAATAAATTCATCTCATATTTAGGTACATGTCAAAGCATGTAGTACGAGTGTGCACATGATTTTATATGTCATATTGATGTGTACATGGATCCATTGGAATTATTCCTATACTTGAAAAAGGTTTTGTTTTTTCAAGTAGAGTAGGAAAGTGAAAAAAGGAAAAAAGAAAAAAAGGGAAAGAATAAAATCTCAGGTGAAAACCTATTTTGAGGCATCTAAGGTTGGCTCAATGATTGAAAACATCCATGAGGTGGTCATTGGGTTGAAAAAAAAAAATAAATAAAGAGAAAAATAAAATATCCTGGGTGAAAACCTCCTTTGAGGCACCTACGCAGACCTACCAGTTGAAAACCTCATTAAGGCAGCTAGTAGGCCTTAAAAAAAAATTGTATTTCTCCCTATTTATCTCTATAATGAATATAGGGTTTCTCCAACTTTTACAAGGAGAAAACAACAAGTTGGCACAAAAATAAAATTTGGTCAACACTTTAGTCAAAAGTAGTCAAAATTGGACTTCCTCCTCAGGTGCTCATATGCTCCAAAAGGACCTCAAGCAAATCGCCACATGTAGCTTCAGTAGCAGCTTCAACCAAAACTTAAATATCACCTGCAAAAACAGATAAATGGTAAGGCTTAAGTATGCAATCATCTAACCCTTTATTTGAATCTATTTTAGCTTATGAAAACATTAAAAAGTGTGAGAAGGAAATTTTTTTTATATAGCCAAAATCAGTAGCAGAGCAAACTCAACCTTATCTAGCGACTAGCCTCACTTTTTCCACCAAGAAGAGGAACAAGAAAAAAGTAAAAATGACTTGAGAAAGTGGGTAGTAAGAAGTTCATTGTAATGGAAGACAAGGACTGCCAAGGGGTAACCAAGGGTGAGCTCCCTTAACAAAAAAATAACTCTGAGTTTATTTTGCATACAATTCAAAAAAAAAGGAAAAAGGATAACAAAAAAGAGAACAAAATAGAAATAATTAAATAAAAGGTCGACCCACCACCTCTTGGCATGAAAAATACAAATTTTATTAAGGCATATGAGGACCTCTATGCATCACCCACAAGAATAATAGCAAGAATATTAGCATGATGAGCAACACATGGGCCAATAAATAGAAAATGAAATAAGCGAGAACACAGGAAGAACCAGAAGGCTTGGATGATGGATAGGTTGCTCAAAGAATGAGCAACAATTTCAGTAGGGGGGTGATGATGGGCCTCCAAATTAGACATAAAATAAGGCCCATATAACCTTTCTTAGGCCCATCTAACCTTCCTTATGCACATAAAAGATATATTAAATATCTCCTTCTGCACTTACTAATGTTTTCTTATGATTTAATATGTTCTTAGGAAAGTTTAAAGGTAATTTCATATTTGTGCCGAATATTGTGAGAATATTGGGCAGATTATGAAGATCTAGAGAAGGAGATAATTTAGGGATTTGATCCTTGCCACCGAAAGATCAATATTGAAGAATAAATTAGCACAATGTCGAGAAATTATGGAGAAATATTGGAGATATTCAAGGGGGTTTTCCACCCTCATTAACTCTCAAAGGCAGCCAAAGGATCCTCATGATATCCCCTTCATCAATTTGAATTCTAGAGACATCCAAGCAACACGAAGACCAAAGTGCACTCAATCTATGGTCTACTTGGAATCAAAGTGGAATCAATCACTATTTTTTAGGGAGTTGTTGGTAGCTTCCCTTTAGGATAAATAAATTTGATCAAGAGCAAATTAGGGTCGATTCTTGTCCATTCGATTCCATTTAGAAATTTTTCTACAAGCTATTAAGATTTTTATTATTGTACTCAGTGATAAAAAATTCATAATTCTAATGAGGCTATTCTCTTCCTGAAATGACCTGACAGACTCCATTTTACTGATTTATTTCCAGAGAGTTGGGCTTGTCGGTTAAGGCCCAACCCATGTGCCTCACCTTCTCTGCTGTTATCATTATTTCCTTTTTGTCATTTAGCTAGTTTTGTTGATGTCATTTAGCTAGATCTGCTTATGATAGTTTCATTGTTGTTTAGGTTTTGCTTTCAATTTTTTCGTTGTAGTTCCTCATTTTCTTATGAGAATAATATAACAGAGGAAAAACTCCAAAAGCTATGGTCAAGCCTCCACCTCTCATCTCTATCAATATAGTTCGAGCATGGTAGACCTTCCTGTTAGCCACCTATAATTTTTTGTCAAGCAAACAGGTGGCTAAAAATGTTTCTGAGCCTTCAAGAGAGAAATTTTATTTGAAAATATATCATCCTTGAAGCCTCTATGTGTCTTTTCCTTTGAAAAGACCTTCACTGTTGTTTCCATTGAAAAGGCCCTGCTGTTCTGTGAAAAAGAATGCTTCAAAAGGCCTTTGTAATTGCCCATTTTCACTCATTTCCCTTCATTTTTCATTAAGCCTCCATTCCCTCTTTAGAACCTCCATAACCCTCTAAAAAGCCTCCAAAATCCTTTTAAGCCACTAAAAATCCCTTTTACAGGTTTAAAACACCCTTTTCCCCTTTATCAAAAGCCAAAAAAATCCTCAAAAAACCTTCATTTTGGCTTAAAAACACCATTTTTTCATTGAGGCCTTAAGCCCCATTCGGCTAAGCCCTTAGCCACTTCTCCGCATATGACCCGTGCCCAGGACCAGGCGCTAAGCCCATCGTGCAATCACAATCGAAGCTTTCCTTTACTACCTTTTCCTTTTTTATTCCAAATTTTCCGATGTGATGACATTTGTTCTATTGAACTCCACTGCAATATTGACTGTCAATATTTTGAAATCCAACGGTCGGAACGTTATTCCTCTCCGCCCATCACCCCTCTTCATTACCTCGCCGATGGTGTATGGATCGTTGATCCGTTCCAGATCCAACAACTAGCGCAAAATCGCATCCCACTAACCCAGCGTCCCCACTTTTCTTTTTTCCCGATGGCCGACTCCCTGATTCAATTCTGGCCGTTGAATACACAAGAACAAATGGTCGGGATTCGTTCACGCCTTTGTTCACAGAGCCCATCATCGTTCTGCCTGTTTAATCTAGACCGTTGAATCCACAAGAACCAGCGACCCAGATTTAATCGTGCTCCGCCCTTGTGCCCTATAACTAGCCTAATACCTTAAACTGAACTTCAAAGATATATATTTCTTTTCCCTTATAGAGAGATCCCTCTCTGGATCCGGGAGGGCTAGATCCTGAGATCCCAAAGTGGTTTGATGTTGTCTTGTCTTTTGGTATTGCCAAACCTACCAAAACACAGGAACCACAACATAATGGCGACTCCGTTGGGGAACTTTTTGAGTGTTATCCATCTTATACATTCTTAAGACCGCATAAATCCAAAATCTCGGGTTGGTTTGGTAGTAAAACACTGTGGTGGACAGTAAAATTCCTTGAAACACTTAAAAACCTCCACCTGGCGACTCCATAGTTCCTGAATGGCCATAAGACTTCACTGATGATCAGTAGGCCTGTTTATTATCTCTGTTTTCACAGGACTCCGCTGGGAGACCAGTTGCATTACAACATCACCCATATTAAAATAAACACATAGGATTAAGCTTCTTGGTTTGGAAGATAGTTTGCCTCTTAAAGACTGTCATACCTGGTTAACTTTCTTCGTTGAGACTTAACATAATGGCTTCAAGAACAATCCATACTAGAGCTTATCCTAATCCAGACCCACCTGAGATAGTTGACAACCCTGAGAGTATTCTTAAGAAGCTTTATACATATAGGGATCCAACTATTGTCAGACACGTTAATAGAGCTAATTCAGCACCTGAAAACTTTGTAGCTCTATCAAACACTCAGATTGACTTAGACTTACCAAGTAATTTACCAAGAACTCAGTCATTCAGTGCGATAGAACAGACAGACTTTGAGCCTCCAATATCACCACCACGTAGTGGTCAAAACATTAGGGACAGAGAAACTTCTCCATCAACACCTCCTGATATTCATTTCATCCATAACTTGGGTCTCTCTCACCCTAGATCTATTCAATAGTTTGCTGCTAGTCCTAGCATTTCTGTCATTCATATACCTGCTGCTCAAGCCCAAACTTTACCTCCACAAAACACTACAATGGTAGCATGGTATGCCCCTCTAGTGTTTCCACAGCCTTTGGTTCCTCTACCCAATGATTATCAGTCTAAAATCCCACATTTCACTGGAAAAGAGTCTACCACAACTCAACACCATGTAGATAGGATGGAAGATGCCTTTGAATATATGGAAATAGATGATGACACAGTCAAAATGAGAATCTTTGCTCAGATTTTAGGAGGGGATGTGAAGAAGTGGTTTAAAGGCTTACCTCCTAATAGTATCCATGATCTTCCCTCTTTACATCAATCCTTCATAAACAAATGGGAAGTGAAAAGAAAACCTCTCCAAATATTAGCCGAATATAATAACCTTAAAAGAAATCAGGGAGAGAGTGTCCATGACCATTCTACTAGATTTAACAGCATCTACAATGCTCTTCCACCACACATGAAGCCTCCCTAAGTAATGGCCTTAGTAAAATACCTCGAAGGATTTGATGCTGACATGGCCTATCAGTTAAGGGAGAGAGACTATAACACATTAGAAGACATGCAGAAAGGAGCGGTGAGTGTAGAAGCAAACCTGATTGAAAAAAGAGCTAGAATGAGGGCTGAAAAGAAGGTAACCTATAGGGATGACACTGCAGCTTCTTCATATGATTCCAAATATGATAGCCTGGCCAAAAACATGGACAGGATGGAAAGAATGATGGAGAAAATGGTTATCCAAGTCAATAACCAGAACATAAACCAAAATCAAAACCAGAACCAAAACTTTAGGAGAAACAATTCCACAAACAGACAAAGAGACTCTGATCAACAAGTCATACCTCCATTCCAAGAGAATTTCCTTGATGAAGATGAAGGAATAATAAAAGAATCAGAGGGAACCATCATAAACATGGTGGAAGTAGATAACCAAGATCACACCTTTCCTACAGAGGATAATCAGACCTCATACACACCTTGGAATAAGGAAGAGTTAGAGTCTGAAGACTATAGGTTAGGATTCAAAAATGCCATCATGTAGGTCTGAGAAAAATATGACCTCAGAAGAAAAAAGAGCCTAGACATTCCCAAAACAAAATCTCCTGAAATCACCATCAAGAAAAGACCCGAAAAGACTCTCAAAGTGACTTCCGAAGGCAACAAATCAGCAGCTGAGAGTTCTGGCAAAAACATAGAAAAATACATCCAAACTTCTGATAAACTAAGTCAAGAAACTAGCAGCACTAGCATTACAGCTAATGCTTCTGATAAAACACCTTCAAACATTGTACATAGTGAGAATCAGCAAGCTGATTCTGCCAATAAAACAGTGAGCAACAAAACTGAATTAAACCTCACGAAGAGTTAGTCTTCTTTCAATTTGGAAAGTGAGATAGCCAAAATCAAAATTTCAGTTCCCCTCACTAAGTTGGCCAAACAAGATGTATATAAAGGTAAAATTTTGAAGGCTTTAAACTTAGGAGAAAACAGTGACACTGTCAATTTAAATGATGATCAACTAGCTCTTTTGTTTGGTCCAAAAATAGAAGGAAAATTTCAGGAAGGAGTAGTGCCTCCCTACTATGTCAGTCTCAATTTCCATGACAAAATCCTGCATAATGCTATGCATGACTCTAGGGCCTCACACAACCTTATGCCAAAAGTGATTATGGAGAAGTTAGGCCTAGAGATAACCAGACCCTATAAGGATTTATATTCATTTGACTCTAGCAGAGTGAAGTGCCTTGGCCTAATCAAAGATCTTTGTGTGAATCTAACCCAAATCCCAGCCAAGTGCATGGTAATGGATGTTGTAGTGGCAAATGTACCTCCTAAGTATGACATGTTATTTTCAAGGTCATGGGGTGCCAAGCTGCAAGGCACAATGTAGATGGACATGACATATGCCACAATCCCCGTCTTTAGCCAGCTTAGAAGACTATATAGAGAGGCACACATGAAGTTTATGGTTAGCAGCCCTAAGAAACCTAAAAATTCACCTCTGTACTCTGTCCATACAGATCTGGACTCTTTTATCATTTACAATGATGAATCTATAGACGAGCCTGAGCTATAAGACGGAAATCCGAACAACAGAGTAGAGCCCACAGATTTTAACATAATGGCCACTCTAAATATAGAAGAAAACGAGAGAGAAACGTTAGAACAGTGCACTGAATCAAAGGATCAGAGTGAACAAAACCAAGACTGCAAACTACAGATTACTCATCACTATGAACTCCAGGCAAATCCTAAAGAACAAAACATTACACAGCCTAGTGCCGACCTCAGAATATTACATAAGGGTGAACATAGCATTAGGGACGAAAATGATAATAAGTCTGCAAACAATCCCTTATGGAGAATGAACTTTGATGGGTCTTGCACTAGAAAGAATGCAGGAGCTAGAGTATGGTTGCTCAATACTGAAAGCAATTATGCTGAGAGTCATGCTTTCAAGCTAGATTTTAAATGTACAAACAACATCGCAGAGTACGCGGCTCTCATCCTAGGATTGAACCTATTGAAAAAATGAGGAGCCCAATGGATAGTTGTACATGGAGACTCTGAGTTAGTCATCAAACAAGTAAACAGAGAGTACACTGCGAAGAATCCTAGATTAATGGCATACATAAATGATGCCATGGACCTATTGAAAACATTTGTAGAATATGAGCTTATGTTTATCCCTAGGGACCAGAACATTATCGCAAATGGATTGGCCTGCACTGCTAGTTCATATCAGAGACTACCTAGTGATAAACAGATCATGATTCAAACAAAATATATACCAGCAGTGCCAGGCAACGAGAAATATTGGCAAGTCTTTGAGGGTGACAAACAGATAGAGGATTTCTTGCTGTGTAGGAATGAGTTTTAACTTCCTGATTCTGACTCTAAATCCGATGAAAATTTTTCAGACAAAGAGCCCCCTAATGAATAAAAACCATCTTGTTCGACAGAAATAAACATGTTGGCCAAATAATTTGAAAAACCAACTGAAGAATACCTAAATGCAGAAAAAGAAGAAATAGAAGTGCTTCAGTCCAAAGAAAAAAACATACCCAGAGGACTAGCACCCTTAGAGGACCTTTTTGATTTTAACGATGCGACAAAGAAGCCCACTATAGAACACGTTGAATCAGATGTTGAAGAATGCAATATAGGCAGCAAAGATAAGCCTAAAATGATCAAATTGGCCAAAACTTTGCCAGCACACATCAAAAAGAAATACGTTGATTTATTTAAAGAGTTTGTCGATGTGTTTTCTTGGAGATACGAGGACTTAAAATCCTATGACACAGAGATCGTCCAGCATAAGATCCCGTTGAAAGAAAACCAAAAACCCTTTAGGCAAAAACTGTGCAGAATTAACCCAGTACAAATGCCTCTTGTGAAAAAAGAAATCAAGAAAATGTACGAGGCAGGAATCATTGTGCCTGTGAGGTTTTCTGATTGGGTGTCTAACCTTGTGGCCATAAGGAAAAATACAGGAGAAATCAGACTGTGCATTGATTTTAGAAACCTTAACAGAGCCTCCCTAAAGGACAATTACCCGTTACCCAAAATGGAACACATCCTACAAAGGGTAGTTGGTTCAAAAAGGATTTCTCTGTTAGACGGTTTCTCAGGGTATAAATAGGTCTTAGTACTCCCAGAAGATCGGCTAAAAACAACTTTCACCACTCCATGGGGCACTTTCATGTACATGAAAATTCCTTTTGGACTAATTAACGCTGGTGCAACCTTCCAACGAGCTATGGACATCGCATTTTCAGAGGAAATAGGACACTTCATCGTAATCTACCTTGATGACATAACGGTTTATTCCAAAACCAATGAAGAGCACCTTAAACATCTGAGGAAAGTATTTGAGAAATGTAGAAGGTTTGGTCTATATTTAAATCCCAAGAAGACAGTATTCGGGCTTCAAGAAGGTAAGCTTCTTGGCCATATTATATCAGAAAAGGGGATTAAAATAGACCCGAAAAGAGTTGAGGGAATACTACAGATTAGCCACCCAAGGAACATAAAGGAATTGCGGTCCTTTATTGGGAAAATTAAATTCTTAAGGATGTTTATTCCCAACTTAGCGGAACTCCTAAGAAATATGACTAACATGCTTAAGAAAGAAGTGGGAGTTAAGTGGATTGTAGAAGCCAAAAAATCTTTTGAATTAGTTAAACACGCACTCACCCAGGCACCAGTCCTAATCAGCCCTAATTTTTCAAAAGAGTTCCTTATATTCTCCTTCACATCAAAGCATACCGTAGCCGCTGTCTTGTTGCAGAAAAACCCAGAAGGACAAGAACAGCCTATCGCTTCCTTTAGCAAATCATTGAGAGACGCACCCTTGAAATATAACATAATGGAAAAACAGGCTTATGCTTTGGTAAAGGCCTTAAAATATTTCAAGGTGTATATTATGCATTCTCACATCATTGCCTACGTGCCTAATATAGTAGTAAAAGATATTTTGTCCCAAGATCTAGATGGGAAGAGGGGCAAATGGATTGTTGTAATACTAGAGTATGATTTGGAGATCAAACCCACAAAACTTATCAAAGGTCAAGGCTTAGCACAATTAATGGCCGAATCTAACTTACAAGCCCTTGACATAAACATGGTAGATGTTTTGGATGAACATGAAGGATTACCTGCTCCCACTATCAAAGAAAAATTCCAAAACTCACCTTGGTACGCTGACATCCTGTATGTGCTTACAAACCTTAATGCTCCTCCTGATTTATCAAAGACAAAGGCAAGGTTTTTAAAGTTAAAAGTTAGAAATTATTGCGTTTTAAATGAATTTTTATACTGTAAAAATGCAAATGGTTTGTTTCTTAAATGTTTGCTTGAAGTGGAGGCAGAGAGAATCAAACATGAGTTCCATGAAGGGGAGTGTGGAGGCCATCTGTACTGGAAAGCCACTGCCAACAAAATCCTTAGGGCTGGCTATTACTGGCCCACACTTTTCCAAGATGTACGTAAAATGATAGTTTCCTGCCATAAGTGCCATATTTTTTAGGGCAAAAGAAAACTCTTCCCTTTACCATTACAACCTATCACTGTTGAAGCTCCTTTTCAAAAGTGGGGTCTAGATTTCATAGGAGAAATTCATCCTGCTTCATTAGCCCAACACAAATGGATTCTTGCAGCCACAGACTATTTCACAAAATGGATAGAGGCCATGCCTACTAGGAATGCCACAGATTCTGTTATTATAAAATTCATAGAAGACCATATCCTATCTAGATTTGGCTGCCCTAGGAATATTATCACTGATAATGCTATTGCTTTTGGTTCCAAAAAAATGATTTATTTTTGTCACCAGTATCATATTGCACTTGGTAATTCTACTGCTTACTATCGTCAAGGTAATGGGCTAGCAGAATCATCAAATAAGAGTTTGGTGACCATCATCAAGAAGCTTCTTGAAGAGAACAAAAAATCATGGCATAACAAGTTAGTGCATGCTTTGTGGGCAGACAGGTTGACTACAAAGAAGTCCATCGGAATGTCTCCATATCAGCTTGTCTATAGGGCAGATGAAGTATTCCCTACCAGCCTGGGGGTACCAGTGATAAAATTGGTCCAAGAAATACAGTCAGAAGAGGACAACATGGTAAGGAGGATCATCAAACTATACATCTCCAGCAAACAAGAGAAGAGGTCTACAACATAGCTCAGAAAGTGCAAGAGAACATCAAAGAATTGTTTGATAAAAGAACAAAAGCTTGTGATTTCAACATTGGAGACAAGGTACTTAAGTGGGACTCTAGAAGAGAGGACAAGGGTAAGCATGGAAAATTTGACAGTTTGTGGCAAGGTCCTTACATCATCCAGTCCACCATTGGTCCAAACGCCTTTTTCTGCAAGAGTTAGATGGTACAGATCAGATTGGGGGTTCTGTCAATGGGAGGATGCTCAAGCATTATTACTGTTGAGTTCCATTTTAAAGTTTTCACCTCCATTGTAAATACCATTTCTTTGTTTAGTTTTAAAGAAAAAGGAAAAATACAAAAAAGAGGAAAGAAAAGGTTCAGATAAGCTCAAAACTTGAACCTTTGAAGTTCCAAAGAATGACTCAAATCAACTCAAAACCTGAGCCAAAGAAAGGGAAAATCTAGTTCTAATATGCTCAAAACCTGAACCAACAAATAAAGAAAAATAATCATCTCTAACAAGCTCAAAACCAGAGCTGAAATGAAGAAGAAAAGTGACTCTAACAAGCTCAAAATCTGAGTCACAAGACAAAGAAGGACGCTCTGAAGTTTCACAATGTCAAGCCTTCACATTTTGGTTTCAATTTCCTGCAAAGTTCTGTTCATGTGCAGCTGTCTTTACGCCATGGACCCACTGCAAGCCAGACAGTCTAATCCTGGTTTGGCTGTTTTTAAATTTCTGTTGTAGAACGTAGAGAAAGAAATATGCTAGACAGTTTAATCCTAGCAGATGTTAGTTTAGGTAGAGAATCTATGAGGCCAACTATCTAATCTGGTCTCATGGAGGAATAAGGGTAGAATTAGATTAGATTTTTTCTGCTTTCAATAAAAAATAAATGATGAAAAGGTCTGCAACTGTAAATTCACCTTGAAGAAAAAATGTTAGAACTGTAGGATGGGTAGGTAGATTGTGTGGGAGAATATTTTCTGTTGACTTAATATATCCATCATGTTTGTAGCAGCTGATCAAAGAAGAAAAATATGGTTAAAGATCAGGCATCTGGCCTACTTCCAAAGGATTATTCTCTGAAGTTCTTGACACCTTCAAGAAGATGCCATCCCCATGTGGAGCCACTGTTAGCCACCTATAATTTTTTGTCAAGAAAACAGGTGGCTAAAAATGTTTCTGAGCCTTCAAGAGAGACATTTTATTTGAAAAGCTATCATCCTTGAAGCCTCTATGTGTCTTTTCCTTTGAAAATACCTTCACTACTGTTTCCATTGAAAAGGCCCAGCTGTTCTGTGAAAAAGAATGCTTCAAAAGGCCTCTGTAATTGCCCATTTTCACTCATTTCCCTTCATTTTTCATTAAGCCTCCTTTCCCTCTTTAGAACCTCCACAACCCTCTAAAAAGCCTCCAAAATCCTTTTAAGCCACTAAAAATCCCTTTTACGGGTTTAAAACACCCTTTTCCCCTTTATCGAAAGCCAAAAAAATCCTCAAAAAACCTTCATTTTGGCTTAAAAACACCTTATTTTCATTGAGGCCTTAAGCCCCGTTCGGCTAAGCCCTTAGCCCCTTTTCCGCATATGACCCACACCCAGGACCAGGTGCTAAGCCTGTCACGCAATCGCAATCAGAGCTTTCCTTTACTACGTTTTTCTTTGTTATTCCAAATTTTTCGATGCGATGACATTTGTTCTATTGAACTCCACTGCAATATTGACCATCGATCTTTCGAAATCCAATGGTCGGCGCTTTATTCCTCTCCACCCATCACCCCTCTTCATTACCCCGCCGATGGTGTATGTACCATCGATCTATTCCATATCCGACGGCTAGTGCAAAATCACATCGCACTAACCCAGCGTCCCCACTTTTCTTTTTCCCCAATGGCTGACTTCCTGATTTAATCCTAGCCGTTGAATCCACAAGAACCAATGGTCGAGATTCGTTCACGCATTTTTTCACAGATCCCATCATCGCTCTGCTGATTTAATCTGGACCGTTGAATCCACAAGAACCAACGGCCCAGATTTAATCACGCTCCGCCCTTGTGCTCTATAACTAGCCTAATACCTTAAACTGAACTTCAAAGATATATATTTCTTTGCCCTTATAGAGAGATCCCTCTCTGGATCCGGGAGGGCTAGATCCTGAGATCCCAAAGTGGTTTGATGTTGTCTTGTCTTTTGGTATTTCCAAACCTGCCAAAACACAGGAACCACACCACTTCCCACAGGCAAAAAAATTCTTTCTGTTTGAGTTTAGGGATGAGATTTCATTACCAAGTCCGAGTCTATCTTTCACTATTTTTGTCACGCATTTTTGTTTGTTTTTCGTGCATGAATCCGCATGTTAGATTGTAGGAATTATTGTTAAAACCCCATAGAATCTCAAGTGGCGTATCCCTGCTTCATTTTCCCTTTAAAACTTACCGCAATTCCTTTTCGAAATCACATTTCGCAATCTCCATCCCCTATCCATTAACGTTTCCCCACTCCCAACACTGATTTCGATATATTCCACCTCCTTTATCTTTCCACTCTTCATTTTTATGATTAAAAACCTTCGAAATAACCTTACTCCGCATTTTTCTTTTAGTGAGAAGCCCATATCTTTATCATAATTCACAATTCCTATTGGCCTGCATTAATACTTACCGCTCCTTTCTGCTGATTGCGATATGATTAAAGTGCTCTGCCACATGTCCTATTTCCACGTCATCTAACTTATCGCATTTCAAATTTTGCTCCATTGTTCTGTGGCATTTCGCATTTCACAATTTCTTTCCCATCGCATTTTGCATTTCGCTCCTGTTACCGAAAAACACTTCTGCTACCTCTCCAGCTTTGAGGTCTTACGATTGCGATATCTTATATCGCATCTGTCACTTCCGTCACCCATCAAAATCTCACTTCCTTCCTGTATCGCATTTCGCACTTTGCACTTTCCTCTTGAATGCACTGCCTCTTCTCCGCCAACCCCGATATATTGTGATATTGTGATATCACATATTGCATATCACATTCCACCCTACTATCTCCTTTCGTACTTCACACTTTCCGCCCGACTGCGTTGTCGCTTATCTGCCAACCTTGTGATATTGCGATATTGCGATATCACATATCGCATATTGCACTTCTTTCCCTCCATCACAATTTTTCCATCACCCTTTTCAAAGCCTCCCACTCCAAAGCGCATTGCGATATTATGCGCTTTAATAAATTTCAAACACCTTTTTCACTCCTCTAAGCCTAGTTTTGTGTGGTTAGCATTCCCTTGGCATATTTAGCCCTTTTTCCTCCAAACTGCAAGCAAATTTTTTTAAAGTTTAGTTAGATCATGAATATTTGCATCTTTAGAAGCATGATAGGATGGTAGATAGATCCTAGGATAATTAGAGTGCATTTAGATGTTTGGCCAATTAAGTGTGGTTAGAATTAGTTCCTTTTCTGTCATTTCTTTTCAACAATTTAAATTAGTTTCATTTCTGTCATTTCCTTTAAAAAATTTAGTTTAGTTTCCTTCCTATCATTTCTTTTCAAAAATTTAATTTAGTTTCCTTTCTGTCATTTCCTTTTTGCAATTTAGTTTAGTTTCATTGAAGTGTGACAGACTTCACCGAGAAACCCTAGAAGTAGCACCCTTTCGTAGAGCGAAAGCGTGTGACATGAGTAGAATGAATATGTTGTGTATATAACACTATCACCTCCAAGTTTGTATGAACCCCGGGTTGATAAAGTAAAGTAAGGTAGCAGGCCCTAGGGGTTGCAACACTCTTGGTGCAATATTCGGGCTCACCAATATTAATACCATATTTACAAGGTAGAATTTTGTCTATTAACTTAGACAAAATGTTGATCTATCCTCTACTAAAACATAATAAATTAAATATAAAATCTCAACACGCGGCCTAAAATTTCAACACGCAGCATACCAATTTGTAAAGACAAATTTTCCTCCCAACCATGAGCTTCTCATCAGAGCTCTCCCCCGAGTAGAGATGTAGCATACCCCGGTAACCTCGCAGGAAAATTCATGGAGTTAGGAAAATGTTTCAACATTTACCAATGTGTAACTTTCTAAATTATTTTATATGTTCCCTCATTAACCATTAGAATAACCATGATCATCTCCTAGAGAATATTTAGTAAAAATCATAGTGAGTTACACAACCATTAACTCTCCTTGTTGTAGCATATTAACGTAAATTTCCTGATATAAATATGCATCGATCCCATGATCATTTTAACTCAATTCGTAAATCACATAATTGATAACATAAACATCACATCATGAAATAAATTAACATCATCAAAATGACACAATGAACAATCATATCATTAGACACCGATATACCATAGAAACCCCGTAGGGTGAAAACCATCAAACGTTTAATTTTATTATTAAACGCGCGTGAGGGTTTTCACCCCTCACTCAATGGTTATAAGGGAGTCCATCCTTGACCATTGTCATAAAAATTACACAGAAAATTAATCCTAAATGCAAATTAACTAGCTATAATATATTACAATCACCATTATACCATTTACCCATGGATCCTCAATCTTTGTCTTTGTGGTCAGATTGTTTCCTTTAGTGGGTGATCATGTAGTTGGAACTCCTAAACATGTATGGACTAACAACTCTATCTTCCACAATGTTAAACTTGAACAATACTTTTCTCAATACACCCTCCTATCTTGCCATTGTTGTTGTCAGCATACTTGATATCAAGATTAGATAAAATATTAATAAATCAATAATCAATCTTCATTTGTGACACTTCCACAACTATTTGTATGCATGTATAAAACATAAACAAATTGACATGAAATTCCTTCTTTAACATCATCATCAGGATTCAAAGAAAACTAAGATATCTAAGATTCAATTAATCACAAAGCTCTGACACACCCAAGGTCATTATTACTCTCACCTATTATTATTATATATATATATATATATATATATATATATATATATATATATATATATATATATATATATATATATATATATATGTATGTATGTATGTATGTATGTATGTATGTATGTATGTATGTATGTATGTATGTATGTATGTATGTATGTATGTATGTATGTAACTCTCATTTATAATTTCATAGATAAAAATATAATTCTCATTTAGACAATATGTTTTATAATATAATATTATATTATATTGTATTATAAACCATATTCCAAATAAACACTTATGCATATATCTTGTTTAGATTCATCTTTACTCCATATTATAATTTTTTTTAATATAATTCTCATTTATCTTTTCAGAAATGAAAATATAGGTTGCTAATATAATATAATATAATATTATACTATATTATAAAATAAACCATATTTCAAATAAACACTTATGTACATAGCTGTCTAGGTTCATCTTTACTAAATCTATCCATAATGGAGAAGGAACAAAGGTGTAAACCTATTTTTTGACATATCCTAAGAAGATCCATCTTAACTCAATATCTATCAAGCTTCTAAAGGATCAAATATCTCAAGGTACAATCTTCATCCCTCTCAGCACTTGATAGATTGGAAGTTACTTGATGGATCTAGGGCCCCTCTACATCCGACTATGAAGGAAATGTTTCCACCTAACTATATATTTAAAAATAATAAAAAAATACTTACAATATCAAATTAAATCCATGTTGTCCAAAAATAAAATAATTCAATTTACAACTTAATATTACATTAGGAGTATGTAATTATTTCACTACTTATTATGGAGATGAGAGATGTCATTTAAAAATAGCATTATTAATATTATATGATATGTTATTCATTCTATCTTTAGTTGACATATAATGGTTAAAAATATTTCAAAGTTCATATTAAATAACATAGATTCTTATCAAATTTATATAAAAAACAATTAAATTATTTAAATTTTAAAAATTCTTATACTTTAATTTTTCATCATAAAATTTATGTATAATCTATTGCCTTCTTAATATGGTGTTGATATATATATATATATATATATAAAATCCATATTAATATTTTTTAATTGTTATATATAAACTCCATATTAAACGATAATCCAAATAAAAATTATATATATATAATTTTTTATTCGGGTTAATAGATTTAATATGGGATCGATATATAACAATTAAAAAAAAATATTAATATGGAATATATATATATATATATATATATATATATATATATATATATATATATATATATTATTGTTATATATCAACGCCATATTAAGAAGGCAATAGATTATACATAAATTTTATGATGAAAAATTAAAATATAAGAATTTTTAAAATTTAAATAATAAAGGACATAATTCTTATTCTATTAGTAGGTTTTTCTAGGGAGATTTGTGATTCATTCCTTCTACAACCCAATATGAGAGATATGTTGTCACGTGTCATTACATTTAAAAATAATAATATAATCATTTTACTAAGAAATTAACTAACAATAATAAAAAACAATGTCATTCTTAAACAAAATCTTCAATTTCTATTTCTAAACTAAGTCTAAATTAAATTTATATAGAGATAAATTAATTATAATGAAAAATAAAACCTTTCATTATATACCTAATTTCTTTCATGTAAAAATAATATTATTGATATTAAATAGATTTTTCATCCTATGTTTAATTGACATGTAATATTTAAAACATAAAAATATTTTAATGAACCAAATAAATTTTTTTAATATTTGCATTAAATAATAGAATTTTGTATTTCAAATATAACTATCATTTATATTTTCATAAATGAAAATATAAGTAATATTTATATAATATGATTTATAATACAATATAATATTTTAAATTATAATCCAATATATACAACTATTTACGTAACTAAAAATATAATTAAATTATTATACTATTATAGATATATTTATTTTTTTATTTTTTATTATCGATTTTATAAAAATATAACTCACTTTAATTTGTAATCATGATATATATATATATATATACACACAAGCAAGAGAAAAGAAACATGCAAGCATGAAAACCCAAGCAAATAAGTAAATCAAATATATAAATACTTGAAATGTCTCCTTCTCTATTATTCTGTATGGCCTGTGTGCTGGCGACTAGTGTCGTAGGTGGGTGCAACCAGGTCTTACCTTATCTTATGCCTTACACTATGCTCACAAATGTTCGGACTTACACGGGGTTACTTACTGGGCGGACAGATTGTGCCTTACGCGTACTGTTCTGGGCGGACAGGGCTTGGCGTAAACAGGGCAGCTCTCGGCTCAAGCAGGCGGATATAGAAGCGATATATATATATATATATATATATATATATATATATATATATATATATATATATATATATATATATATATATATATATATATATTAATGTGTAAACTCTAAATGGCTCATGAAATTTCGCAAGACTAGAAGCTACTCTACTAATATGCTAAAGAAAATTCATGATCGAGAGCAAAAATCATTAAAATGTATCAATATTGAACACACAAATACATAAAATTATATAGGGTAAAGCAACTTCTAAAAACCCCTTACTATATGTATTACATTAATCAAAGAATTTGGATGAATATAATATGTTATGCTCAACCTTGAGCTCAACCTGCACATGTATCTTCTTCAACACACATACACATAAATGTATATAAGGGAAAGAAACTTATAAAAACCGCTTATGATATGTATTACATTAATAAAATAATTTGGATGAATATAATATGTTATGCACAACCTTCAGCTCAACTTGCACCTGTATCTTCTATCCTCTAACTCACTGACTGGACTTAAGCAATACTTAGCCAAATTTTCAAGCCTCCAAGCTCCTATTTCCTTGAGTTGTTCCTTGAGGAATTAGCCCCTATTTTTTAGGGAAAATCATCAATTGGATTGTGCAATTGTTGTACGCCCATCCTTTGACTGCATTCACCACCTATACAACTTGGACTACTTTACAATTCATAATACACTGCCCTTGAATTCGAATCTTAACTAGGTAACTCAAATTATATTTATGCATTATTTATTTTTGGATGATTGATCACTTAACTCGATGACCACTGAGTGTGACTAAAGTGACACTACACAACTTGACCCTCAACTAGTTTCTCCGACATTTGGAATTAATTTATTTGACAATAAATAAACTTAATTTAATTAGATTGCTATAAATTAGAAATGAATCATGTAAAAATGCACTCAAGTGTCTCCAAATTGAATTTACTGAGATAACTAAATGAAAAAATCCATCACCTCATTTAACTACCTCCAAGTATTCTGCTGAAATTCAAATTCAAATTTTAATCTAGTTTGACAAAGGCAAAGTCAAAACTGTATTTTCATGTTGCATTTTCAACACTCCTCTCAGCAATAAATGGATTGTCAAATACCCCAATCTTTCTTCTATGGAACTTGAATTTACTTCTTGATAAATATTTTTTCAAAATTTCTTCATCTCATTCCTCTGTCGAGATGTACTACAACAACATGATCTACCTCTACACACAATATCATAGATGGTGGTGCTAGATATCTATATGCTTCAATTGATCGTGAAAAACTAGATTCTCATAGGGTTTGATACAAATATTATTTTCACAATAATTCACAGTAGGATCCATCATCTGACCAAATAACCCAACAATAATATTTCTCATCTAGATAGCCTCACATGTTCTTTGACTCGCAACTATGTACTCTACTTCTGTTGAGCTGAGTGTTACAGATATCTCCTTCCTATTTTGCCATGAAACTGGTGTTGACCCAACACTAAAAATTCCTCCTGATGTTCTCTTCTGATCTGATGGACTTTCCTTTCAATCTACATTCATGAAACATCATAGCTTCACTCCCTCTATTAGTATTTACCAAATTCAAAACTAAGTGGTTCCTATGAGGTACTGTATAACATGTTTAACAAGCCTCCAAAATAATTTCATGAATCAAACCATGGCTTCACTAAACTAGTTGACTTCATAACACATGTATGGCCATGTATTCACCAGATACATGAGTGAACCAACCAAATTCATGTTCATGGTAGCATCCACTTCCTCTCCTGAAGTGGCATCTTCCTTCCTCTAGTTGGTCACTAGAGCAGTCTCCGTGGGTTTGTATTTGTCCATGTGGAACTTTTGAAGTATCACATTGACATACTTTCCCTGAGAGACAAACAATTCCCCTTCTCCTTTTCATACTTCCAAACCAAGGAAATATTCAATGAGACCCATGTCCTTCATTTTAAACTCTCTTGGAAAGTCCTCGTTGTAATATATAATAATTTTTTCATCACGAGTCAAAATCAAGTCATCAACATATAAGACAATAATGAACAACTTACCTTATACAAAGATGTGGTAAAGGTTTGCATCTACTTCACTTTTGGTGAAGACAAACCCAATGAGGTAGTTATTGATCATTGTGTACTAATCATGAGGGGCTTAATTCAAACTATACAACACTCGCTTGAGTCTGCACACATGCGACTCTCTATCGAAGGTATAAACACCTTTAGTTTGATGTAAACCTCCTCCTCAATAACTCGATTGAGGAATGTTTACTTCACATTCATCTGGTGGATCTTCCACCCCATCTTTGCAACGAGAGTGAGAATTGATCTCATGGAAGATTACCTCGCTATAGGAGTAAAGGTATCCTCATAGTCAACCCCTTCTACTTGAGAGTACTCCTTGGCCACAAATTTGGTATTTTCCTTCTCTATGCTTCCATATGTTGCATGATTTACCTTGTAAATCCATCTCAAACCTACCACTTATTTGTATGTTAGTCTTGGGACCAATTCCAAAACATTTTTCTGCCAATGGAATCATATTCCTCTACCATAGCATCAACCCATAGAGGCTACTCTATTGCTTCCTCTAATGCAGTTTCTTTTGTCTCTACTAGCTCAGTCATCAGACCCATATAGCCAGTGTACCGATCTGGTGACCTTCTCTATGTGCGTTGTGATGTGGGTGATCCCACATTCTCTCAAACATATTGCAATAATTTTTCTACTTCCCTGGTTCGTTTCCTTGCTTCCCTCGATGTATTTTCTTGAGTATTTGCCTCCACTATCTTCTCCTCTGCTTATGGTCACTCCACCACTTCTTGTGGTTCTTACTTTCAAGACATAATCTCTTGATCTGTATGAAACTAAATCTCCCTCACAAGAGACCACTTCATTTCCTTTTCCTCATCGAACTTCACATATATACAAACAACGATCATCTTGAGAGATGATAGGTACACACGATAGTTGTGAGGTGTATCAGTGTACCCCACAAAAATCCCCGACTTAGTTTTTTGCTCTAGATGTTTCCTTGCTACCATGGAGACATGGGAATATATTGATGCTCCAAAGAACCTAAAGTGTGACACATCTAGTTTCTTCCCTAAAAAAATTTCTTCTGGTCTACTCATCCCAAGAATATGATTAGGACTCCTGCTCTCTTAATAGACCAATTTGTTGCATGCTTCAGCCCACAAGTGCAGAGGTAGGCCTTGGTCATGCAACATCACCCTTGTTGCTCCCAAAATATTTGTGTTCTTCCTCTTAGTCACTCCATTCGGTTATGGTTGTGTGGTGTTTTAAACTCCTGTCAAACGCCTTCCCTTTGCATAATTTTTTTTAAAAATAATTCAACATGTAATCACCATTGTTATCACTCTTGAGAGCCTTCACTTTCATGTTAGTTTCATTCTCACGAAGTGATTTAAATTCAAAAAACTTAGAGAATGTATGGTCTTTCTTCTGCATGAAGAAAATCCATCACTGCCATGAGAAATCATCTACAAATATAACATAATACATGTGCTTGGAAGTGGAGGTTTTCAAGAAAGGTCCATAGACATTAAAGTGGATTTTTTCAAGGATCGCATGTGCCCTTCTATCCTGATCATTGAAGGTGGTGTTTTTGTACTTCCCCATGGTATACCCTTTGCATGTTTTGTGTTGCTCTAATGCTCCTTTGGGGAGGCCTCTCGTGACATGTTGTATTATCTTCAAAGACGCAAGATTAAAATGGCCAAGTATTCTATTTCATAATTTTCTAGCATCTTGTCTTTTTACCTTCTTGGTCTTTGTGCTCAAAGCAGAACATTTTTTGACATCCAACTTGTAGAGGTTCTTCACTTTAACCTTGATCTGCTTCAATTGTCTTGTGACAATGTGTCTCGGGAATGTGTTTCCTTTGATGAATATCACATAATAGACATGTTATTACAACACCATTTTGGAAACCAAATTCTTCTTTGGACCTGGTACAAACATCACATCCTTGAGTTTGAGAGGGGAGCCTGACTCCCTCTAAAGGTTATGGTGTCAATCTTGGTTACACTGTGTAAAACCCTCTTCCCACATCTACCGAAGTAACTGGCCAATCATGATAAGAATTTGACGAGTGGATAGTAATATTATATTCAACCTCATATATGACCTTAAGGAATTGGAACCGACGGAAACACGACAAACACCCCTTACACAACATTAACAACACCTTCAAGAGGTAAACCACCCTCCCAAACCCCTGAAATTTGAAGGAGGGCTAAATTTTGACCCTTTTGAGCCTTATTCATGGTAATATAAGGGAAATGGAGTAGCTATAGACCCTTATCCGTGGGCTAGCCTTGGAAAGGTACCGTCTAGGGCCCTGAACAGCCAATTATGTGCTTGCGGCTCTAGGATTTGTGCCACATTTTAGCCCTTGAGCCTAGATCACTGCCCAGAACGTCTTGAAACTTTAGAAGAGGATAAATAACATTAAAAAAATACATGGAATAAATCACATCATCAGGAACTCATCTGACCCCACCCTTCCATGACAGGCATTTCTTCAAACATGTCACACACATTTCATCTATAGGTATAAACAACAGATTTAAACATGGGGGTCTCTTACAAATTTGAGAATGGATAAGAAGCATTTATCCCCTACATAATAAGATAAAAAATACTCTATTTGACCATAGATACATTGTGCATTCATTTACAGGTAAAAAACATAGATAAAGCCATACATCATCACTAATAAAATACATTCTTATAACCTACATAATAACAACAGAAAGACAATGGATATAACAAAAATTAAATACATACATAAACCAACACATTTTCATACCGAATACCAAAGGAATGAGCTCTTCATTACTTAATGTAGAAACCAACCGAATATGGGTTCCACTTGACCATCGATGGGCTGAGACAATTCTCACTTTAGCCAATCACCCCCGTGCCATATTCCAAGCATGAATGTGGGACTCTATCAAACACATAAATCAACACCAAACCAGTGCTATAGAGATCGGACTATCTCAACCCAAAACCAATATTTCCATGTCACGGTCAGACATCACTAACCATCATGGATTGATCTTTATCCAAGTTTTTGCAGGGCTCAAGAATGTTTGTTCCAAAGAGTGCTTCTAGTACTAGTAACTCAACCTGAACTGTTACATGGATTCCATATCATTTTTCCAACTAGGGCTTCCAGGACTAGTAACTCAACCCACCTAGGGCTTCTAGAGCATGTGTCCAACCAAGGCTTACAGGACTAGTAACTTAACACACAATTGTCAGCCAAACTTCTAGAGCATGTGTCCAACCAAGGCTTCCAGGAGCTAATAACTCAACCCACAACTAAAGTAATCACGAGAAACAAATAGAAAACCATCAATGAAAATAAACCCACAATACCATGGTTGTCTAGGAAATGGAAATGCTAGGAAAATCCACATGCATATCCATGCATGCCAAAACAACTAAGGAAAACATACATGCAACTCAGCATCTACAATAAAATTCCACCGTAACTCTTGATCTCTATGTCCACCTATGCTTTCCTACTCTTCCTTTGCCTTCTTTGTCAAAATCACCAAGTATCCACACTCTCCAAGAGTGCTCGAAGAAAACTCTAAGTATCCAAGAGTATGAGAGAGAGAGATAATACTAAGAGAGCTCCAAAAATGCGCTGACAAAAGCTTCCAAGTGATACTGAGAAGTATTTTTATAAAATAGGTCTCTATTTTATTCAATTTCCATTATTTTCCTTCATTTTACTCTTCACATGCAACATGTGACCTTTTACCTCACTTTTATCCTAATTTTCATTAATTTCATAAATAAATGTGCCAAAAATACTTGTTGCCTTTTTAATTCCTTAGACATGGCCTTTGACAATTTCCTTAGCCATAACAAACCATGTGAGCACCTGCACTAGTATTTTTTTCCCAACATTCAACTTGGAATACGTGTCCCATCAACTATGGTTATTATTTTAATTTGATTACATGTAATTTTCACCAGGGTTTTTACAGAACCCTCCCCCTTGTGGGACACCGTCCTAAGTGTTCAATCACACATATACCTTAGTGTAGAAATTTTCTGAATAATGAATATTTATCCACTGAGATTATCCTGGTCACACACTAATTCGAATTCATGCATAACACATAACCTCTTCTACAATTGATCAACAATTTGCGGAAATAGAAACAGTCGCATGCGCACATAAACACAATATGTAATGGGGAAAGCTTATAGCTGAAAACCCCCAGCTATTTTGTATATTATAATAGAAGAGAACATGTAACAATCTCATTACAATACTCCTCACAAGTACTCAGTACTGTCTCCAAAAGTTACACACAAACTAGCTCAGTTTTGAACAAGTCACAGGTTCAAAACTCATCCACTAATTGCCTGCCTCTACTGCGTAATCCAAGTTGGTTCAATGAGAGATCCAAGTTCGAATATCCTTGGCTTCAACTGCGCAATCCTCATGGGCAATCTCCTCCAATGCTTGTGCAAATCTCATGCACAACTGCTGTCGCAACTAATAGCAAACTCACCCTTTCATCTACCTCTTCCACTGGTCTCCACTGAACTGTCCATGCACTGTAGTGAACTGATGTGTTCTTGAGTTGAATAATGAGTTAATACTTAGTGAATTAAATAATATTTAATTCACTCCACTCATTACTAGTGTATTAGCTAGTTAAACTAAACACAACTAGTTCAACTAAGTTAAACCGAACACAACTCCACCAAATGTCTCATCAACTCCACCAAACTCTGCCACTGAAGTCCTAACTGAAGTCAACCATGCATGAGCTCACCAAAACCCTAGGAATAGCGTAATTCATTTTTTTAGATGCATGGGCTACATCCGTAGCTCCAACTGAAGTGCTGTAAGAGAATAAACTGAAGTTTAGAGTCCAAATATTATTAAGGGCTAATAATATTTGACTGACCTATTTTTAGACAGGCAGTCTAAAAATAGACTTCGACCTGTATGTATAAAAATAGAAGTCCATCTATTTTTACCAACTCGACCAATCATCCAAGAATAGCATACTGCAACTCCTAGTCCATGCTCCATATGTCTAAAAATAGACATAGTCTAAAAATAGACTTTGCGCCAAAAATAGCCTGCGGGCCCACTTAAGGAAGGCGACTCTTTTTTCACTAAGCTCCATCATCTGCGACTTTCTCAACACTCCCTCTCAACAAGACATATTATCTACAACCCCTATCCCCGCTCTCCGTGGAATTCGAATTTTCCGGTGAGTGCCTTCGTCAAGATTTCAGCATCCTGATCCTCCGTGGGAATATATGAAAGTAACATGATTCTCCACTGCACACAATCTCTGATATGATGGTACCTGATGTCGATGTGTTTGGATCTATCATGAAATACTGGATTAGCCGAGAGTTTAATGCAACTCTAGTTATCACAATAAATCACAGTAGGCTCCAAGTGTGACCCGAACAACCCGACCAGGATCTTTCTCATCCATATGGCCTCGCACAAATACCAGATTCATGTACTACTCTCCGCCTAACCGGAAAAGACGCATCTTGATTCCCCATTTACTCGTGAAAACCGCCGTCAACCCGATACCGAAAATACCCCGCATGTGCTCTTCCGGCTCGCTGGGCCTCCACCGCACCGGCAAGGAAGCCGCCAAGCCGTTCCGTCCTCCGTCGTACCATGCACTATCTCCCGATGTGCCTCTAAGATAACGCAATACATGCTTGCCTGCCTTCCAGAAGAGCTTGGTAGGCTTAACCATAGCTTGTGAAAGCTGGTTAACCGCATAGCATATATCAGGTCGTGTATTGACCAGATACATAAGCGACCCCACCAACTGTCGATAAACAGTGGCATCCACTACCCCCGCTGAAGTAGCATCCTCCTTCCTCCAACCTCAAGGAAGAGGAGTATCAACAGACTTGCAGCCATGCATGTTGAACTTCTCTAGTATCTCCCGGGCATACTTACCCTGAGAAAAAAATAGTCCATCACTGCGCTGCCAAATTTCCAATCCCAGGAAATAATGAAGGAGGCCCAAGTCCTTCATCTCAAACTCTCTAGCAAGATCCTCCTTGCATGAAAGTATCAACAGCTCATCACCCATCAAAATTAGATCATCTACATACAGTACAATGATCAGCAACTTCCCCTCCACCACAATCTGGTACAGGTTAGGATCCGCCTCACTCTTGGAGAATCCAAGTCCGGTGAAATAACTGTCTATCCGTGTGTACCAAGCACGAGGTGCTTGCTTCAACCCGTACAATGCTCTCTTGAGTCGGCACACATGCGACTCACTGCTGAAGATCTCGAAACCTTCAGGCTGCTCTATGTACACCTCCTCCTCAATGACTCCGTTGAGGAACGCAGTCTTCACATCCATCTGATGGATGTGCCATCCCATCTGCGCTGAGAGAGCTAGGATCGTTCGTATGGAAGAGTACCTTGCGACAGGTGCAAAAATATCCTCATAATCGATCCCCTCAATCTGTGAGAAGCCACAGGCGACAAATCTCGCCTTGTACTTCTCCACACTCCCGTCAGCCGCCTGCTTCACTTTGTAGATCCATCGCGAACCCACCACTGATTTCCCCTCCGGTCTTGGGACAATCTCCCATGCACTGTTCCTGACGATCGAATCATATTATTCGATCATGGCATCAACCCATGCGGGTTCCTCCACAGCTTCCTCAAAAGAGGATGGCTCCATCACAACACATTGACTCACAAGAGCCATGTATCCAGTGTACCGATCCGGTGACTGTCTCTGTCTGCGCTGTGCTGTAGGTGGTCCTACAACCTTCTCCGCATCCCGAGCCAGTCGCTCAGCTTCTGTAGTGCGCATGTGCCCTCTGATGGTTGGCGCTGCCTGGGTGGTTTCTTCCACCTCCTGAACCTCCTCTTGTGGCTGATCCACATCCGGAAGCTCCTCCTTAGGAACTAACAGCTCCTCATCTGCATGCAAGTGTAGCTCCCTCTCAAGCGAACACCGCATGGCTTTCTCCTCCTGAAATTTTATATCCCGTCGCACAACAGTCTTTCGACTGTCTAAAAAATACACCCGATAGTTGTGAGGTGTATCAGTGTACCCCACAAATATTCCAACCTCAGCAGTTGGATCCAGCTTCCTTCTCGCATCCTTCGTCACATGCATGTAGACAGGAGAACCAAAAATACGCAAATGGGAAATATCAGGCCTCTTGCCAGAATAAGCCTCCTCCGGTGTACTCATGCCAAGAACCTTGTGAGGACAACGGTTCTGCACATACACTGCTGTATTGCATGCCTCAGCCCACAAGTGAAGGGGTGGGCCCTGATCATGCAACATTGCCCGTGTAGCACCCACAATAGTTCTGTTCTTCCGCTCAGCCACCCCGTTCTGCTGTGGGTTATGGGGTGCAATGAGCTCTCTCTAAATCCCTTCTGCACTGCAAAATTCCTTGAATTCAGCCGAGATGAATTCACCACCATTGTCGCTCCTAAGAGCCTTCACCTTCTTCCCCGATTCCTTCTCGACCAGTGCTTTGAACTCACAGAACTTAGAGTATGTCTCACTCTTCTTCTGCATGAAGAAGATCCATCACTTTCGAGAGAAATCATCAACAAAGATCACGTAGTACTTGTGCTTTGCTGTCGAAGCTGCTGAGAAAGGACCACACACGTCTGTGTGAACTCTCTCAAGGGTCGTTGTGGCGCGACTATCCTTCTCGTGAAAGGTGGCTTTCACAAAATTCCCTAAAGTACACCCCTTGCATTGATCTGACTGCGCAAGGGTGCCTTAGGAAGCCCAGTAGAAATCTGCTGCAGGATCTTCAAAGCTCCATGGTGAAGGTGGCCCAATCTCCAGTGCCACAGTTCGCCCTCATCATCCCGGCTCACCACTTCTCCCGCCTTGCATGCCATTGCTGCGCAGCCATATACTTGCAACTGATAAAGGTTCTTGACTCGAACCCCTATATTCCGGGTCTCTCCAGTTGTCTTACTGCACAGGAAGGCTTTTCCTTCGCTGAAGACCACATCATACCCCTTGTCTTCCAACATCGCCACAGAGATCGGATTCTTCATAAATCCTGGAACATGCAATACTTCCTTCAATACGAAGGGTTTACCAGACTCCCTCTCAAAGGAAATGGTACCGATACCGATCGCACTGTATCTACCATCATCGCCCATCTCGATGTGCACTCCAAGATCTTTTTCCTCCAGATCTGAAAACAGATCTCGATCTCCGTTCATGTGAAATGACGCACCACTGCCCAAGAACCATACTGATCCCATCACACTTGAAACCAAGCATGTGATCAGTGAAAAATCCAGTTCGAATTGAGAAGCCAATGCCTCTCCCGTTGCAGATCCAGCAACCTTCTTATTTTTCTTCTTCTGCGGACAATTTGTGGCATAGTGTCCGTGCTGGTGACAGTGAAAACACTTCACCTTGGACATGTCTTGCTTCTTGCCTTTCGCACCAGACTGAGAAGCTTTCTTGCTCTTCCCCTTCTTTGCTTTGGCAGCCAAAGCGCAATTTTCTTCATCAGATACCTTTGATGAAGATCTGTCCCTGGTAATCCTCCTTATCTCGTCTTGCATGAGATCCGCCCAAAGTCGCTCCCATCCCGGAAAATTCTCCCGACCATTGACAGAATCCTGATAGGAATGCCAAGCCTTCGGAAGACCAAGGAGAGCCAGGTCCACCAAGTCCTCTTCATCGACAGTCACCCCCACACTTCCCAGCTCATCTCTGCATTGAGTGAACTTCGTGAGGTACTTGGCGATACTGTCGCCTTTCTCCATCTTAATGTTTCTGAGTTTATCCTTGAGCGCTAGCTTCCTTTGGTCGCTCTTGCTCTGGAATAGATCTGTCAATGCTTTCCACATCAAATATGGAGAAGCTTTTCCATGCAGGCTGGATACAATGTGATCCTTCACGCCCTCCAACAGAATCCTTCGACATTTCGCCATCTTCTTTTGCCAAGCCTCAACTTCAGCAAGATCAGTAGGCTTTTGGACATCCATATCTACGAACTCCTTCAGCCCATTATCTTCTAATACCGCCTCCATCCGATCTTTCCATGCAACATAATTTGAACTTCCCTCAAGGGCATATTCGAGTCGCAAACAGTTGAAATACATTTCAACTCCGGCACCAAGAAAACAATCTGCTGCAAAATTCAAATTCCAAACTCAAAAACTCAACTGCTTCTAGATCTGTGAGAACAAATTATTTCTAGCACAGAGATCGACTGTAAGGGCATTTACTGGATATATCACCTTTCAAAGAAAGGATGGATCCAGAGGCTACCTGGCCCGTTACAGACTCTGTCTACCGAAATAAAATTGTAATCACTGTAATAGATCCCGATGATCAATTCGCTCTGATACCATGTAGAAATTTGCTGAATAATGAAGATTTATCCACTGAGATTATCCTAGTCACACATTAATTCGAATTCATGCATAACACATAACCTCTTCTACAATTGATCAACAATTTGCGGAAATAGAAACAATCGCATGTGCACATAAACACAATATGTAATGGGGAAAGCTTATAGCTGAAAACCCCCAGCTATTTGTATATTATAATAGAAGATAACATGTAACAATCTCAGTACAATACTCCTCACAAGTACTTAGTACTGTCTCCAAAAGTTACACACAAACTAGCTCAGTTTTGAACAAGTCACAGGTTCAAAACTCATCCACTAATTGCCTGCCTCTATTGCGCAATCCAAGTTGGTTCAATGAGAGATCCAAGTTCGAATCTCCTTGGCTTCAACTGTGCAATCCTCATGGGCAATCTCCTCCAATGCTTGTGAAAATCTCATGCACAACTGCTGTTGCAACTAATAGCAAACTCACCCTTTCATCTACCTCTTCCACTGGTCTCCACTGAACTGTCCATGCACTGTAGTGAACTGATGTGTTCTTGAGTTGAATAATGAGTTAATAATTAGTGAATTAAATAATATATAATTCACTCCACTCATTACTAGTGTATTAGCTAGTTAAACTAAACACAACTAGTTTAACTAAGTTAAACTGAACACAACTCCACCAACTGTCTCATCAACTCCACCAAACTCTGCCACTGAAGTCCTAACTGAAGTAAAGCATGCATGAGCTCACCAAACCCCTAGGAATAGCGTAATTCCTTCTGTCAGATGCATGGGCCACATCCGTAGCTCCAACTAAAGTGCTGTAAGAGAATAAACTGAAGTTTAGAGTCCAAATATTATTAAGGGCTAATAATATTTGACTGACCTATTTTTAGACAGGCAGTCTAAAAATAGTCTTCGACCTGTATGTATAAAAATAGAAGTCCATCTATTTTTACCAACTCGACCAATCATCCAAGAATAGCATACTGCAACTCCTAGACCATGCTCCATATGTCTAAAAATAGACTTTGCGCCAAAAATAGCCTGCGGGCCCACTTAGTGAAGGCGACTTCATTTCACTAATCTTCATCATCTTGTTGCATTTTCAACACTTAGTAGCATTGTTGAAAATAAAACATGCTTCCCATGGAGCTTTATAAAATAGCTCGATGTAGTATTTACAATGATCACCTTGCTAAAAAGAAAAACACATAACATCATCACAACATGACCACTATAATGACATGACACCATATGGCTTTGAGCTTTATAGCATATCTCAATGCGGTTTTTACATCCATATACATATGTACATACATCCAACCATGACATCAAAAAATATAACAAAACATTGCCAAAACATATGCTAATAAAAACCAAAATCACACCAAAATGACTTTGCCTCAACATGCATGCAAGGATGGATACATGGCCCACATCTAATCCATCATCTCCTAGGTAGCTTTATCGGGCCCAAAGTGCTTCCATTGCACTTTAACCTGCTCGATTTCTCTATTCTATATCAGGGGCTTCTTTTTCTGGAAAATGCACTTTGGTTCCGGCTGAAACTCTCCTTCTTGCTCCATCCGCAATACAGACTAGTTAATAACAGGATAAACATCTTTAACATATTTCTTAAGCAATGATATATGAAAAATATCATGGAATTTCACTGTGGAAGGCAGTGCAAGTTGGTAGGCCACCAATCTGATCCTCTCAATGATCTTGAAGGGTCCACAAAACCTGGGTGCCAATTTGGCACACAATCCAATCTACAAGGAGCTCTTCTTGGGCTTAATATGCAAGTACACCTGATCCCCAACCTGAAAATCCTTGAACAACCTATTTCTGTATGCATAAATCTTATTCCTATCCTATTGTGTTTTCAATTTCTTCTTGATCACTTGCATTTCCCATTCCATTTCTGCCAACATATCTGATCCAATTAGTACCTTGTTAACCAGATCACTCCAACTATAGGAGTGTTGCAACTCCTCCTATACAATGCCTCAAATGGACTCATCCTCAACTACTCCTAATACATGTTGTTGTAGGTGAACTCTACCAGTGGAAGATACATTTCCCACTTGTGTTGATGATGCATCACATACATCCTCGACATATCCTCCAATATCTTGTTGACCCTCTTAGTCTGTCCATCTGTCCGTGGATGGTAAGTTATGTTGAAGGCCAACTCGGTGCCCAAATCTGCAAAAAATCCCTCCAAAACTTGGAAGTGAACTTTGCATCCCTATCAGACACAATATTCTTCGCAACATCATGCAATCTGAATATGTCTTTGATAAACACTTGTGCTATATCACTAATTGAGTATGTAGTCTTCACTAGTATGAAATGTGCAACTTTTGTCAACCTTTCCACCACAACCATGATGGAGTAATGTTGTATAACTGTCCTCAGAAAACCTATAATGAAATCCATGTAAATGACCTCCCATTTCCACTCTGGAATCGCAATAGGCTGTAGTAGTCCACCTACATGTTTACACTATGCATTAATTATCTGACAATCCAAACATATGGCTACAAACTTTGCCACATCACTCTTCAAATTCATCCTACAGTATAATCTCTTCACTGCAATCAAAGTCTTTTGATATCTTGGATGAATTGAATATGGTTTCACATGAAACTTCCTCAAGATCACCTTCTTGAGCTCACTGTTTTTTAGTACATATATCTTGTGTCTAAATCTAGCCAATCCACCTGTTGTGAGTTGGTAATCCAGATATTTTACATGTGTACCTGTTCCTGTACCCAGATCTCTACTTGTAACAACACCTTTACTTGTGCATGTGCCAACACCTATACTTGTAATCTGCTATAACCTGTGCACAATCTCCATATACCTGTGATCCAGCTGACCTTCCTGCAAGATCCTATCCTATAAGTTTTTCCCATAGGAGATCATAGCTGCTATGTGGTTTACCTATACCTTCCTTCAAGAGCATCAGTGATATTTTTATCCTTTCCCTTAATGTACCTGATATCGATGTGAAACTCACTAATTGTGTCCAACCATCTAGCCTGCTTACGTTTAGATTTGGCTGGTCAAAAAAGTACCTCAACCCAATGTGATCACTCATCAATACAAACCTCTTACCAAGAAGATAGTTCCTCCACATATTCAATGCATGAATAATACACTACAAGAAAAAAGGACACTGGTGAGGGTCATGCTTGTGACGAAACTTTAAGGTCCGTCACCAATGTCGCATATGGTGACTGTCCTTAAAAGAGCGTCGTTGTAAGTGTATATAGTGATGGTCCTTTAAGGTCTGTCACCAAATCCATTTTCAATGACACTTTTGGTGAGGGTCATTAAAGGCCCATCACTAATTCTCTCTTTGGTGACACTTCTAGTGACAAACTTTCAATGACCCTCACTAATGCTATTTTTGTTACTTTTGGTGACGGTCAAAAAATGTTCGTCACCATTGATCATTCTAATGAATCTTTGATGACGTTATGTTCTTGTTAATATATTTTTTGTCAAAATAGAACGATTTAATACCATTATTGTGGAGTAATTTTTATAATATGTCTAAGGCCATAGTGGTTAGAGTCAGTCAATTTTTTATGAAGTAATTACTGTGTATCATTTCCCTCAAGTAATGATTAGTTGAAAACAACTTTCCTATGAGTCAACACATGATTCATATATATTTAGTTTACTATCTAGAAAACTCCCTTTAGATAAAGTCCCACTAGTGTGTGTAGGAAATATATTATTTAATACATAATCAAGCTCTGTCAATTTTATAAATGAGAAAGACCTAACACTCCTCAACAATCCAGGCACACCGTAAATTAATGCTTTGGCACAAACGAAAATTTCTTAGCACCACACATGTCTTGGAATATATTTGTTCCTAAAACATATTGTCATGACACTGACGCCCAAGCACATGGTATCATGCGCTAGAACAACATAGAACTCTCCTAACATGTGTTGGCATGCATGTAGTCCCTAGCATTCCTTAGAACACCTTGGTTGAATGCATTAACATACATTAGCACTTTCCACACAATGACACTTGGCATGTATTGGGACCTATTATTAGTGTGGTTTAAAAAGATAAAGTCTCGAATTATAACCCTCTTATTTGTTCTTCCTTTTATTTCCTTGAAACTTTTTGACACATATTGACATACCGTGGCACCCTACACATCCTTAGCACCTGATATGTATTTCCATATCTTGGCACTATTTGGCACATATAATTAGCACACTCTGGAACTCCCAAGCACACTTTGATACTTCTTGACATGCCTTGATATTCCCTATAATTCCTTACCAATCCTTATCATACCTTGTCACTCCCTCCTTGGCATGACAACTAGCACTCATTAACACTAGTCCCTGGCACATGTTCCTCATATTCATTAAATTCCATGAATTTTGACCCAGTGCTCCCTTAATGTTTTGTCCTAGTACTCTTTAACACTCCTCAACATGCATGATCACTCTCTAGCACACCTTAGCACTCTTCAACATGCCCTTACACTTCATAGCATGCATAACACTCCATGATACATATTGGCACTTGGCATGTATTGGCGCTTGGAAAGTCTTAGCATGTATAGACTACGTTGACATGCCTTGGTATAATTTGGCATGGTTTAATATTAAATTTATTTGAGATCAACTGTTGGAAATTAGATGAGAAGAAACAAAGGAATACTTGGCACTTAGAATGCACTAAGACTTTTCACTTGGCACCTATTGGCACCTAGTGTTGGTGTGCCTAGCATGCCCCTCTCGGAAAAGGTAAATTGATGACTTATTAACCCTCTTATGTGTTCATTTCCTTGTATTTTAACTTATTTCTCCCTTTTGTTTCCTTTCAGTCCCTGGCACGCATTGACACACCCTTGCACATCTTGGAATGCCTTATCACTTGGCACATTTTAGCATTTTTGACATGCCTTCGCATTATCTGACAAATCTTAGAATTCCCTAGCACGCCTTGGCACTCATGTCCTCAAATCTAGCCTTTACATTTCTTCATGTCTTGGGAACCCAATCAATTCCTTGGCTACTACAGTTCATGTGACAATATTGGCTTGCTTCAACCGCAACAACTTGACCAATTGCACCTAATACAAGTAGATTGTGCCTTTTTCACTGAATAAATTCCTATAACTCATCTTATGCCACTCATTTCCAAGATCAATTTGTCCCACTTGACTAGTTACCAAGACAAGGATCACATGATCTAGCCATGGCCATAAAACAACTAAGCAACATAGCTTACATAGGAAATATTTCACATGTATATTTAGTTCACATAAATAGTAGAACATTAAATGAGAATTTGCAAGAACCACAAGATGCACAAGGCACACAAGATATAAGCTGACACAAGTCGAGTGCCCCAAAACTTATACGCAATAATGTACAATATGAAATTATCTAGAATAGTTTAAAACATGAGCATGTATCCAAAGTGTGCAACATCTCATATAAAAAATATATATATAAAGGAAAAAAAATGTTGTGCCTAACACAAAGTGATCTCCCTTTGTCTAAAAATGTTATGCCGAGCCCCGTATAACAATTGTAGGCTTGCCTCCTATAAATCCTATTCTGAACTTCTCCTAACACACTTTGTCCCTGGCGCACTTGAATTCGCTGACACTCCCTGGAACACACTCTTATTCGTTCCTTTCCATGCATTTTGACCTAGTTATCCCTTGATATGCCTCGACACTCCCTAACACTCTTCATCATGCATTGACATTGTTTGACATGTGTTATCATGACTTTTCATTCCTAATGTGCATGCCCTGACCCTCCCTAGCTATCATTCCCTCACAACTACCCTTACTTAATTTTCAACTTGGGAACCCAACCAAGCCCTCGCTTGACTACAAGAGCTTGACCAAGTTATGGTTACTACAACTAGACTATGTTGTTGAATTTTGTAGCTTGGGATGTACTCCATAAGCCTACTGAGATGGGTTTGTGTTAGTTTGGTCACAAAAGGATTTTTGGGCAAAGAAACCAAGCAAAGGGGTTTTGGACCCAAGATGGGGTTTAAAATCTAAAAGAAAATTAAAAAGGAAAATTAATATTTCCTAAGGTCTAAGTGGATAAAATTCGTAAGTTCTAGAGGGTTCTTAAGAGGTCTAGGAAAAACTATTTAAGGAGGCCTTAGTATGAAGGAAATAACATCAAGTGATAAGGAGCTCATTTGATCAAGGGGGCGAAGAGAGATGTAGTCCTAAAGTAGGTTGAGTAAGAGGGATGAGTAAGGGTTGCTAAAGGGGGGCCATGATAATCCTCCAAGAGCAAGATCATCATGTGAGGGTTCACAAGAATGTTGCATACCTTAATGGTCGGTTTGAGCTAGGAAGTAGGATGGAACATTGTTGGTTCTCTTATGGCAGATTGAGCTTAAGAGAAGTTTCTCATGAGAATCTGGGCATGTGATTTCAATGGTCTCTTTGTGTGAAGGCCACATCAAATTATGAAATGTTGAAATTTGCAATAAGAAACATTGAAATTGGAAAGACAGAAAGGACAAGAAAAAAAAAATGCACCCACACTGGTGTGGAATTTTGATGCACTAGTAGTGAGGAATGTGGGGCGTCAAATTTATTTTTCCCTTAAAGAAACTGGACAATAAATTTTAATTTCATCTCATAACAACTTGTGTCAGTTAACTAAGTCATGATGACTGAGTTAGCTCACAAATTCGAGTTGAGGGTCCAAGATGAGGCATGTAGAGGTATTAATCTAATAATTTTGGAGTCCACTTGCAGTTGATGCATTAGTGGGGTGAAGGTGTGAATTAGTTAACTCAATTAAATGAGTTTAAATTAGTTTAAATATTTATAACTAAGTGATGAGATAGTGAGAGGTCAACGAGTGAATTAAATAGATTTAATTCACAATGAGTGATCAATCAAATAACTGATAATTCACTATTAATATTTGCATGCATGTCAGTTCCGAGGAAGACCTAGTTGAGACAGAGGTTAAAGGGAAAATAAGTATCATTTGTATTTAAACAAAATTTCCCATGTGCAATTATAAAGTCATTTGGATGCCATGATGGATTGCGCAATCAAGGAAGACTGATTTTCCTTATTAATAGGGAGCTAATTCCCTAAAAATTGCATGAGTAAGGCAGGCTGAAGGAAGGTTAAGAATTGGCTAAGTACTAGACCGAGTTTGCCTAGATCAATGGAAGACAATCGGCAGAGTGCTAGAGAATATAATAAGAGATTAAGCATTGTATTGTTTCATGATTCCTTGACTTAATAAAAAATATATATTGAGCGTTTTTGAGCAGTTTCTTTCCCCAAATACATCTTGTGTTGTGCGATTGAGAATTTATTTCTCTTACTTATATGTGATTGTGCGATCGTGTTTTGTTTCTGAAAATTGTAGGAAGGATTCAATATCTTGTTTTAGTACATTACAAGATCAGATTGAATCTAGTTGGTTAGATTTTCTACATGGTATCAGAGCAGGAATTTTTTTGGGCAGAGAGTTTGCAGAGAAAAAACATATTTGGATTCCTTGCGAAAAACTACCCAAATGGAAAATTAATTCGAAGCTCGGATGAGGGAGATATCGTCGATTTAAAATCAACTCTATTTTAGAAACTTTTGTAATGGAAGGAAAATGAAAATGTGTGCAAGTCAAGAACCTATATGCACTTCAGGTACCAGATGCATTCAAAGCTTTGAGGAGAAAAGTAGAGGTTAGAAACTTGGCTGTTGAGAGGGAGTACAAATTACCTCTCAACATGCAACCTTAGAAGCAGTTTCAGAAGGTTGTGGAGCAGTCACAATTGGAGAAGCATGGAGGAGACCAGGTGGAAGCATCCACTGAAGAAGATACCTCCATGAGGGGGAAATTTTGAGCTAGATGTGAAGAGGGAGCACATGCAGCCATACCTCCAAGTGAAAGGCGGGGTGATGTGTAGAAATAATCCCAAGATAAGAAATTTTGGCAGGGTACATTGAGATGGTGTGTCTCATGGATCGAACCTAGCTACGAGGAGTCCACAGCACAACAGTAATAGGAAGGACAGTAATATTGATGCAGTCAAATGTCAAGAAGACAAAAATCAGAGTGACGATGTCAGATACTGGAGCATAGATTAGAGTTGACAACAATGCAAAGGGCACAGGTGCAAATGTCAACAACAATGCAGAGAGTCCATTAGATAGGTACAATAGCTAGTACCATTCGGAAGACTCTGATGACAAATTAATTATACTGATTTAGTTGTTCCGAGGCTATTCAGTTTCAGGATTTGCAGGTGAAAACAACACTAGGGAAGTGTTTCATGCATAATTCCAAAGGTACCGGATCAAGATAGAATGAATTCCTTTCTTGTTCAGAGGGAGTGTTGAAATTTGCAACAAGAAACAGTGAAATTGGAAACCAGAAATGACAAAAAAAAATCACCCACACTGGTGAGAAATTTTGATTTACTAGGAGTGAGGAATGTGAGGCATCTAATTTATTTTTCCCTTAAATAAATTGGATAATAAATTGTAATTTCATCTCATAGCAACTTGGGTCAATTAACTAAGTCATGATGACTAAGTTATCTTAAGAAATTTGAGTTGAGGTGATTGAGGTGGATATTGGTGGCCACTTACCTATTCCACTTGGGCCCTTGCCATTGTCTCTTTCAGTTTTTAGTTTCCTTAATTATAGCACAATTTACTATTTTTGTCAGTTTTTCGAGTCCTGAACTTCCGTAGAAATTTTGAGGCCCCAAACGACGCTCTTTGGGAATGAAAGGTTTGTCAATTTAATACAAATCTTGCTAACAGTTGTAGTCCTCGTAGAGATATTTCTAGCAAGGTATCATGTGCATCAAACAAAGATCATATGACCAAGTTACAACCTCGTGAATTTGGCTGCCCAACTACCCCCAACGGGGCCCATAAATTCTTGGTGTTACATCTCCTCAGGTTAGGGTTTTCTCTTATTTTTAAATAATAAAAAGGCCTTTGAGCCTTATTTTAACACAGTTCAAAGGCATGTAGCTGCCACATCTTTTCTTAGAGATAAGCTACCATCGCCCAAGCTAGTTTGTTTTCCATTCTGTCTGTAAGCATTTTTCAGTATTTGATATTAATGAAATGAAGTGTTATTCCTAGTGCATCTCTATGCTTATGTTTATTTTTGTATTTTATTGAATTCTTGCATATGTCCAGATCATGAGGGTCTAATATGAGGCATGTAGAGGGATTATAATATTTTGGGGGTCCACTTTCAATTGATGCATTAGTGGGATGTAGGTGTGAATTAGTTAACTCAGTTAATTGAGATAAAATTAGTTTAACTAGTTCTAACTGAGTGATGAGTTACTGAGAGGTCCAGTGAATTAAATTAGATTTATTTCACAATGAGTGATCAATGAGATAACTGATAATGCACTATTAATAGTTGCATGCATGTCAGTTCCGTGGAAGACCCAATTGAGACAAAGGTTAAAGGGAAGATAACTATTAGTTATATTTATACAAAATTTCCCATGTGCAATTATAAATTCATTGGGATGCCATGATGGATTGCGCAATCAAGGAAGGCTGATTTTCCTAATTAATAGGGACCTAATTCCCTAGGAATTGCGTGAGAAAGGAAGGTTGAAGGAAGGTTGAGAATTGGCTAAGTACTAGACCGAATTTTCCTAGATCAATAGGAGACAATTGGCAGAGTACTGGAGAATATCATGAGAGATTAAGAATTGTATTGTTTCATGATTCCTTGACTTAATACACCATATAGATAGAGGGGTTTTGATCAGTTGCTTTCCCCAAATACATCTTATGTTGTGTGATTGATAATTTCTTTCTCTTACTTATATGTGATTGTGCAATCACGTTTTGTTTCCGCAAATTATAGGAAGGATTTAGTATCTTGTTTTAGTACATTACAATATTAGATTGAATCCCATTGGTTATATTTTCTACAGGAAATAGAAGAGAGGGTTGATACAATCTTGTCTTGTGGTGGTTAGTAGGTCGAAATTTCTATGATAAGGACCAACATAAATGAAGGAGGGCTTGCACTTTAATTTAGAGCCATAAAAGAAGTAGAGACAAGTGTAATATTGATTGAGGTAACCCTAGTTTGAGGGTCGACATTGAGATATGAATTTAAATTCAAGATTCAGTCAAAGAAATCCCCAGAACCTATGGATCCATATGAGCTAAGTCGAGTCTCTTATGGAAGCAAGAGTCATGGTTTTTTCTCTGGGTGGATAGGGCTTTTTATAAAACAATTAGAAGTACATAAGTATAGTTCCCTAGTTAGGACAATTTCCTAGCATGTTTATTTCATAAGGTACACCCTTAAGACTGTGACAAATTTGCATAGAAGAAGAGCGGTTGTGACCCTTAGAGTGAGGCTTATTTCTGCAATATAGACCGCAGATCTGGAATATGGTTTGCAGATTCAATATGTGTGGAGATAGCAGATCCAAAGGAGGGTGGAACCTAAGCAAAAGACTGAGCATGCAGAAGATTTTTAAAAAAATGAACATGATAGGCTCGTGGTCATATCTAACCTTGGAAGAAAATTTCAAAACTTAGTTACACAACATCATGGAATATTATTATAAAGGTTTCCCATGCATTCTAATCAACAATATCTAGCGGGATTGGAACAACAACACATTTTGTTCACGAGAAATATCCATGATAATTTATGAATCACCCCAACATATATCCTTTATGCAAGTCATATGATGATATTTATTCACACTTATTTATATCTTGGCCCAACACAGTACGGTTCATCACCACCACCCTTGCAAAATTGAACATGAAAGGTTCGTGGTCCTATCTAAACTTGGAACAAAATTTCAAAACTTAGTTACAGAACATCATGGAAGATTATTAAAATGGTTTCCCATGCATTCTAATCAACAATATCTGGTGGGATTGGAATAAAAACACATTTTTTTCACTAGAAATATCCATGAGAGTTTACGAATCACCCCAACATCTATCCTTTATGCAATTTATATGATGATATTTCTTCACACTTATTTATCTCTTATCCCAAAATAGTATAGGTCATCATCACCACCCTTGAAAAATTGAGCATGATAGGCTCGTGGTCCTATATAAGCTTGGAATAAAATTTCAAAACTTATTTACACAACATCATGGAAGATTATTAAAAAGGTTTCCCATGCATTCTAATCAACAATATCTGGTGGAATTGGAACAACGACACATTTTGTTCATGATAAAAGTCCATGATAGTTTACGAATCACCCCAACATCTATGCATTAGGCAAGTCATATGATGATATTTCTTCACACTTATTTATATCTGGTCCCAACACGGTGCGGGTCATCACCACCGCCCTTGAAAAATTGAACATGATAGGCTTGTGGTCCTATCTAAGCTTGGAAAAAAATTTCAAAACTTCGTTACACAACATCATGGAAGATTATTGAAAAGGTTTCCCATGCATTCTAGTCAGCAATATCTGGTGTGATTGGAATAGCAACACATTTTTTTCATAAGAAATATCCATGATAGTTTACGAATCACCCCAACATCTATCCTTTATGCAAGTCATATGATGATATTTCTTCACACTTATTTCTCGCTTGTTCCAACACAGTGCATGTCATCACCACCACCCTTGAAAAATTGAACATGATAGGCTTGTGGTCCTATCTAAGCTTGGAATAAAATTTCAAAACTTAGTTAGACAACATCATGGAAGATTATTAAAAAGGTTTCCCATGCATTCTAATCAACAATATCTAGTGGGATTGGAACAACAACATATTTTGTTCACGATAAATATCCATGATAGTTTACGAATCACCCCAACATATATGCTTTAGGCAAGTCATATGATGATATTTATTCACACTTATTTATCTCTTGTCCCAACACAGTGGAGGTCATCACCACCACCCTTGCAAAATTGAACATGATATCCTTGTGGTCCTATCTAAGCTTGGAAAAAAATTTCAAAACTTAGTTACTCAACATCATGGAAGATTATTATAAAGGTTTCCCATGCATTCTAATCAGCAATATTTGGTGGGATTGGAATAACAACACATTTTGTTCACAAGAAATTATAACAAAGATCACAATTGAATTGATAAAAAATAGTGTTTGGAAGACAAGATTCATCCTAAACCACAAAAATAAGTGATCATGGTAATACCTCCTCTCCCTCTTGGATTCGCCTATGACTTCTTTGATGGTGTTGCACAAGTTATACCACCTAGCTGAAAAGTGGGTGTGGTACTCTTCCTCTCCCTATCTTATAGAGAGAAAGTAAGATATACCCAAAGTTAAGGCTCCAACAACTAAGTTGATTCCATTGCTCTTTGTACCCCTCTCGAAATTGCATCCATAAAAAGAGTCAAATCCCTATAGATCACAAGGGATTCAAAAATCATGGTGAATTGGGTCAATAATTCATGATAGAAAACATCTACCTACATCCCATCCTACAGGATATCATAGATTCCCCCAACTCTTTGGACTAGCTACCTTTCAAACACATTCTCAAGGAGCTAAATACCACAACACACAAGCTTTCAAAAGAATCTCTCAAACTTCCCATCCATACCTTTGTGATACCATACTCCATCAATAGGAAGGATTATGACCAAATGATTATTCATGTATAAGCTCGAAAAAAAAGCTAGTGTAGATTGATGCACACACATTCCAATCATGATAATCAATTTCTACATATTCTCAATAGAAAAAACAAGTAATTTTTTTCTTTGTTCTCTTTACAACATAAACACCAATTTCACCCATAATTTTAGGATAAGTTGAATGATATGACCGAAAAGGACATGGGAGTATTTTTTGGTGTATTGAACAGGACTAGGGGACACGCATGTAGCATGGTTGGGTATAAGTGGTATGTCCAAGCATGGTTTAGTAAGATTTATAATCCATGCATTAGAGAATGAGAAAGGGGATTAAGAACTAATGTCATAGTGGCTAGGGGTCCTAGAGGGAAGGTAACAATAGAAATTGAAAGGGGAATCCCCGATAGTGGTGATAAGGGTATCAAGGGCCCCATTATCACAACCAATAAGCCATTAACCCATAACCACTAAATTCCCTATCCGTTAACCCCGAAGCCATAATATTTAACCCGTACACTCACAACTCATAAGCCATAAAAACCTTGACGCATTAAACCTTAAGCCATCAAATCCTAACCTAGAATCCATGAACCCCTAAGCACTAACTCCTTATTCTCTTAACTCGTGACCCTTAAACCTTAATCCATAACCCCTAAACACCTTAAAACCTAACCCCTTAACCCATAACACCTAAATCCATTAATTATTAAGCCCTTAACCCCTAAATCCCTTTCCCCCCAATCCCTTGGCCCTTAATTCTTAACTCTTGAAGCCCTTAACCACTTAGTATCTAAGGAAAAAGACAACACATCAAACCAACAAAATAACCTCTTAGGAGAATCCTTCACCTCTAACTAATAATATAGGTACCATTTGATTTTTAGAGAACTAGGTATTGGTCTCGAGGGTGTGTTTTTGTGGGTAATTCCCTTAGTAACATGTATACCAAACATAGACCAACTGGATAATTTGAAAAACCTCAATAATAATTGCTCACAATATCTACACTTCATGTTGACATGGAGCTTGTACTGCTCTCACACATAAAGAGTTGGCAATGAATATATCACTCATAATGACACAACCTCTTACACCCTAATGAACAAGGAGGTAACCCTTGATACATATATTTTGTTTGTTAAAAAAACGCAATTGTGCTAATGTAAAATACTATACCACTAGTAGAAAATGATGAAAATAGTGACTAGGTGACTAAAAAAGTTAGTCACCACAATTATTTCAAGTGAATTACTACTAAATTTGAGCAATTTAAAGTGATCAAACTAAAAATGACTAACTTAAATGACTAATTTAGTTTAGGGATAAAATACATGACTAGATAATAAGTCACCTAACTAAAAGCGACTAACTAAAATGACTAATTTAGTCTGGGACTAAAGTATATGACTAGATAAGTGACAAAATTAATAATGATTAACGTAAATGACTACTATAGTCCAAGAATAAAAATATGACCAGATAATAAGTACAACAAGTATATGAATTAGTCATTTATGTTAGTAATTTTTAATTGTGTCACTTCGGAATGAAAAATTGCAATTTTGATATTGAAGTGTGAGTTGGCTGAATTTTATTTGTTGCAGTGTATTTTGGTGGCCCAATGGGAAGTTGCCATGTGGCCCAACTGGAGGCCGCCACACGACGCCTCATAGGTTCCAGTGCTCTCTTTGTATAAAGGGAAGTTGGCATATTTTTAGGGGAAAACTGCATGGCATTTCAAGGTTTTGAAGAGGTTAGACACCTAAGAATCAAACCCAGATTTACGAGAATTTGACTCCTGCAATTCCAAATTCCACGTGACAAAATAGCGATTGTTTTTATTTTTAGTTTATTAATAGAATTTGATTTCTGAAAGCTAGTAATATCTTATAGATGTATTTTTCCATAAATTCTATTATTTTCAATGTAATAGGGGGATTTTGGAGAATTATTGTAAAATTTATTTTAGAGCATTTACTTTCATCTAGGATGGATTGCTACTTGATGGAAGTTCAGTCAATACAGCTTGAAAAATAGGCCATATAGTTCATCTAAGCTAGATTGACAGTTGAGAAATAGGCTTCAACCTTATTTTGTGAAGTCATGTAAAAGAAACCTTAGTTTGTGAATCAAAAAATTGCCCTAAGTCACACCTTTAATGACACCATGGCCAGAATTCAACCTAAAATAAACAGTCTCTGAGATCATTAGATCTGTAAATTCAAAACTTGTTAAAATTTTATAGGATATATATTTAAGTAATGGGTAAGTATAAAAACCTAGATGATGATGAATAATACTGTTGTAATGAGGAGTAAGATCCACACATTATATAAATTTCTCGGTATTTCTAGAGGCATTGTAATTGTAATGGTAAGCACTTTCTAATTCCTTCTTCACCCTTCCTCCTAATATTGGTTGTTTTATGACACTAGGTAATTCATTCACCTAGCCATTGCAAAGCCCCGCATCTCAGAAATATAGTTAAAACAATGACACTTCTGGGAAGCATCCAAAGATAATAATATAGCTTCATTATTTTTTCCTGGTGTGCGTTATTCATTCTCTGCTCTTATTTTTCCTTTTATATAAATATTACGAGAGAAAAGATATGATGAAATTTCATTTGACATTTCCTTTTGGGCATGATGGATAAAATTCGAGGAAATATGGAAATGAAAGCACATGATAGAGTTAATGGCTCAAAATTCATGCAACCATGAGCACTTAACCTCCACCCCTTGATAAAATTAATTTATAGTAATAGGCTTTTGGGTTGGCATTGAAAATAATTACACATTACTGAAATCTAAAATGATTTTTTTTGTGTCCAAAACATGTGTGATTCACTACTGCGTGCATGGAGACACAGAATCAGGGTATATATTTCCAGCTTCATTCCAATAAACGCCCTTCACGGCGAGGGCATCAAGAATACCCTAACAACGATGAAGCAGAATACTTCCAAAATGATTTCCTTGTCAACAGTCGTGGAAAATGCATATATGTTTGTCTGAGGAAGCAATTTTTTCTTTGTTTTCATGCTAATCAAGGTTTTCATGTATATTTTTCACAAACTAACAATATGCATCTATTACATGTCGTACTTAAAATAAGGGATGAATTTTCATGGAAGAAGTGTCGTCCACAAGAGAAATCTCCTCGATCCTGGAAACTGCCATTGATATTCCCGGGAGGCATGAAATATATAGTAGTTGTTGTTTTAAAAATATTGAAATATATGTGATAATCATTGTGACAAAAATTTGGTGGACACATGATATTTTATAGTTTAGAGAGGATTAATAGCGTTAAATGGGTTTGGCATGAAAAAATTACCTCGTAATTAAAATTGTGGATAAAAGAGTCCCTACATTAGCATCCATCTAAAAAAAATATCATATCTATATATTTATTTGTAGTCAAATTATATTTGTATTATAAATATGGCAACAAATTCTATGGAACATCCTTTATTGTTGGTTTTATTTTTAGAGAAATGATCATCATTATATGTTTGTTGTTATATATGTACAATATAGTTGCTTCCTCTGCTATAGTTATTGCATTTTTTTTTAATTTTTCAATTTGATGGAGCTTCGAGTGTTGTACTTTTACGAGTTATGGCATTTTTCACTATCAAAATATAAAGAAAGGATTAATTTTTTTTTAATAAAACATTACAAATTGTTTAATTGTTTTATGAGGTAGTGATTAGTTGCTTTGCACCTATCTTTCTACTTTATCTATTAGGTATTAGATAATTTTTGTATTTCTATATTTTCAAACTTGTTTTGAAAAGTTTATGATTATAATAAAATAATAATCTATTTTCATGGTTGTTGTCAAGACAAATGCCCATTTGTTGTATGAAAACCCTTTCTTGTAAAATTTTATCATACCCATGAGGTGTAGACCAATTGGTTTGAGTGGAGTTTAGTCCCCAATTGGTCTCATGTTCAAACCTCATGGGAAGGGGTCGTGGATGGAAGCCACCTATGGGGGAATTAAACTATCCCAAGGAGCATCCATGCTCAACAGAGCTTCACACAATCCTTGGAAATAACCATGAATCTTATCTTAAATTTATGTTCATTTTAGAGTCTTGCCCACGTGCATTATAGATTCCTTAATAGGTGGATTTCAATATTATTTATTCAATATTATAAGGTGTTTTCCATTGCTGAGGATGAAATGAAAGAGAAAAAATGAGCTAGTGGGAGCTGCACTCCCACCCCATGATGGGAGGCACCCACAAAATGTGTGCAGGTGTTGGAGCCATCAATGCCATGCAACTCAATATGAATATAGTTTCCATGAACCCTTAATACTTTAAAATGGTTATAGAACATAGATAAGGGGCCTAATATTTGAAAAAATAAAGGGTCATGCCCATGGAAATAATGTAGTGTTTATGAGATTTAAAAATATATATAAATAATAAATGTAAAATGAAATTGATTGAGAGTAGAGAAATTTGAAGAGCACAGGAGAGCATTTCACTTTACACATATATTTTACCTCTCTGTTCCATAAAATCTACCATAAAAGAAGTTACATTATTCCTCTCGAACCTGAAAAAACAAAATAGAGCAATACAAACAATGAATTAATTAATAGAAATGTAGTAAGAATAAAATAAATTAAGGGTGAAAGTGAAAATAATTATCTGGAAAAAGTAGAAATCCACTAAGCTTATGCATTGGTTTAATTAGGGTCATTTTCTAGAATACTCAAATAATCCCCAACAATTTATGGATTCATGTAGCATGTTTTGAAATTTCTTGTGGCTTTTATGCCCGAGTCCTTCAATAGGTGTTTTGGTGTATGGCCCTTCTAGAACTACGAAAACATTATTTGAAAAGGAAATCGCAAGAGAATCATGGTTTGTTTTCATTAATGTCAGGCTAGCCAATATAATGAGCAAATGGTTTGGGAATTATTAGAATCTTGGTATGTTAACATCCCTACATTAGTTTTGTTTGAAGTCTTACAAACACTTTCTTGCATTGCCAATATATTTTTCTATTACTTTTCTCTTTCATGATGATAATTTGATACCTGCTGGGTTATTTTTGGCATGTTCTCATAATTTTTGTTTAGTAGATATTGTTAGGATAGTATACTATATTCCCTAATTTATGATATATATGGCTTTACTAGAATTCTCATACATGATGGAAAATAGATGTCTCAGGTGCTACAATTTAAGGACACGAAAGGATATCACTATAGATTTATTAAAATCTTCGAGCTAAAAATAATGGTTGTTGATATGGAACCAATCACCTTAGAAAAAAATCCTCTCATTTTGGATTACTTATTGAATCCTCGGGGTATCCCAAAGCACAAATGTATAAGGTCTTTTATGTGAATAGATCATTGGTGCACTAAAAACCATCTTTACATTGGATGGTTCAACATCTTGATGATTCATATCCTATTAAACACAAATTTTGTATTAATTATTTCTTTCATCGTATCACCTCCAATAGATATTGATGTTGTTCAAGAGCCTATTTCTAGTTCCATTATTTATAGAAACAATATTACCTTTGACGCCATTATTTCTACCATTGCAACTATAAATTTTCACCTCTATCCCATCGGGAAAGTTTTTTTTTTTTCAATTAATGCATACACAATAGGGACCCTATGAGCCAATCGTTCATGTCGTTGATGTACTTCCCACATGACACAAACATTTGATGGTCTATCATATCCATACACTCTATGTCTATGGTCTTCATAGACACCCAACCTATAGAAATGAGTTGCATTCTATTGTCAAATCCTGCAAGCAATGAAAGGATTATATTCGAGCCTACTATGACATGTTTCTCTCACATGCTTATCTAAGTGTTGAGAATCATAATTTCTTCACACTTTGTTTGATCCTCTGCTTAAATTATCACCTCAAACGAAGGCTTCAATTATATCTGTGAGGTGTGAGATTGATATAGTTTTACCAAATACTAAAGATATATTTTATATCCTAGTTGGATTTATACTTTCCTTCAATTTTCTCATATCATTTTGTTATAATATAGCTTCTAGATCAAGATCATGCGTTGGGTAGTTTTTCTCATGTTCATTTAACTTCTGTGACTCATAGCATACCAATTGTCCATCCTACATGAGGACCCCACCAAGTCCTCTCTTGAAAGCATTTGTACACACTTGATATGAATATGGGAAAACTAGTTTTGATGTGATATCTTCCTCATTTTTTAAATAAAAATGTGTTTAGGATCGTCTCAAGTTAACCAATTGTGAAGAGGTTTACGTGTCAAGTTTTTAAGTGTCTTGATGAGAAATTTATTAGTTAATTAGATTTTTAAAAACTAATGTACAACAAATAAAATGCAGATAAATAACACACAACATACACATTACACAATAGTTGATAACAGAGTTCACCCTCCTGGGCTACATCTCCATGGACCTACTTCAACTGGCTAGGCCCTCTTGGGATTAATGGTCAAATGTCTAATTTACATGAACCTACAGTTCTCCAATGTATTTGCAACCTACTCCATTGGATTCATAAAACCAAAAACCTCAAAATATATTATTCAATCTCTGAAAATGGTCTCCATATGATCTAGGCATGACCTCCTCTCCTATTTTCCCTAGGATTATTTAATCTTAAAAGTGGAAAAAAAACATTTACAAGTGCTCCAACGGCTCTAAAACCTGTTTCATTTTGTTTAGAGCATCAAAATAATCTAAGGATGACTCTACTTGCTCTCAATTTGGTCGAAATTTTCCAAAGATATGGCCAAAAAACAAAAATTCCTAGCAATTTGCCTCCAAAACTGGAGAAAACTCCAATTAGGGCCGCCAAAGTTGGGAGAAAATCCAAATTTAGGGGTACCACCGAAAATTCTTCCAAGCTAAACTCTGAGTTTAATTCAGATAATTGCGGATTAAATGGGATAATGGCAAATTAAACAATAATCTAGATTACAAATGTATTAGTGCTTAACCAAAGTTTAAGCGGTATTAACCCCACACTTAAACATAATCTCATGCATTTGGATTCCACTCCAACGTGTTCATGAAGTATGGTCTTATGGGAGGGGTTTGGACCCCTCCATACCCCCGCCGAAAAAACTGTTTGGCTTTATAAATATGCCAGATGCACTATTTATTAAGAACGTTTGTGGTGGCTTGTTGGTAAAGGCAGAGAGTATTGTGGGGGACGTCGTTGGGTCAAGCCTCGACCTTCGCCCAACCTTGTACATAAAATTTTTCCACCGCTTACCATAACATTTAAAAACTGATAATATATATTCCTCCATATTTGATATAAACCTTTGGAATTTTCATATAATACGCCAATGACCCTTAATATATAACATGCGAATGGAATTTTGACATAAATACAATTCGGAATTAGGTATACAGAAAACATTTCAACCATGTTAAAATGAAATTTGAATTTCGGATAGGTTCCACCAGAGGGGGCACATGGTGGCCCCTGGCTGCACCACATGTGAGCCTCTGGTTGGGTTGTCTCCAACCATAATATAAAAAAAAAATCAAATTCAACCTTAGGAGCAACACATAAAAAAATTTCACCTTCAAACCAAACTGGAAAATCCTTCAGTGACACTTGTCACAACGTCATTAGGCAAAAATGGATGAAAACCCAAATTTTTGCCTTTGACCCTGTTTAACCATTTTTTTGAAAATTCACCTGTTTGACACGGTGATTAGTAGACTATAAATTTCACATACATACTCTGTTTTGAGTGAAACAAATTACGTCAGTTTCCTGATGATGGGACAGATCTAGTCGTTTTGGTTTGGTGGAATTCTGTTCACTTTGAATTTTTGGAAACTTTTTTCCTCTAATCCAGATTCCAAACACTTCTTCCCACTGACAGGATTTTGGACCCACAAAATCTGGTTATCTCGTGAGAGCTGAATATTATTATGTTTCCCAAGTTCTATCATCTTGATTCTACTTGGAAAAATGACCATGAAAACAACTTGGGTTCACTCACATGCCTTGCCTTGCAAATGGCTTGGCGCTTCAACCAATGTCCTCATTTTTCTATTTACCCAATCCAACACTTGTTGGCTTCTTACAGACTGATAAAACACCTTGATGTGCCAAAGCAATCCCTTGGTTCTTGGAAAACTAATTGATGGCCTTCCCACTGAGAATCATGTTCCTCCTTTGCAAAAACATGCATTTGATGCAAGCTTCTTCTTGGAAACCACTTTCCCAAGTTAAGCCCATCTGAGTCAACTAAGCAATGAGTTCCAACCTCAGTAATAGAAAGAAAATAAATGACCATTACTTTACCTCCACGGTTCCAAATTACACATCTGGAAGAATGCATTCGTTGTCTCTTTTGCTTCTTGGTGTCAACACATAAAATGGTCTACAAAGGCTGCAATTTTTTTGCTGCAAATTATTTTTGGCATTTTGTCCCTCTTTCCATCATCCTCCAGTGTTGACATGCTGCTCATGCCATGATTTTAGAATGAATTCTAAGTATAAGCCTCTCTCTCAAGAGTGGACCTTCCCAAAATCTTGCGACATATTGTCACAGACACAGCCATCAATCTAAAAAACACATCATGCAAGAAACATAACTTGTCGACATATCCTTTTTCTCCTTCAAAGAAACAAATTTCACATCATGTGAACATCACCATGTACTCTTACATATTGGCGTCAAAACTCATTGACAAAACAAAATTCGACAAAACATGCCTCTTCAAACGACTGACTCTCAAGTCAAGCACAAGAATGTATAACAATTTGACGATTATTTTCCCAAAACAAAAAGAATTTCACATCTCATGAAACACTTCATCAACATCTCACTTTCATCTTCGGAGACAAAATCAACTCTTCCAAATCGATATGACATGCATGTAGCAATCAATCGACCAACACAAGTTGACATTCATGCATGGGCAAATGATTAACACTCTCAAGTTGACAACATACATGTTAAAAAAAATAATAAATCCCACAAAAGGCGATCACTCATGCATGTTCATACACGCAAACTCTCATTCATGTATAAATGCTTCAACTCTCTCACAAATAAAATCATAAGTACAAGAAACCCATTCGTATGTACATTTACTTAAAGAATTTTGTTGCAAAAATAGTGAGTCAAAATACTCCACTTTCAAACACCTTCCTAGTGCAAACATGCATCATGAATTAAATTGGCGAAGAAATGCATCAACATCAAAAGACATGCAAGGCCTTAATTGGATAAGAAATCTAACCATCTCTTACCAAACCATTTCAATGGCACTTCTTTTAGTTGCACATCATCATGCGAATCATCCTGACCCACACCAATTATGGAAACCTCTTTTCCATTCTTGTCAAGATCTCTTTCCACTGTTACATGTCATTTTGTCACCATGACATTTGAATGTTCATATGGGTCTATCACCATTCATATCATGTTCCCTTAGAGGTAAAAAACACTCATGTTCTAGAATCAAGTCTTGGAAATTGGATAAAAACTCTGTAAAACCCTTAAAAAATTACCTGTGCATTTTTTATGGCCTTTTCCTATGCATGCGTTGATGCTTCTTCCATTAGCTGCGGCGATCACCACTCTGTTTTCCACTAAAACCTGTGCACCCCCGTGAAAAGCAAGTAAAAATAAAAATTAACTTCTAGAAGCGTAGTTGGTCAAATATTCTCCCAACTTGAAGCCTATAGAGTCGCGCCAATTCGAGATTTATCCCTCCACTCATGGAGCTTATCCCTTGGTCTAAGGAACTCAAATCCCTTCATGGGAGGAATCCATCCCTCTCTTAATGGATCTGAAACTACCTCAATCTCTCTATAAATTGAGCTCAAGTTTTAGGTTGAAGGGTAGATACCAATGTGAATAGAGACTGTTTTGTATAGTTTCAAAGCTAGAGAGAGTTCATAGAGTTCATATTTTCTATGCTAGTGAGTTCTTTTTGACACATTGAAGATCACATATTTGCGCCCATAACTTCATGCTGATCATGCTAGAGAAGAGGGCTTATCAGACTGAAGGAAAATGATTTCTTAGACACACAAGAAATCTATGTGACATTAAGGAATCCGGTTGTAAGATTTCTCTTTCCAATTTATGATAATACACATGGATCTCTTTTGCACATTGTCTTGTTTCTGAATTCATGGGAATGATGTCAATAATTAGATTCCTTGATCACTAAGTTGGATTAGTATTTACAATTATTATATATTGTAGATGATTTGATCATTTTTCTTATCTGTGATTACAGGTTCTACTCATCATTGAGGAACTATTTTGGAGCGAAATACAAAGGACTACATCAGACATCTGGATTGAAAGGTAGGAGCATGTCCTCTTTATTTAATTGGTTGTAATAGTCTAAAATAAAAATAATCTAGAGAAAGAGATATTCAATGGATCTTTGTTTCTAGTTACCCGTTGGAGTACTAGGGAGATCGCTCTTGTCCACAAGAGGGATTAATCCTAATAACAAATTGGCGACCATACTGGGGAAGAAGAGTTTAGTTTTATTTGGTTGTGTTCAGCTTGAAATTATAGCTTTTTTATTTTGAATTTTCTGAGTGTAGTTGGGTAGATGAATTTTTAGAACCTCTGAGAAAGAAAACCTAAAATATATTTTTTCCAAATTTTTCTCTTCATGCGCAGTTTTCTTTGGAAGATAGAGCGGCGACCTGTGTGACTTGTCAGTTCAGTGCGCATGCGCACTGTTGTTAACTGAGAGGCTGCACACCCCCTGGAAAATTTTGACAATTTTGAAATTATCTCTTTCAGAGCCAGATAACTAAATTCTTGAAGTTTAACATGATTTACTCTAGTTGTCAGAACCTGTGTGAGAAATCCTCTTGAATAATTTTGAGTCTTATGTGATTAATCATCCTTTTTTAATTTTACAAGTTAGGGTTTGTGCTAGTTTAATATTTCTCTTTATGGAAGATATATTCATTTACCTCAGATCATTAGATTTATGATTTTGTCTCCTTGAGCCATCAGGATTATAGCCAACCTTACTTTTTGTGAATATTTGTTTCTTATTCGTTTGCAAAACGGAAAAGCTTCTAGATCACTGAAGCCTGATTTGTCACAGAGTACTCTTTAAGGATTTCATTTTTGCTGGGATAAGTGGAAACATTGTTAGGCTAATTACAACTAAGAGAGATAATTTACAAAACATTCATAGGTATCATAGTTAGGATTCATAATTAGAACTTTCATTTGATTTGAAGTTTACACTTTTAGGGTTTTTAAGAAATTTCCTTCCTTTTAGATTTATTTTTTTGTCGAAATTGTAGTTTCTGACTTTGTAATCAATGGGATTTTATTCACAATGAGAAATTGATCATGTTTGGAAATTTTTTTCTTAATGAAATTGTTTTCTCTTCATAAATGAATTTTGTTTAATGTGTGATGAAGTTTGTGTTTCTAAATTCAAAAAATATCTCAACTTTCTCCTAAATATAATTCATCAAAAATAAAGAGTTTCATTTTCATATTGATGCATTTAGAGTATTTTTCGTCAAGTCACAACATCATCAAGTTTCAACTCCATACCCTTTGAGGTAAGTAACAACTAAATAAATATAGTGCTTAATATAATCAATCTAGAGATTTTTACATTTTCTAGGGTTCATTCCACCAATTTAGCATAGGCTAGTGTTTTGGAACAATTTTTAATAAACATTCCAAAGTAGTCAAAACAAACAAGCAGTATATTGGGGGAGGGAAATCCCATTGTTGAATTTGTACTCTAGGACGTTGTTCTTAAAAGAGTGAAGTAGGAGGTCATGTTGGACCCAATGAGATAATCGTACCTACCTCATTGGTGAAGATAGAAGACGTGCACGTAATACAAATGGTAAATCTCGGATTAACCATTGTCAAGGAGCCTGGGGTCACTTGTTAGCAAACCTCATTTTTACCATGTCGAGGAGATATCAAGGGGATTGAGCTTGATACTCTTCCCTTGCATGTATATCACATCGTAGACTGTTCCCACATGTGCATTTGTCTCAGTTGGTGACCTTAGTGGCCATAATATTTAGGATTTTTCCCAAGGTGACAGTGGAGGGAAGGTCCCATTGTAACTGGAACAGACGTTGGCTAGACTCACTTGGACTTTCTGGAGGGTAATCTTCACTTCGAGATGGTATAGTGGAGGTACTTGCACCGGATTGTTTCATTAAGCAAGCTGTCAGGGTAACTGTTCCAACCACCAATTTTCCACATTAACTTCTACAATGTTGGATTTCATCACAAACTAGTGTTTTTATTGTGGAAACATATTGTTTGTGTTTGGTTTGTTTCTTATATTTTGTAGGCACATGTTCAAATTTCTTGAGTTCTTAGAGACCTTAGGTGTATTATGTTGAATTTTTATTTGTTTTTTAATTTCGTGTGTTAAAAATTAATCGTGGTTGAATTACCAAGACACTCATATAGAATGCAGTGGAAACCCAAAAAATATAAACCTAATCAATTGGAAAATATTAAATCTGAAATATTTCAATAATCAGGAACCAGGTCTACTGAACAAGGATAAACATATATATTAATACATCTGGATTTCGAATTTAATCAACCTCAGATAGTAGAAATAAATCCAGAACAACTAAAAATTTCAATAGTAATCACAGTTGAATCTGTTACCAGTGAATTGTCAAAAACTCAATCCACTAAGCCTGAAATATCTGAACCTAAATATGAATCTACTTCGTCTGAGTCACCTTTGTATTTCATAGCCTGAACTCCTCATCGTTCTTATTCACGTTAAGTGAAACTTCTTATTACTGAGAATATTCCTCCTAGCCTAATTAGGATTGAAGAGATTACCAACACGGAAGAAGAGATCACAATTCCTTCGCATCAAGAGTCTTTAGATCTAAGGTATACTGAACCAATTTATCCTTACGTTCCTTTTAGACCAGATCCTTGGTATCAAAAAATTACCAACTTTCTTCATAACTCTGGTTTCAATTATTCTCCATGCCACGTTCCTTTTTACTCTATACCCAAAGGTAGTTACATGGTGTCATCAAGCATTGCTACTGAGTTATCCATGTTGTCTTCATCACTAGAAAATTTTTTGTATGGTGTTCCATCAATTTATGTTGGGTACCAGTCGCTCTCTGGAACTTTCTTAGGAGAATCTACCTCTTTCAAAAATATTACACAATCAAATGGTCTTTATGAATCTACCACCAAATATTTCACAACAGAACATGTCTATATGTTTTTCAGAAATATTCCTCAAGCTAGCTCTCAAGGTAGATATATAGTGCCTAGGGGGCAAAAAACTCCTCAAGGACAACAATTTCTCCAAGGGAAACACCCTATTCAAGGGAAGCAGCCCATTCAAGGACAACATCCTCTTCAATGGAAGAAGTTTTATCAAGGAGGTCAACCTTTTACTAGAACTTATCCAGGAAATTATCAAACTCATGTTCCAATAACTCAAACTGGTTATGGGAAACCTTATGCATTGCAACCTTTGATGGGAGCTCCTTACCTAGGCGTTAATACTGTGTGGAATTTTTTGTTGAACCAACAATCTTTACAAACTAATTTACAAGTACCTTATAATCAACTTGCTCAGCCAGCTGGACAATTTGGTTTCACCCAAGTCCAACAGCCTATTCAGAGTGCACTCAGAATTACCCCTTAGGTATCTGTACCTAGTAGTCAGCAAGCTGGTCCGAGTACTCCAAGTACTCCTATCCAATCTGTTGCCAAAATTACGTTCAAAAACCAAGTACACCTATCCCTGGAGTTTCTTGAACCCCTGTTGTTATAACCCTTTAAACAACTGCATCAACTATTACATAATAAATCCCTCAAGTTACTTCTCATCAAATTGGACCTATAGTTTAGTTTACTATTCAAACCTCTGTAGGACAACTTGGTGCAACCACGGTTCAAAAAAGCCAACCTTTTACAAGTCAGTTTGTGAAAATTCAACCATTCAAGGGAAATTTCAATATGGAAAAATTGGACAAAATCTAGTATACCAGAATCAACCATACCCTAGTTATACATATCAAATACCACCTCAACCTCAGTTTGGTATGCCTAACCTTGGATACACTAGAGGTATTCCAATCCCATATGCTCAAGCTATTCCAGGTTATCCTAGATATCCTCCTTCTGGTACTGGTATTGTTTCTCAAGGTTATCAGTTTTCACAACAAGACCCTAACCGTCGGTTACCATTCATTGCAACTCTAGACTTACCAGATTTTTCTCGGCTAACGAATGATCAAATTTATTATCTTCTGTTTTGGCTGATAATGGCAACTAAGTTACCCAGTGATACACCAAATTTTGAAGGAGAATTAGGAGAAGACCACTCAAATCATGTGATGACTTATCATCTTTGGTCTGCATCCAACTCCTTGATCGATGATTCCATTAGATTGAGACTTTTTCAGAGAACATTGATTGGTTTAGATGGAAGTGGTACATTAAGTTACCACGCGACTCTTTCAATAATTTCAATACTTTAACAAACAACCTTCCTAACTCACTTCTAGTTTCCAATCTGTTATGACAATGGCACGAAACTTTTAACTTCATTAAAACAAAGTACGTCTACATACATTTCACATCACATACACGAATGGAAACATAGATGACGTTTAGTGAATTTTTTTTATTTTGGACCAAATTTTGGCAGAATGGTTTATTAAATCATTACTTCCAAATATCACTAAAGATGTAGCTAAGGGAGATGTTGTCACAGAAGAACGGGTCATAGCCCAAGCGTAGTACTTAGACCTTGTATACACACACTCCGATACTCTATATGAAAATTTCATGAACTACCACACCCAGGTCAACTTACTGCAACTCCTTCTAGTTCTCATTCTGCAAATGGTGGAATTGGTACAGTTAATACTACTAAGAGTAAAAATAAGTCATCTAAAACTACTTCTCCAATTCTAAATCTACCAAATTCACTTAAAGTAGACTCTTCCCTTGAAAATTCTCCCGAAATTCACGTTGTAGACTCATCCACAACTAAAGATAAATCCGGTAATAAGAAGAAAGGGAAGGGTAAAAATAAACAAAACACTTCTCCCAAAGAGAAAGATGAAAAAACTGAACCATCAGACGAAAAACAGAAACCTCATTATCCTTGTCTTATCTGTGATGAGGATCACTACACAAAAGAGTTTCCACATCGGGCCGAGGTATCCAAAATTTTCAAAGGTTCATCCAAACCTGTTGTCTTGAAAGATCCTTTTCCATATCAAGATAGAAAAATGATCATATCTTCTTCAAATTCATCAACAGATATTTTGATGATGTCTCAAGTCATGGTTTCGATAGGATCTCAAGACTATGGATCTAAGAGTTATGTAACTGGTAAAGAGACTGAGTCATTCTATTGAACACGAGCAACAACTCCTTCAATTTCTGAACCATTACAAATCAAGAAGCCTAAACCTGATTTAGTGATTAAACTGCTTGCCAAAGGTGTACTTCGAAAATCAACTTTCAATCCACATGCGAAAGCCGCTCATAATTACAACTTTGTTGAATATTTGGCCATATCCCCTTTAGCAATGTCAGCCCTCGAGGTGTTGGAATCCTGTCCAACTCAGAGGAAATTACTAATATCAGCAATAGGAGCTATCGATCCTCAAGACTCAAATCTAATGGTCTTTGATCTCGAAAATTTTGTACCTAGACTCCCACATCAAATGGCTTTTTAGATTCTAGTATTATTCAAATCAAGGTGATTTTTTAGCACTGTAATTGATGAGGGAGAATCTACATGTATAATTTCATTATCTTGAGGGAAAACTCTTGGTTCTCTGATAATCAACCAATCACCGACCATCTTTAAAAGTTAAAGCCTTTGATGGAAAAGGTTTTCTCCAATTCAGAATACTCTGGGATCTGCCTATACAAGTAGAAGGAAAACTCGTAACCCTAGTGGTGGAAGTTGTTGATGCCCCTCTTGATTACAACCTTCTTCTAGGTCATAGTTGGTCTTATGCTATTACTGATGTTGTTTCATCAACATTTCGAATGATAATTTTTCCTCCTAAAGGAAATATTGTTAAAAATTGATTAGTTGTCTTACTTCGCTTCAGACCCTACTTCTCCAGATAGTATCCAACATGTCATAAAAATGGTTATCTCTTACGAAGATGTTGGCGTAGGGCTAATTAAGTATTCTTCTCTCATGGGAGCTTTCACTATGCCTTCTCCCAAAGTACCATGAACTATTACCAATATTAATATTACCACGTCAATCAAAATGACATTTGATGACACATGGAATGTGGCTTTAGAATCAGAATTGCACTCTTACGATGGCAAGATGCCTTTAAGTCCCTTTGAATCGGCATACGTAGCAGTACAATCGTGTTCTAACACTACATTAAATTCTACTGATAAAATTAATGTGTTCAGTGAAGAATCATCTTCTATATCAAGGTCAACTTTGACATCGTTCCCAGATCCTTTTCAACACGTATTTGCAACTGATGAAAATATTCGAGAAATATTGTCATCAGACGAATTTCCATGGGACGATCTACATCATCGATCTTCTTTTTTTCCTCACCTTGATAAACTTGAAAATGACATTTCATCTACCTTTACAATTGATTATGTCAAGGAACATCAAAATCCCACATTGATTATACATTCGGATTCTGAGAAAAAATTGGGAAATATTTCTGCAACAATTCCTATTGACATTTTGATTAAACTTGGAATAATTGAAAACATTCATATAGGTGCTTCTTGTTCGATTGAAGAGATCAAAACTTACAAAGTCATATTTCAATAATTCCAAGACATTTTTTCTTGGTCTTGCGAAGAAATGCCAAGTATTGATCCCAAGCTTTTTATTCATGAGATAAAGACATACTCGGATGCTAAACCTATTAGACAGATATTATGTCCAATAAATCCGTTGAAATTTTCTGCAACCAAAGCCGAAGTTGAAAAATACTATTTGTGAGATTTATTTATCCTATTCCTTTAACGGATTGGGTATATAATATAGTTCCAGTAACGAAAAAACAAGGGACTATCAGAGTATGTGTTGATTATCAGGATATTAACCAGGCTTGTCCCAAAGACAATTATCTTGCCCCCTATATCGATCAAATTGTTGATGATTGTGCTGAAAACGAAATATTCTCATTTATGGATGTTTTTTCTGGTTACAATCAAATCAACATACTCCATGCTGATCGACGTAAAACAACATTTATATGTCCTTGGGGCACGTTTGCATATTTTAAATTACCTTTTGGACTGAAAATGTTGGTGACACTTTTCAAAAAGCTATGTCTTATGCATTTCACGATATCAAACATATTGTACAACCTTACGTGGATGACTTACCTGTTCATTATTTACGCAAACAAGATCATCCTATGCATTTACGTGTTATCTTTATGAGATGTAGGAATTAAAACATTAGTTTGAATCCACATAAATGCATTCTTTGTGTACAATCGAGACATTTACCTAGGTTCGTCATTTCAAAAGAAGGCATTTGTGTCGATCCATTGAAGTTTGAGGCTATCATTAATCTATCTCTTCCTTCCACTCTTTGTCAACTCCAAAGTTTGCAGGTGAAAGAAAAAAATTTACCTCATTTTATCCCAAACTATGCAGAGTTAACGAAAGGTTTTACCTGGTTGTTGAAACAAGATGTTCCATTCATTTGGGACGAGATTGCCAATAAATATTTTGATGCACTTAAAAACATGTTGACCCATGCACCGTTATTGCATCCACCAAATTACCACCAGGATTTATTTTTGTACTTAGCTACATCTGATTCCAATATTAGAATGGTTTTAGTTCAAGAGGATGAATCTAACAATGAACATGTGATCTATTACCTAAGTCAGAATCTCAACCCGACGAAAATCAAGTATTCACATGTGGAGAAATTAGCCTTGGTAGTTGTTCAAGTTGTCCAATGTTTTCATCATTACATATTATTAGAAAAAACACAGTGATATCTAATTTTAACCTGATGATGTATCTTTTCATGAAGTAATTACTCGGGGTAAAATACTCCAAATGGATTGTTATCCTGCAAGAGTTTGATTTGGAGTTTGAGAAATCCAACTCTAAGAAATCACTAGTATTTTCCGAACTTATGTGTGACTTTCCCAATATTGAGTCTGAAATGGTGGCAGAGAATCATCTCGCTGATGAATCTTTGTTTCTAATCTATACTTTAGATCCCTGGTTTGGAGATATCATTACATATCTCCAGACCCAAACCTTTCACCTAGAGCTTTCATGATCATATCGACGGAGAATTCGATACCAATATTAGCAAAATAATATTTTTAGTGGCACTCCTTATCGTTGTGGTGTCGATTCTGTGTTTCGACGTTGTATAACTCATGAAGAGGCTGAAAGGGTTTTGAATGATTGCCATTCTATAGCATGTGGTGGTCATATGTATGGGTTTGCCACAACCCAAAATATATTGCACGTTGGTTATTTTTGGAAGTCTTTATTCAAATACTGTATTCTCGCGGTTAGAAAATGCCACAATTTCTAGATTTTTGTTCGAAATATGTGTGCACCTCCAGCTCCTCTTCACCCAATAATTGTCGTTGGTCCTTTTGCTAAATGGGGCATTGATTTCATCGCATGTAACCCCCACTCGATCAGGGGGCATTGGTATATTATTCTTGTCGTAGATTACTTTACCAAATGGGCTGAGGTGATGCCTACATTTGTGGATGATGGAAAAAATGTAGCAATTTTCATATTCAATCACGTTATTGCTCGGTTCGGTGTCCCTCAAGCTATCGTTATGGACCATGGAAGCAATTTTTTAAATATTATGATGTCTAAACTTTATGATCAACTTGGCCTATGCCATGATAATTCTACACCATATTACCCACAGGCTAATAGTCAATTTGAAGCTGTCAAAAAGGTTTTAATAACCATGATTAAATAGATTTTCGGAACTCATACATCTAACTCACATACCATGATTTTTTCGGCATTATGGGCATACCATACCTCTGCAAAAACTGCCACAGGGTTCACTCATTTTCAAATTGTTTATGGTTTAGAATCTATGCTACCCATTGAATGTGAAATATTGTCACTCAAATTAGCCATTTACTTATTACTAGCTACCTCTGAAGAGGAGAAATGCTTTCTATACCTAGCATAGTTAGATGAGACTCGCCACACCGCTGAATTAGCTTTCGAAGCTCATAAAAAATGTGTTAAAGCTAAATATGATCAAAGTATTAACACTCACATATATTCAAAAGGTGACCTAGTTCTAGTATACGATCAAGCTCATGAAAAGCTAGGTGCTGGTAAATTTGAACCAATGTGGCATGGTCCCTATATTGTTATGTGTGTGCTTGCAAAAGAAGCCTATGAATTAATTGATTATGGTGGTGTCTCTTTAGATAAACCCATAAATGGTATTTGTCTCAAGAGATATTATGCATGAATTTTTGTGTGAAGATCTCCCTTGTACATTAGTTACAGTTTAGAATAGTGTGCCTTAGATTAGACAAGTGTGCTTTAGGATAAGTTATTTTTTTCTTACAACTTTTTCTACTTTCACTGCTTATCTTGATTACTCTTGATAGTGCATATGTCGAGCGTACATTAGTTAGTCTCTATTCATGGTATATGCCTTGGTAAAAATTGAATAATATTGCAGAATATAGTGAATTCATTGAGTTATTATCTGATTCCATCACATTTGATATTTTATGTTTGATCGTTAGGTTATATTCACAACTCATTGTATTACATTTAAATGGTGTTTATGCTATCAGAAATCCAACTTTGTTAAGAATTTTTTTGAGGGTTCATCTCTTGGAAAGACAAATTGATTATATCGAATATCAACACATTTCAAGAAATTTAAACAAATTGGTTGATGCCTTAGCTAATCGATTTTTAAATAGGCATCTGAAAAATTAAAAAGTAAAACAAAACAACATTGAATCCATGTTGAACAAGATACTCAAAGAAAGAAGGTAGTAATATGTAGTATACCTAGGGGGGATAATATAGGGTACAAAGGGAGGTACCAAGAGAAAAATATGATGTAATAATGTAAGAATGAAAAATAAGTGGGCCATAATTAATAAATAATTTGGTTAACCCACATTATGCAAGGGACCACATGTAGCTAGGGAATAAAGTGATAAGTCCATTATATTGGATGTATGGTATTGAGAGACCCATGGTATTGCATGTATGAAACCTATATAGAGGCTAGAGACTCTCCATTGAGGGAGGTCAAGTATTATTGCATTGGCAAGCATACAACTTGTGGAGTGATATCCTTCCTTAAGGAGTGAATGTATGGTGTTTCCCTACCTCAAGGGTTTTGATATTAATGAAGATCTGAATTTTTATCATCTATTGTGTTATTTCTTGGGCATATTTTCCATTTTTATACATTTTCTTGTCATATCTACTACAAGTGGTTACAAAGCACTTTCTTGGGCAGAGTTGGGGAGCTTTTTTTTTTTCATTTTTTGCAGGAATTTTGTGGGCGGCGAGTTTTCAGAGCAGATATGAAAATTTTGGCACACAATTTTCAGAAATAAATAGCATATCTAGATTCCTTGCACAAAAATACCCAATTTCAAAAAACAAATCAGTCGAATCGGATTTCGTATGAGGGAGATATCGTTGATTTAAATTCAGTTGTGTTGCAGAAATATTCTAACGGAAATTCGTGGACGGCGGCTCTCCTCACATTTTTGGAAGTATTTGGTGCATAATTTCAGAAAAATAATTTTAGATATGAAATTTCCTTGAAAAATCACCCGATTTCAAAAAACAAATCAGTCAAATCGGATTCTGGATGAGGGAGTTATCAGTGATTTAAAATCAACCATTTTTTTCAGAAATTTTGTGACGACGGGACAGTTGCAGTGCAGATCTGAGTTTCTAGAGCACCTAGATCGGGATTTCAGTCACATGGATAGATGTATAATTACTATTAAATTTCCAAAAACGGGCTATAATAAGGATTATGAGTTATATTGACAGATTTATGCCCATTTTAATTTTTCCCAAAGTAAGTGATTTTCTTCAAAACCCTTACTCTGTTTTAAGGGTTCTCGCAAGATGAAGTTTATACGAAAATATGATGGCCCTAATATTGAATAATTTTTACAATATCACAAGGTTAAATCCTCATATTTTTGGATATACTACATAGGGCTTCATATGAAAGAAGAGGCAAATAAATGGTGGACCTCACTTGATAGCTCAATGAGAAACTTCCTGAGAAAAAAACATGAAAAATTCCTTCTAAACAAGTGGTCTCAAGCCGGAAAGAAGGACACTAAGAGCCATAAAGAATTGTTTTCTACTAATCTTTCCATATTACGGGTTCATGGAAGTATTCAGAAAGAGAACATCATTGTGTCTATCATTCCTATTTTCAAGCATAATTGTATCAATATTAATTTGGCTAAAAAAATGCAAGTTACAGCAAAACATATTGAAAACACACAGGTTGATAATGAAGATGTTCAAATTTATAAATATTTGAAGATTTATATAGATAAGTATGTGTTGCATTCTTATTTTTATGCTTCAGATATGGATTTTGTGGATGTTGTTTTGGGACACCCTTGGATGGAATTTGTTGGTACTATCAATTTTAATGTGCAAAAGAAATTCATGAAGCTTTGGTATAAGAAGAAGAAAATTACATTGCAGGATATTTGCATTAGGAACCATGTAGAGACTAGGGAGGAAGAAGAAAAAATCTCTAACGACACAGACACATCAGATGATGAGCCTTTGATGGTAGACAACGAGACACGGACATCAAAGCATGTACTAGCAAAAGCACCAGACACCACTCCATCACTAATAGTGAAGGAATTAATGAAAGAAATTCCATCAGTTAAAGCTTCAACATATCACCACCTGCATCACCCAACGAGACAACAACGAGCAAGGTGGAAACGAATTAGCAACAAGGAAAACAACCCTTGGACGACACATAGAGAGGTGCAATGATCCACCCACAACACATCAACACAGAGGAACCACCAGAACCCGCTTCCATCTCAAGCGAGCAAGGCGCCGAATAGATAGAGTGTTCACCTTTCTCTGGGATGGCTAGATGCACGTGAATAGTACCAGTGGAATACTCTTTTGAGTAGATCTTATTATTTGTGTTTTTCTCATGTTTCGGGGATGAAACATGTTTAAGGTGGGTGTAATGTAATATACCTAGGGGGGATAATATAGGGTACAAAGGGAGGTACCCAAGGGGATAATATGATGTAATAATGTAAGAATGATAAATAAATGAGCCATAGTTAATAAATAAAGTGGTTAACCGACATTATGTAAGGGACCACATGTAGCTAGCGAATAAAGTGATAAGCCCATTGCATTGGATGTATGGTATTGAGAGACCCATAATATTGCATGTATGAAACCTATATAGAGGCTAGAGACTCCATTGAGAGAGGTCAAGGATTATTTTATTGGCAAGTGTATGGCTTGTGGAGTGATCTCCTTTCTTAAGGAGTGACTGTATGGTGTTTCCCTACCTTAAGGGTTTTGATATTAATGAAGATTTGAAGTTTTATCTTCTATGGTGTTATTTCTTGGGCATATTTTCTATTTATATACATTTTCTTATCAGATCTATTACAAGTGGTGTTATTTCTTGTAGTAGATCTGACAAGAAAATTTATAAAAATGGAAAATATGTCGAAGAAATAACACCATAGATGATAAAACTTCAGATCTTCATTAATATCAAAACCCTTGAGGTAGAGGAACACCATACATTCACTCCTTAAGGAAGGAGATCACTCGACAAGCCATATTCTTACCAATACAATAATCCTTGACCTCTCTCAATGGAGAGTCTCTAGCCTCTATATAGGTTTCATACATGCAATACCATGGGTAGTTACCATGGGTATCTCAATACCATAGAGGGGGGATAATATAGTATACCTAGGGGGGATAATATAGGGTACAAATGGAGGTACCTAAGGGAATAATATGATGTAATAATGTAAGAATAATAAATAAATGGGCCATAGTTAATAAATAAAGTGGTTAACCCACATTATGGAGGGGACCACATGTAGTTACCATGGGTCTCTCAATACCATACATCCAATACAATGGGCTTATCACTTTATTACCTATCTACACATGGTCCCTTGCATAATGTGGGTTAAACACTTTATTTATTCACTATGGCCCATTTATTTATCATTATTACATTATTATATCATATCATTCCCTTGGGTACCTCCCTTGGTACCCTATATTATCCCCCCTAGGTATACTACATAATATCATTAGGTTAAATAGTTTTGTGTCAAAAAATATTACACTGTCTGTGGTCATACGTATCAAACACCTTATGATCTAAAAGATATTGATACAAAAAATGAAATGTGTCAATCTAAATCGACCATCAACTAACCATGATGATGTTCATGATAGAAAACTATGGCATGTGCCACTGTAATATTCCCAATTAGCCATGAGCTAGTTGGAATATTAATTCTTTCTTTTACTTCTTAATTTGCTGAATAATGTTGGAATCATGATTTTCATTAGACCAAAACCTGCAGGCATTAGTCTCCTCTAAAATCGCTAGATTTAGGATCCACGAGAGGCGATTATTCCATGTCACGAAACAAATAGGGAGAATTGAACCCAGTGTCCAACAATCTCCCCCCAACGTGAGTCGGGTGAGTTTCGAACTCGAGACTTGTCACTCTGATACCACTTATTGGAATCACGATTGTTGTTAGACCAAAACCTTCAAGGGCTAGTCTCTTCTACAATCGCTAGAGTTAGAATCCACGAGAGGCAGTTAGTCCATGTCACAAAACACAGGAAGCATTTAACCCAATGTCCAACAAATAAGAGGGTATGGAGACCCATAAATCTCCTTAGTAGGAATAAAATCACTTACAATGCGAAAGGAGATCACTTTAGTGGCTTGATAAAGCACCCTTATGTGTGAAAAGGGGCTGGAGCATGTAGACTGGGTCAACTTTGACAAAATCAACAACTTTGTCATGCAAGAGTGGCATTCATTATGGGACATCACACTTTTGGAGGTAGACTCCATGCATGGAAGTAGTGGCTTTAATGAGTGGGGCCAAGGGTGAGGAAGCTCACCACTTATCTAAGGAAGGGGATGACAACCATAGAAGATATGTTGTTAATTATTATTTTGATATGATTTGTATGACTATTTTCTCTCTTCCACTGTTTAGCTAAGATTGCAGTGTTTTTTAGCACAGGGTGTTCTCGAGCGGGAATCCAACCCTCATCCTTAGGGTACTTCAAGTGCCCACTCAGGAGAGGTGATTGAGCTACATTTCCACATTCTGGCATCAGGTCAAAGCTTTAGTCTTATTTTATAGCACAGTTCTTGTTGAGGTTGTGTTGTGTTGCAGGGCAGAAGTTGTGGAGGGTTTGTAGAGCCATTTTCTGGGCTTGTGCTTTAGTGGAGAGGTAGCCTTTCCATTGGGAGATAAACAAGGAGGATACTTGGGAATTATATAATTATTTTTCACCAGGCCAATACACCACCATCACCTACAGTGTAGTTTCATTCCATATTTGCGTTATTTTGGAGAGTTGTTGCAGGGGTGATTTTTATGCATGATTTCGGGAGTTGGTTCTTCAGTCTAGGGATTAGCCTTTCACCGGGAGGATATATTTGAGGAGATCCACATATTGTATATTAGCTTCAGCCTCATCTCCCAATTATTTTTTTGCAGTGAATCTTCAGCCCTAGGGCTTGGATTCCCCATTTGTACTTTTGGGTGTATTTCTAGAAACCCTTGGGGTTGGCTAGGAAAAAGGATATAGAGCCTTGTTCTTTATGTATAGAATATCTATAGGCATATATCAGATATTTTATATCATTGTATCATATTCTGTTGTAGCTATGTCCTTTGTGACTGCACTGTAGCAGTGTCTCCGACATTTTGATATAGTAGCGCCACCTCTTTCTTCAGGGATTTATCTATTGGATGCTTGTTTGATCTTGTTATAAGATTTGTGCCCCATTATTTTCTACATTTTTTCTATTTTTATGATTAATAAAGAAGATCCATATTGGTCTCCATTATTTATTTGATATTTACACTGCCATTCCAAGCATTTTGCACTATATTCCTTCTTTTTGCATTTGGGAGTATTACAGTGGTATCAGAACATAATCTTGGCTCAGCCTATGCATCTTAAGCCAATATGTCATCAAAAGAAGGATATCCTATGACATACATAGAGAAGAGGTATCTCAGAAGAAACCAAAAGTATGATTATACAGATGATAAAGAAGACAAGGGTAAAACCCCTTTATCAGGAGAAGATGAGGAGAAGGAGTTTCCTAAACTTATTCTTCGAACTATTCAAGACATTGCTGGAGAAATTAAGGATATGAGGATGGATAGAAATAAGGAATCCCCTAAAGGGTTTCTACATGGAGAAGGCTTTGAAATTTCCCATCACTGGAGTGATCAACTAGTGAAGTAGCAAGTTTCCCAACGCTCTACAATGCCTACATTTTTAGCAGTGGGAAATGGAGGGTTTCAAGAACAAGAAAATCTTGAAGACTATTTCATGGAGTACGAGTCTCAATCTCAGAGATTCAAGGATCATTTGAGTTTTCAAGAATTTTGTTAGATCAAGGACAATAGGAAACCCCGACATCACAATAGAGGTGGAGGATTCATACATAATCATGATCTACACCGGACTATGGGCAGATTTTTCTTACCCAAATTTGATGGGTCATCTAAATGCACTTCCAAATCATGGGTAGAGAAGCTAGAAATCTACTTCTAGCTGAACCAAGTACCGGAGATGGAGGCCATAAAAATAGCAGCGCTACACCTTGAGGGTGAAGCACATGATTGGTGGTTTCATGGGTTGTCTACATTGGTTCATGCCAATGTGAATGCATATTCAAAGTTCAGAAGGAGGTTGGTGGAGAGTTTTGATCGGAGAGACCCGAAGGCACCTTTCATGGATCTAGCTAATCTCAAACAATCAGGTAATCCAGAAACTTATATTTTTGAAGTTCTAAAACTTTCTGTTATGGTTCTTGATTTATCTGCAGCAAGGAGGGTCTATATGTTCATTGATGGGTTAGCAGAACCTCTTCATGGGTTGGTTAAGTCTACCAAACCCACTACCCTTCAATATGCCATTGAAAGGGCTAGAGATCTACAATATTCCTTGCCAAAAGAAAAGGAAAAATTTCAGCAAAAACCCACTTTCCATCAAAAGGAAAAGATGAGAAGGCTCATTTTTCAAAGGAGAGCCAAAACAAAGTACCTCTTAGTGATGATGTCTAAAGAGACTTGAGGAGAAGGGAGCTTTGCTTCACATGGCAAGAATCATGGGCAACTAGACATATATGTGCAACAAGAAAGGCACACTATAGAGAGGTCTTTTGAAATGACCATGAGGATGAATAAGAAGATCCAAAAGGAGGTCAGAGTGTGGGGATAGTAGGAGATGATCCACCACCACCAGGAGGTGAGAATGGGGCAATTTCTCCAATTGGACGGACTCTTGCATCATTGAGAGTAGTACCCAAATATCAGAAAAATTCCACACATAAAACAAATTTGGATTTGCATAGTGGAAGCAAGGACATGGTAATCCCATCTATTATGCATATGATATTGTCCCATGAGACATTATTGTTTTATGGCAAAACACCTGGATGGCCACTTGATCAGGAGATGGTGAGAAATGTCTCACAACATGTTTCACCACTCATAGATCTAGGGGGAGTGGGAACATTGGGAGGTTATGATACAGCACAAAGAGTCTTGGGTAGACTCAAGGAGGAGGGAGAAATTCTCCGATTATCATCATTACCCACTCTCACACCACATATTACACTGAGAGAGAATGCTGCAGGGTTGGAGGATGGCACCATAATGGTGCAAGGAGACTATTCCTTGACTTTTGGAGGCTCAGAAGATGTTCTCATTTGGGGAGAAATATTCCACACATGGTAGAGGATGGTGGCCACTCATGCATGCTTTGGCCAAACTCAAGAAGTTTTGGATAGGTGATAGCTTCCCAGGGAATATTAAACTCCAAATGCTTCAACCTTTTCTTGAACATGAGCAACTACAAGAGGAGCAGCAGAGAAGGGATAGCCGCATCTTGGTATGTGAATTTGGCATGGGAGATGTAAGGAGTACAACCATATGAAAAATGTTTTACAGATCAGATCATCAGCACTGTCACTATGGAGGATAAATCCTTATTGGAAATCCCAGTTGTTGGTGGATTATTCCAAGGATATTTTTACTTGCATGATACTTGATGACCAGCTACTAGAGGAGGGATATTCAGTAAGAGATGGGGTCATATACTATCATGGTAGGATCTTCTTATCCAGAGCATCCAAGCTCAAGGAGAATTTTCTACATGCAACACATGAAGATTTTATCTTCAACCACACTTATTCCATGAGTTCATACCATACTATGATGGAGGGGTTTACTTGGGAAGGCTTTGAGGAGGAGATATATCAGAATTTGAGGAGATGCATGGACCATGTGGAGATGGAGGAGATACATAACTCTTTGATGGAGTTATCACATCCACCTCTTTCCTCATTGGTAATGAGAGGGGATCTATCTATGGGCCACTCCATTTATGTGAGCAAAGTATACAGTAAGGATCATGTTTTTGTGAATAATGATTTACTTAATGAGTATTTTCATTCCTTTACCATACATGTGCAGGTCATTCCTCCAAAGGGAAGCATTCTTCCTTATAAAATTCATGGCCAAATTTGGGCCATAAACAATGTTGAGCATGGTCACTCCCTAGGAGGATATAAGGAGATGATATATCATTCAGGGTGCACTCCAAAGGCACCAAACATTACTCACCTTCTCAAAAATTTTGAGTAGACTATGGCATCAAGTAAGTGGTGTGGAAACCACTTAACATATCATTATCTAAGGCATTAAGGAGATATACTGCGCTGGTTCCACATGTGGGACTATGATCCACCTCCATTATTACATATGGAAACCTATGTGTACTTGGTTTTGATCACATACATTGATGATGTTCTTATTCACATTGTGGGTATGATTGGAGGAAGGATGGGAGGAGTGAACATGCCCTTTGCGAGAGAGATTCTCCATGTTTCTTATGCTTCATGTTTCAGGGATAACATTGGGAAAACCATGATTACTTCATTGGGTCTTTTGCTTCCTTGTGGGATGAGTCATTTGCATCTCATGAGAACTTGGGAGGAGCATTTCATGGAGGGATTGATTGGGAGACAATTGGCTTATGAGGAGAGCTAATCACATGGAGGTGTCACCAAGGAGGGAGGAGAAGAGTTGCAACACTCACCTTTACAATTTCTTAAGGACAAGAAACATTTGGGAGGGGAGGAATGTAATATTCCCAATTAGCCATGAGCTAGTTGGAATATAAATTTTTTCTTTTGCTTCTTAATTTGCTGAATAAGAGGGTATGGATACCCATAAATCTCCTTAGTAGAAATAAAATCATTGATAATGTGAAAGGAGATCACTTTAGTGGCTTGATAAAACACCCTTCTGTGTGAAAAGGGGCTAGAGCATGTAGATTGGGTCAACTTTGACCAAATCAACAACATTGTCATGGAGGAGTGGCATTCATTATGGGACAACGCAGTTTTGGAGGTAGAATCCATGCATGGAAGTAGTGGCTTTAATGAGTGGGGCCAAGGGTGAGGAATATCACCACTTATATTAGGAAGGGGATGGAAGCCATAGAATATATGTTGTTGATTATTATTTTTATATGCTCTGTATGACTATTTTCTCTCTTCATTTGTTTAGCTAATATTGCAATGTTGTTTAGCACAGGGTGTTGTCGAGAAGGAATCCCATACTCATCCTCGGGGGACTTCAAGTGCTCACTTAGGAGAGGTGATTGAGTTTCATTTCCACATTCTGACATTAGGCTAAAGCTTTAGTCTTGTTGTATAGCACAGTTCCTGTTGAGGTTGTGTTGTGTTGCAGGGCAAAAGTTGCGGAGGGTTAGTAGAGCAATTTTCTGGGCTTGTGTTTCAGTGGATATGTAGCCTTTCCATTGGGATATCAACAAGGAGGCTCCTTGGGAATTATAACATTATTTGTCACTAGGACAAGCTACCACCATCACCTACAATGCAGTTTCAATCCATATCTACGTTATTTTGGAGAGTTGTTGCAGGGGTGATTTCTTTGCATGATTTGGGGAGTTGGTTCTTCAGTGGAGGGATCAGCCTTTCACCAGGAGTATGTATGGGAGGAGAGCCACATATTTTATATCAGCTTCAACCTCATCTCCCAGCTATTTTTCTAAATTTAATCTTCAACCCTAGGGCTTGGATTCACCATTTGTACTTTTGGGTCTATTGCCGGAAACCTTTGGGGTTGGTCAGGCAAGATGATATAGAGCCTTTTTCCTTATGTATAGAATCTCTATAGGCATATATAAGATATTTTATATCATTGTATCATCTTATTTTTTATCTATGTCTGACTGCATTGTAGCAATGTCTCCGGCATTTTGATATAGTAACAACACCTCTTTCTTGAGGGATTTATCTATTGGGGGCTTGTTGGATCTTGTTATATGCTTGGTGCCCCATTATTTTGTACATTTTTTCTATTTTTATCATTAGTAAAGAAGCTCCATATTGGTCTCCATTATTTATGTGATTTTTACACTACTATTCCAAGCATTTTGCACTATATTCATGCTTTTCCCATTTGTGAATATTACAACCGCCCTGTGCAGAAATCTCCTAAACGGGCTTGGGAAACTAGTCACATGTACTTGAAGCTTGAGAGGTATACCATTTGTCCCTATCTCTGGAACATCAATAGTAAACCTCTCTAGGTTGTACTCTAGCTCTGCAAGGATCTCTGATACATCATTCTGTGGTGGGCCTACTATAGGTTGTGCTGCTAATCCTATTGGAACGACATCTGCATTTAAAATTTTGTGACTATTGGATGATAAAAAAAAATAAAAAAAATTAGATAATATAAAAACTTCAAAATGATTTTCTTACCTGTCACATCCCACTGTGCCGCTGGTGGAAGAGATGTGTCACGATCACCTCTAAAAGCCATCCCTGCATAATGAAAATATTCAATCATGAAGATCTTGTTCCTGATCCATATAAAAAACTGAGTAAAGTGAACCACTACACCACCATCACCCCCATGGTGAGCCATCTGTGCTACCCAACGCAACATACGTGGTTCCCAAGGTCCTGTGGGATCCACCAGAGACTGTTGAGGCATAAGGAGTGGGATCCTCTCTAAATAAAAATATACGAGAATGGCCCCATACCCGAAGTTTTTCAACTTCCCATTCTTAGCTTTCATGAGTTGACCCTTCATTTTAGCCAACACTTCTACAATCCAGTTGAAAATATCTCCCTCGGAACATTCAACTGCGGTTTGCATCTATGCTTTGGTAGCCACATGCAGAGCTGCACTCCCACACAACCTGGTAACCATGAATGAAATGATCTTGAGGTCCAGTCACACAATAGTTTAGATATCAATGTGACCGTCCTTTAACTCTGAGTCTCGACTACAATATTGAGCGATGTAAGAAGCAGTGGGAAGACCTCATGGTCTAGTCCCAAATAAGGAAATGTCCCTCCCTCTACGAGGTAATCCAGCGAGGAAATATATGTCCTCTGGCTCGATCACAAGCCTATGGTCTCCAATAATGAAACATTGATCTCGGACATCCCATGCATTCACTAGCAAGGTCATCAACTCAACCTGTTCTTTCATACCTTGAATCTCCCAGAACTTATACAAGCCACAATTTTTTAATGAGCGCATTATTTCTGAATCATCCATGGCTTCATTGTCTACAATTTCATGCTCTCTTTCTCACCATTCCAACATGATTTTCAACCTACAAACCATCAATTTAATCATTAGTAATCAATTGGGAGAATTTTGAGCTGTTTTTATGGAGGAATATTTTTTTGAAAACCCATGGTGCTTGTGCAAGTGTTGTGTGTACATAGTTCATTTTTCCGCATGCGTTATACACAAAACCTGCAGCAGCCTGGTGATTTTTCTATTAAAAAATCATCGGGGTGCGTGGTTTTCTCCACGAAAACCTGCGTGCCCCTGAGGGCGGATTTTAAAACATGGTTTCCCTCTAAAAAAATTCCCTAAAATATTAAAATAAAAAATTAAATGGACGAAAACAAATATAATTATGATGTGGATTACCTGGTGCGGATGTTTCTCAAAATGGTTGGTCAGTTCTCCTGATATCATCTCTGGAAGATTTTGGGCAAAAACTCTTTCTACTCTGCTCTAAAAACCAAAAGGTGAAAATGAATTATTTAAAATTATTTTTGTAGTTTTAAATGAATAAAATAATATTATTTTATTTATTTTTACTTTGGAAGTCAAAAAAAAAAAAAAAAAAAAAAAATCCCTTTTTTTAGAGTGGATGTTTGTAATTTTTTGAGTTTTTGTGTAGGAAAGAGGATATTTTGTGGAAGAATCATTTTGACATTGAGTAGAATTTTATCTCTTTTTCAGGCTCTATAAAAATATGAAAAAGTGAAACCCTGGAGTCTTCTTTTAAGCCCTTTTCAGACTCTCTAAACATGAAAATATCGCTGAGCATTTGACTATTTGAACTCATTAAAATAAATGTACAACCATCCATTCATTATAAGTTTACCCCTTTTCCAAGCTAAATTGGACTATTTACGAAAAAGGTATATGTTGACTAATCATGGTCAATAGAGTTCTCTCCTGCAATATTTTATTATTTTTCTGGTTTGAGGGACTAAATTTAAAAAAAAGAGCACCATGGAGTTTACTTATGTTTTTCTTCTGACTCCCTAAAACTGAAAAAAAATGAGTTAAACTATACTGGACTCGTTAAAATTAAATAGTACAGGACCTATTGATCACAATAGGACCGAACCACTCCTTCTTAGGGTTAATTTTTAATACTAAGATGGACTCATCCAAAGGATGAGCTTACACAAAAAGAAAATGTTGTCCTTCTCAAGCTTGACAAAAATAAAGAGGTACTTGCCAGTAATGGTGGGGGGGGGGGGGAGTGAGAAAAATAATCCATTCATTGTCCTTGTTTAGAAAGCAGCATGTCGCTCTTGAACACGACACTTTTCATACTTGTAACTGGGTTGGGAAATGCTTTGTCTTAAAGTTAATAAAATCACATTGAAATTCTTCAGCCGATTTCTGGGTATTATCTTTAGGTCCAATGCTTCCAAGCCATTTACAATGTCGTTATGTGTTTAAGAGAAATTTCAATTTACCTTTCATTGCAAACATTTTCCTCCATTCGCGTTGACCATCCCTGGGTCAGTCCTTGCAAAACATTTCTTCAAAACTTGATCTAATGGTTTTGTGTCATAGGATTTCCTGTGAAGGATCACTTTCTATTGCCATCAGCTCATTATCTAGAAATTTGATTTAGAATCTTATCGATACCTTGGAATATGCATGCCCTAATGGTAGTTTTCTCGCCTTCGACAATAGGTTATCATCATTGACCTTCGATCGAATGATTCTATGAGTGTTCAACTCCAAGTCATTCATTCACACTTCATAGATTGTGCTGAAGTAATTTGAGAGCCATTATCATTAGTGATGGTTTCTCTCACACTGGTTAATTTTTCTCATCATTAACCAGTAATCAAGTGGTTTATACCATGTTCGACTCTGACACAATAAATCACATGGATAGATTCATACTAGTTCGAGAAGCATAAATCAAGACCCTGGATCTAGTTTTTTCCATCCAGGTTGCGAGGAGTTTTATATTCATAATATAGTAGACTTCCTGTGACAGATGGTTGCACTCATACTGTGTGTACCAGAACACTTAGTTAGTTTTTCTCTGAGTATGGGAATGCCTACCTCAGCAATGATATATATTTGCATTAAATGTTTTTACAGGTTTTCAACTGGTGAAAATGACTTATTTAAAAATATTTTTGTAGTTTTAAATGAATAAAATAATATTATTTTATTTATTTTTACTTTAGAAGTCAAATTAAAAAAAAAAAAATCCCTTTTTTTAGAGTGGATGTTTGTAATTTTTTGACTTTTTGTGTAGGAAAGAGGATATTTTGTGGAAGAATCATTTTGACATTGAGTAGACTTTTATCTCTTTTTCGGGCTCTATAAAAATATGAAAAAGTGAAACCCTGGAGTCCTCTTTTAAGCCCTTTTCAGACTCTCTAAACATGAAAATATCGCCGAGCATTTGACTATTTGAACTCATTAAAATAAATGAAAAACCGTCCACTCATTATAAGTTTACCCCTTTTCCAAGCTAAATTGGACTATTTACGAAAAAGGTATATGTTGACTAATCATGGTCAATAGAGTTCTCTCCCACAATATTTTATCCTTTTTCTGGTTTGAGGGACTAAATTTATTCTGGTTCCAAGTCCTTCATTCACACTTCATAGATTGTGTTGAAGTACATTGAGAGCCATTATCATTAGTGATGGTTTCTCTCACACTTGTTAATGTTTCTCATCATTGACTGGTAATGAAGTGGTTTATACCATGTTCGATTCTAACACAATCAATCGCATGGATAGATTCATACTAGTTCGAGAAGCAGAAATCAAGACCCTGGATCTAGTTTCCACCATACAGGTTGCGAGGAGTTTTATATTCATAATATAGTAGCCTTCTTGTGACATATGGTTGTGCCCATACCGTGTGTACCAGAACACTTAGTTATTTTTTCTCTAAGTATGGGAATGCCTACCTCAACGATGATATATATTTGCATTAAATGTTTTTACAGGTTTTCGATCGGTGTCTCCAATCCAATCCTCAGAATGATAAAGCACTTCACTCTTCAGAAAAACTTTCTCAGACTTCACACTTTGGGGGGAAATCTGTTACACATCATTTTGTCACCATGAAATTTTACTATTCATATGGGTCTATTACCATCAATATCATGTTCCCTTAGAGGTCAAAAACACTCATGTTCCTGAATCAAGTCTTGGAAATTGGATAAAATCTATGTAAAACCCTTAAAATATTACCGTCACAGTTTTTATATCCATTTCTGTGCATGCGCAGATGCTTCTTCCATTAGTCGTAGTTATCACCACTCTATTCACCATTAAAACCTGTACACCCTCGTGAAAATCAAGTAAAAATAAAAAGTAACTTCTAGAATCCTAGTTGGGCGAATATTCTTCCAACTAGAAGCCTCTAGAGTTGTGCTAATTCAAGCTTTATCCATCCACTGATGGATATTATCCCTTGGTGTAAGGAACTAAAATACCTTCATGGGAGGAATCCATCCCTAACTTAATGGATCTGAAACTACCTCAATCTCTCTATAAATTGAGCTCAAGTTTTAAGTTGAAGGGTAGATATAAATCTGAATAGAGACTGATTTGTATAGTTTCTAAGTCGGAGAGTTCATAGAGTTCATATTTTCTATGCTAGTGAGTTGTTGTTGACACATTACAGATCACATCTTTGTGCCCATGACTTCATGTTGGTCATTCTAGAGAAGAAGGCTTATCAGACTAAAGGAAAACGATTGCTCAGACACACGGAAGAAATCTGTACAACATCAACGCATCAGGTTGTAATATTTCTCTTTCTCATTTATGATAATACATATGGATCTCTTTTTCTCATTGTCTTGTTTCTGAGATGATGGGAATGATGTCAATACTTAGATTCCTTGATCACTACGTTGGATTAGTATTTACAACTATTATATACTACAGATGATTTTATCGTTTGTCTTGTCTGTGATTACAGGTTCTACTCATCATTGAAGAAATACTTTGGAGAAAAATACAAAGGACTACATCAGACATATAGATTGAAAGGTGGGAGCATGTCCTCTTTATTTTCATGGTTGTAATAATCTAAAATATAAATAATCTAGAGAAATAGATATTCAATGGATCTTTGTTTCTAGTTACTTGTTGGAGTACTAGGGAGATCTCTCTTGTCATCAAGAGGGATTAATCCTGGTAACATCCACCTTCTTCAAATGAAGTGCATGACTTGTTGGATGCAAAGTCCAACACTTGTATACAAGATGACCTTGCTTATGGAAATGAGTGAAAAACAATTGCATCTTCTTTTCAACATGGTTTTCCTTGTCCAATGGACCTTTGGCTTTCTTCTTCCTTTGTTTAGAAAGTTTCTTATGCATGGATATATTCTTAAAACATCTTGAAACATTATGGTTAATCAAGCCACAAAAGGAACATACAAACTTTCTCCAAATCTTATGTGAAGATTTACCATGTTTATCATAATCAAAAGCAACTTGATTAAAGGAAGATTTATACCTTGCACATTCACATTTTTGGCCTCCATGAGGAGGTGAATTTCATGAGGAAGTGGCTCTGTTTTGAATACCAAAAATGCATTCAATGACTTTAGAGCTTTCAAAATCATCTTCTTGTTCGTCATTCTCATTAGCTGCATGCTTATGAGCACCTTCTTTCAAAGTGGGTTTAAAATTTTTGCATTCCTCATGAACACAATCTTCACAAGCTTGAGGTAATAATCATGAAATGAAATTCCTTCTTGGAGCACCTTCATGTGCCTCCTTGGCTTTGGAGAATTCTCCATCATGTTGTCCATAGCCAAGACCCAAATACTTAGGTCTTTCCTCAATAACAATAGGCTCAACTATGCCTTGTGCATGTTTGCCCAATCCTTTACCTTCATAGCCCATTTTCATCAATAATTTGGACCCTATTACTTATGTGTGTCTGTCAAAATAACCTACTCATAAATCTTGAGAAGAAATATAAGATAAACTTGATTTTCAGACCTATTTTTCATCCTCATACTTGGCTAAAGTTTCCTTGGCATATTGGAGCTAAGTCTCCATCTCATGCATATTTTCTAAGTTTTCATTTTCAACATGGAGTTGAGTCTCCATCTCATGCATATTTTCAAGAAGCTCTTGTTTCTCCTCCTTCATGGCAATCAACTACTCCTGAAGTATAATGATCTCCCTCTTATCTTCATACATCTCTTGCACAATAACATTCATGATGTAGAGCATATGCAACATCTCTTTATCAAAGGGTTTTTCTAAGGAAGAATGATTAGAAACAATTATTAATGAAGCTTCCATCACACCTAAAATGCATATAAAGCTTCTTTGTTGTGATTTGAGAACTGAGCTCTCAATCTTGACCTTCTCCTTCACACACAAACTTGCACACAATTATATTATTGTTACACAAATTCAAAAACCAATAGCTAATTATTCTAGCTAACCTTGGCTAATATGAGCTAAATTGTGCTTTGATACCAACTTGATATGAATATGGGAAAACTAGTTTTTTTTTGCTAGCTCCCTCATCAGTTAAATAAAAATGTGTTTAGGATGGTCTCAAGTTAACTAATTGTGAACGGGTTTATGTGTCAAGTTTTTAAGTGTCATGATGAGAAATTTATGAGTTAATTAGATTTAAAAAAACTCATTTACAACAAATAAAATTCATATAAATAATACAAAACATACACAATACACAATATTTGATAATGGAGTTCACACCTCCTGGGCTACATCTCCATGGACCTGCTTCAACTGTTTAGGCCCTGTTGGGATTAATGGTCAAATTTATAATTACATGCACATAAAATGATCCAATGGCTTTGAAACCTGATCCATTTGATTCATAAGACCCAAAAACCTCAAAATATACCATTAAATCTCTGAAAATGGTCTCCAACTAATCTAGGCATGTCCTCCTCTCCTAGTGGCCCTAGGCTTCTTTAATCTTCAAAGTGGAAAAAAAAACAATTTCAGAAGTGCTCCAACGCCTCTGAAACCTATTCCATTATGTTCAGAGCATCAAAATCATCTAAGAATGACTCTTCTTGCTCTCAATTTGGTCGAATTTTTCCAAAGATATGGCCAAAACAAATTTGCCTAGTAATCTTCCTCCAAAACTGGAGAAGAATCTAGTTAAGGCCGCCAAAGTTGGGGGAAGCTCCAAATTTAGGGGTACTGCCAATATTTTTGTGAAACTAAACTCTGAGTTTAATTAGGATAATTTTGGATTAAATGGGATAACAGCAGATTAAACAATAATCCATATTACGAATGTATTAGCGCTTAACCAAAGTTTAAGGGGTATTAAACCCACACTTAAACATAATCTCACGCATTTGGATTATGCTCTATTGTGGTCATGAATTATGGTCTTATGGGAGGTGGCTGGACCACAGGGCTTGCCCCCTTTATACCCTCGCCGAACAAACCGTTTGACTTTAAATATATGTCGGATGCATTGTCTATTAATAACATTTGTGGTGGCTCATTGATAGTGGCAGAGAGTATTGTGGGGGAGGTCATGGGGTCGAGCCTAGACCTCCACCCAGCCTTGTACATAAATTTTCTCCATCGCTTACCATAAGGTTTAAAACCTTATAATAATTATTCTGCCACATTTGATATAAACCTTTGTACTTTTCATATAAAATGTTAACGAACCTTAATATATAACATGCCAACGAACCTTTGACATAAATACAATTCAGAATTTCGTATATGGAAAAAATTTCTACCATGTTAAAATGAAATTCAAATTTTCGATAGGGTCCACCAGAGGGGGCACGTGGCATCCCTTGGATACACCACGCGTCAGCCTCTGGTTGGGTTTTCCCTAACCATAATATAAAAAAAATAAAAATTGAATTCAACCTTAGGAGAAACACATTAAAATTTTTCACCTTCAAACCAAAATAGTGAATCCTGCAGTGACACTTGTCACAGTGGCATTGGGCGAAAATGGAAGAAAACCCAATTTTTTTCCTTTGACCTTGTTTAACCATTTTTTTGAAAATTCGCCCGTTTGACACGAAAATCAGCACGCTATAACTTTCACACACAAACTTTTTTTTTTGAGTGAAATAAATTGCACTAGATTCATGGTGATGCGTCAGATCCAGTCGTTATGGTTTGGTGCAATTATGAGCACTTTGAATTTTTGGTAAATTTTTGCCCCTAATCGAAATTCTGATCAACGCTACAAACTCCTTATCTGGATCTGCAATATTTAACACTAGAGCATGTGTCAACAACTATTTAAGCTACTCAAAACTGGCCTCACACTCATGTGTCCAGTCAAACTTCGTACCCTTCCTCCACAATGATGTAATTGAATAATAAATTTGTGAGAAGTTCCTGATGAACCTTCTATAATAGCCCATTGATCCCATGAATGATCTCACCTCATCTACTGACGCAGTCACACAGCTGAAAGTCGACTCTCCTCCTATTTACACTCGTTCTTTTGCTCCACGTGGTCCACTTGCATTTTCTTGTTTTATTTATCAATTGACAAACGGAATTTACAAATAGATATAGTCGTGACTTGGATGTTGTATTATATTCCCTCCATATATATTATCACAATATTACACCTTTCGACGTTATATAACTCTCCACCCTTCGGAACATTAATTCATAAACCCATACTATTGATTAAATTTATCTCCGGAATTTTATATCAATAGCCAACACTTTATAAATGAACTTTATAACAGTACCGGTCCTGGGACCCACTTCCACGTGCCTTATGTAAATCGCTTACAATAAACTGTGTGCTCCTTTATTAAACCTCGCGCACCTTTGTGAAGCGCCCGCCGTCCGATACGCCTATCCCAAATCAACGGATCTCGTTCATTCCGCTCGTCGTCCTGGTACGATGGATAACGCGCGAAATCGCAGTTTAAACAGTGGTTTTGGAACAGTGGCCTAGCCACGTGTCGATTCCTGTATGGAATCTCTCCATTTCGGAAAATACCACTCATGCTGCAAAAGTGGTGCGGGAGAACCCGGAAACAGCTTGTGGTTTCGCTACAGTAACTCACTGCTGTTCTCGTCGGGTTAATCTCCTTTGTGTGTATTAACTCCAGGCTTAGTCCCAGTTCCGACTTCAACTAACAGTAAACCCAGGTTATATCCTTATACGGAAAGTTCACGATATTATCCAGGATCTTCTATACAAACCACGCCTACGGGTGGGGTTAACTGTGCAAGGATTATTCGAATAAATCAAGGTAAACCATCGACAGAGATAGGGGGAAATCTCACAGGAGTTCAATTTTTTCCATACACAGAGTTCGTTACTTCGCAATTAAACAATCTCTTCACTCTTGAGGATTCGAACTACCCTAAGGTTAATGCACACAGAAACTATTTAATTGGAAGCAATTATGGACACAATTTTATTGCAGAATCTCTCTTCTCTCGCTCTCGCTCTCCTCTGTTTCAATTACATCCGAGAATACATTTATACATATACACATATGACTCTTCGGTTCCTATGAGAGGACCATTTTGGAATTCAAAAGTCTCTTACAATAATTCAACTAACTGAAACATGACAGACAGACTAACTAACTATTCAACTTCTACAACTCTTAACTACTCTAAAACAAAACAGTCAGCTGAGGTATTGACACCTAGCTGTTACAATTTTGGTGGTTTCGAACCCTCCTAGCCACAACATGTGGACAAAACTCCTACATTGCTAGCTAGTTCCTAATGCCCATGCATCATCTACACTCTTAGGATCTACCCACTCCATCATGGCCCTTATATTTTCTGGATCTAATGCAATGCCCTCCTTGGAGACAACATGTACCAAGTAGTGAACCTCGGGCTAGATGAAACTACATATGCTGAGCTTAGCATGCAACTAATGCTCTCTCAACAACCTTAGTACTGCTTCCAAATGCTCAGCATGATCTTCCTCATTTTTATAGTACACCAATATTTCATCAATTAAAACAATCAAAAACTTTTCCAAGCAAGGACGCAACACATTCTTCATGAAACACATAAATGTAGCTCGGGCATTAGTCAAATCGAATGGAACTATAGCAAACTCATAATGCATGTACCTGGCCCTGAATGCAATCTTGTAGATGTCTTGCTATTTGATGCATACCTGATGGTAGCCTTATGTCAAGTTGATATGTCAAGTCGATCAATCATCAGTAATGGGTACCTGTTCTTGATGGTCACTTTATTCAATGTCCTGTAGTCAATGCATAGTATAATACTTTCATCTTTCTTCTTCATGAACAACACCGGTGCACCCCATGGCTATACACTTGGCCTAATGTGCCCTTTTTAAAACATTTCCTTCAATTATAATTTCAACTCTACCAACTCTGGCGTGCTCATCCTCTAAGGTGCCTTTGATTTTGGAGTTTCCCTTGGCATCAACTAAATAGAAAAGTCTACTTCCTTGTGCGGAGGCAACTATCTGATGAAAGGTCTACTTCCAAGAATTGATGATATATTTGATCAAGTTAGAGGTGCCTCCATTTTCTCTAAGATATATTTATGGCCAAGCTATCATCAAATCAGACTCAAGGACGAGGATATTCATAATATGACCTTTAGAACCTCATATGGTCATTATGAGTTTGTAGTCCCATTTTCCAGGATTACTAACGAGCATGCCGTGTTCATGAGATTAGTGAAAGGAATTTTTCATCCTATTGGGGTCCTTTGTTTTGATATATTGGCAAATCAAAAGACAAGGCAACATCAGAACCAATCTTTAGAGTTCCAGGATCTATTCCTCCTGTTCTCAAAGAGGGATCTCTCAAATTTACTTGTTTGCAAAGGTTTATCTTGTTTTCCTTATCAATGGATATGGGATATCAAAGGGCAAATCTAACTTGGCCAAAGGATCCTTTGGTTTTGTGAATGAGATGGACATCAATGATTTGGAAAGAGAGTTTGAATTCTCAAAAAAGGGAATTTGAAAACATAACTTTAACAATAAAGAGGTATTTTATAGACAGGGCTAACCATGAATTCTACAAACCACACTTTAAGAAAATAATGACTTTAAAACAACTTTTTAAAATGAAATCTAAGATTCGGGAGCACATCCTATTTCCTCAAATATTTTATTTCAAATGACTTAGAAAACATAGAAGATTCACTGATAATTTCAGTCATAGAAGAAGGAACACCTAAAAACATATATGATCACAACTATAAAGACCTTTAAAACAATTGTTAAAGCAAGGACAAAGGGCATGATCAAAACAGACCTCCTTGGCTAACTATAAACAATGGTACTTCAAAGGGAGACTTCAATAACAGCTTTTAAGTGGCAGAAAACAAGCAGGGAAAACCATAAATCATGCTGAAACCAACTATTTGAACTATTAGAGAAATAAACAAGCATGAGGACTAAAGAGAGAGATTAAAGACTATAAAATACCTCAGCAGAAGAAAAGATAAAACAGTGAAGGATAAATAGTTCTAAGGTGCTTCTAGGAGTCATTTCTTAGCCTAAGCTTTTCATCCTACTGTAGTAAGAAATTATGGAACAAAATGAAAACAGGTGAAAACATTAAACAGTTCAGAATACTTCACCAATAGCCAAGCTAATGGATCCAATGATAGAGCCTTCTCAAGAACAAGCATGCAACAACATCATTAGGCTTCCAAGACTTCAATTTCTTCCTCAACTTCAGACAGACTATGTATTATTTCAGAGAGTTTCAGTATTACAACTAGTGAACAATCAACATGTATCTCATCTTCTTCAGAAGTATTTATAGAAGAAATGAGGAGGTGGAAGAGTTTTAGGATTGAAGTGTAATAAATTCTACACTAAATGCAACTCCTAGCCTTGAAAACCATGCAAGGCATAAGACAGGAATGCATCGAATTACAACTCTGTTTATGCTTTTTAAGGCTTGATGGGTAAAAAGATTGACTTTAAGGCACTTTCTTATCTTTTCAATAACTTCTACTGACAATTGGGATATTTGTTTTGCTTGTAATAATTGTTCAGCTGTCTTTTGCCAAATATCTTCTGTTCTGGCAATAAATAGACCTTTTTTTTCGATTTATTGAGGCTACAGGTTGCTTTTGGTAGCTGGAGAGGATTAAATTAGCCTCTTTGATGTGGCTCTGAGGTGTCCTTGGATTGATATTTTTCTTTGTTTTTCCTAAAACACCTTTAATCTGTCTTTGATCTATGTTTTAGGCCTAATTAGGCTTAAATCTTCATCTTCGGGTCTTCATACTCTGCTGACTGTAGATCAGGCATTTTATTTTCCAAGTTTATGCCTTAACCCTTTTAAAAACTCTGATTTAAACCTTTAAAACCTGATACTCTTTGATCTCTTGTCTTCAATGATGGTTTTCTTTAATATATGGACTCTAACTGTGTTTTTGTTGTGTTGGAGGTGCGCGAAGGGTTTTTATAATATTATAAATGTTCATGAGACATGGTTAAGATTGTTGTTCAAACCCTGTATATTCATTTCCTTAATTGATAGTGGCTTGGGGGATCATCATCCTCGACCTTTTTTTTCATTTAAAAACAGTGGAAAAACCTTTATAACTTGCAAAAAACGAGAAAAGTTAAGAAAATCCGTGAGGGATAGGTTTAGACAGCTCTGGGTGCGAGAATAAATCGTGGCCATTGATCCAGATAAATCGACGATCGAGATTTCTTGATGGGTTGATGGGGAGGCGATTGGATGAAAAAGGAGGGAATATTAAGTCCGGGCCGTGGATTTAGATCGATCAACGGCCAGGATTAATTGGGATTTTTATAATGCGGAGGGGAAAAAATCATAGCGGAATGGAGAAAATTGTAAAGAAAGGGAGAAAACCTTTATCAGAGGTGAAAAAGGGTTTAAATGGAGTTTGGCACAACTTTGAACGAGAACCGTTAGATTAGGGCATCCAACGGCAGAGATTGCATGATGAAGTCCTTTGGAGCAAAGGGGAAGGGCGATGGCTCGGTGGTGAAATTGCAGAAGAGCCATCAGATTAAAACAATCGATAGTTGGGATTAAAACTAAGGATTACACTGTGGAGGGAAGGTGGTTTGGCAAAAAACCGGCAGTGCTTTTCGTGCAGCTCTCAAGTGGTTTTAGCTTTTGGTCGAAAAACGCGATATAGGTCTGCACTTGACGTGTGTATTTTCAAAACCGCTTATATGGCATCAGTTTTTGGTGTTAACGTTCAAGAGAAAAAATTGCGCGATATGCAGTTTGAGCCTTTGGATGATGGGTAGAAGATCCAACAGTGCGAGTTGAAAAGAAGATGTGGGGCCCATGGTGGAGAAAGGCACAATTCTTTATGAAAAATAAGGTTTTAAATTGATTATGCGCAATAAACATGGTTTCCAATGTAAAAACGTAAATCTTTATGAATGGACAAATACATAGGAAAACAATGAAAATGAGAGGAAAAGAGGGTGCGGGTGGTGGGACCGGGAGTATGGAGGAGGAGATCAGTGGGTTAAATGAGGACCATTGAATCATGATATATAGATCAACGGCTGAAATTAAATTGGGAGTCGATAATCGGAGAAAATAAGGGAAAGGACTAAGTCTTTGTGTTTTGCCGATGCGATGGAGCGATGCGACGAGGGCCATCCGATCTGAAGAGAGATAGATGGTGGAGATTAAATCGGAGGTCGGAACGGTGGAGGTTTATGCAAAATAAGGGCGGGATGCGATGCAATGCTGGCCATTGGATCTGGCGGAATGGACGGTCAGGATTAAATCGCATCAGAGAAAAATAAAGAGGCGAAAGCGCCGAGGCTTTTGAACTTGCGATATGCGATTAAGCGCTGACCGTTGGAACAGTTTGAGAGATCAACGGTCAGGATTAAATCACGGAAGAAATTAGCGAAAGGCGGAGGGAGGAGCGCAATTGAATCTCAACCATCGGTTCTTGTGGATTCGACAACTGAGATTAAATCGGAGGGATCGCATCGGAACAGGAAAAAAGGACTTGCGATTTTGCATTGGGAAGAACTTGCGATTGCGCTTAGCCGATGGAGCGAGAGCTGTCGATCTAAAAACTAGATCAAAGGTGGAGATTTTAACCATAAAGGAAAAAGGTGGAAGGCAGGTTTGGAGAATGGAGCGATATGGACCGTTGGATCTAGGTACAATGGATCAGATCAACGGTGGAGAAACGATCACAAGATCGCATCGGTGGGAGGAAATAAACCATAAAAAACGCGTAAAATGAATATTTGTGATGCGATTTTATATTTGCGATGCGATAATGTTTTGCGATATGATTTAGCCGATGGTCGTTGATCTGCAAAGATCGATGGCCCAAATTTAATTAAACCTTCTTCGTCGGGGAACAGAAGAAATCAAAGGAAAGTCGGGTTTTTACGAAACACAAAGGAACATAAGGAAATGAGGGTTTACAATGGGGGTTTAGACCCTTTAAGCACCTGATTGTGGGGCTTATGGTCTTATGCAATAGAGAGTATACCAGAGTTAAGCCCTCAGGGGCTTAATAAATGTATATGCAAAAAAGAGTGTTTTTCACCTAAAAAACAGAGTTTTTAAGGCAAATTGAGGGTTCCGGTAGAAGGAAAAGGAGTTTTTTAAACCAAATGGAAGGAGACCAAATGATTTTAAAAGGGTCTTGAAGTGAAATTGAAGGTAAAATGAGGCTTATGGAGGTATTTTATGAAGAAATAAGGGGATGAAAATGGGGTTATTTATGAGTGAAAGGAGGGGTAAAATGAAGGGAAAATGGGATTTTCAACAATCTTTTCTTCAGGCAAAAAAAAAAATTTCAGGTTTATGAGGGAAAAAACAGTGAAGATTTAACTAAAAAGGTTATTTATCTTTATAAAAACTTGAAAGATAATAGGTTTTCAAAGGGAATTATCTCTTGAAGTTTTGAGGAACAAAATTAGCCACTTTTTGGTATGACAGAATTTATCAGTGGCTTACAGTGGCTCCACTTGGGGAAGACAACTGGTTCTTTAGGTGTATAGAACCTCAGCTACAAGTCTATGGCTTTCATTAAACCAGTGCCGTAATCCATTGGGCAGCAACCTTTCTTTTTGATGATCTCTGCAGCAATTTAAAACAATGGAATTCTGTCAAAAAAACATGTCTACCTACCCATTCTTAATGATCCTAACATTTTTTCTTCTTTTTCAGAGTGCATTTAGACTGGAAAACTCTCTTCAAAAACATTTTATTCTTTTGAAAAAAAAAATCTAATCTAAGTCTAATCTTATTCCTCCATGAAGTCAATTTAAACAGTTGAGTTCATAAGCTTCTCTACCCAACTATTGTCTGTCAGGGTTAGACTGTCTGATAGACTTTTATTCTCTAAATTCAAAAACAGAAATTTAAAAGCAGACAATCTAGGATTGAACAGTCTAACTTGTTGCTGATCTATGGCATAAAAACAAGTTGCACATAGACTGTTATTTTGCAGAAAATTTAAAACAAAATGTGAAGGATTAAGATCTGAAAATTAAAGAACATCCTTCATTTTTCTTCAGCTCTGTTTTTATGCTTGTTTGAGCTGTTTTTTCTTTCTTTCTGGTTCAAGTTTTGAGTATATTAGAACCATTTTCTCATCAATCTCTTAGGTTCAAGTTTTAAGCATGTTTGAACCTTCTTTCTTCTAACCTAATCTACCTTACTGATAAGCTAAGATTGAGTTGTTTGGCAAATTTAATTCACTAACCTATCAGCGGTAAATTGAAAAGCTAATTAGTCATGATTAGGCTGTATGACTAACTAGAAGTGTGTTTTTAGGAGTGGATTTTGACCTTGCACACTTTCAGACTTTGTTTCTCTTTTTGGTATGGGGATGTACCTTTCTTGTTTTTACAATCTGCCCTCTTTTCTCTTTCTATTGTTTTTGTATTTTTATTTTTCTAACTTTGAATGCAACGTTCAAACAATGATATTTACAATGAAAAACAAAATGCTTTGAAACTCATGATTCTTGGCAGAAGTAATGCTTGAGTATCCTGCCATTGATAGGACCTCCATATAGATCTTCTCCATTCAATTCTTTCAAGAAAAATGCATTGTGACCCCTCTCAGCATGAATAATATAGGGTCATTTCCACAAGTTCTCAAACTTGCCATGTTTTCCCTACTCTTCTCTTCTTGAGTCCCATTTAAGAACAACATTTCCAACTTGGAAATTGTTTGACTTAGTCCTTTTGTCAAATACCTTCTTGATATTTTCTTGGACTAACTGTGTTATTTCATATACTTCTTCTCTGGTCCGCTATAAATGAATTGTTTGGTTGATTCTTCTCTGCATAACATTCTCTTCAATTTTCACTTATTGAAGGAGTTTCATGACTGGAACTCCTAATGAGGTTGCAAAGGCTACATCCATGCCATAAACCAGCTGATAGGGGGACATATTTATTGACTTCTTTGTAGTTAATATATCAGCCCATAAGGCATGAACCGGCTTACTGTGCCATGATTTCTGATTCTGCTCCAACAGATTTTTGATGATATTGATGAGGCTTTTGTTGGAGGATTTAGCTAATCCATTTCCTTGGGGATAGTAGGCAGTAGAATGGCCCAAGGTAATGTGGTATTTATAACAAAAATCAAACATTATTTTGGACTTAAAGGCAGCAGCATTATTTGTTATGATTTTTGTAGGACAACCAAATCTGGATAGGATATTTGTTTCAAGGAACTTGATAATGACAGAGTCAGTAACATTCCTAGAGGGTATAGCTTCTATCCACTTGGTAAAGTAGTCAGTGGCAGTGAGGATCCATTTATGTTGGGCTGAGGAATATGGGTGAATTTCCCCAATGAAGTCCAAGCCCCATTGTTGAAAAGGTGCCTCAACACTAATAGGATATAAAGGTAAGGGAAGGAGTTTTCTTTTGCCATAAAAAAATTGACACTTATGGCAAGACATGACTAACTTCTGAGTGTCTAGGAAGAGGGTGGGCCAATAGTGACCAGATCTAAGGATTTTGTTTGTTGTGGCCTTCCAGTAGAGGTGTCCTCGACATTCTCCTTCATGCAACTCATGCATTATTTTTCCTGCATCATATTCAAGTAAACATTTAAGAAAAATTCCAACAATATTCTTCCAATACAATACCCCATCTAAGATGCAATAACTTAAAGATTTATATTTCAAAAATCTAGCTTTAGTTTTAGACAAAGAAGGAGGGGCATTCAAATACAAAAGCACATAAATGATGTCAACATACCAAGGAGAATTCAGAAATGTTTCTTCAATGAAAGGAGTAGTAGATTCTTCTATTTCTTCCAACACATTCACCATGTTCATATCTAGTGCTTGGAAGTTAGACTCAACCATAATTTCTGCTAATCCTTACCCTTTGACTAGTTTGGTGGGCCTGATTTCTAAGTCATGTTCAAGAATAGTAGCAATCCATTTTCTCCTTTTACCATCAGGGTCTTGACTTAGAATATCCTTGACAATAGTATGTGGAACAAAATCAATTATGTGAGAGTGTAAAATGTAGACTCTAAAGTCCTTTAATGCTTTCACTAATGCTAAGTCTTGCTTCTACATGATTTTATATTTGAGAGGAGCATCTCTTAAGGCCCTACTAAAGAAGGATATTGGTTGTTCTTGCCCCAAGTCATTCTTTTGAAGTGATACTGCAGCTATTGTATGCTCAGATGAAAAAGAAAAGATATAAAAGTCTTTGGTGAAATCTAGACTAATCAAGACTGGTGTTTGAGTGAGAGCTTGTTTAACCAGTTCAAATAATTGTTTAGCTTGTAAAGTCCATTTTACACCTACCTCTTTCTTAAGCATGTTTGTAATGTTTTTCAATAGCTCAGCAAGGTTGGGGATAAACCTCCTCAAAAAATTAATCTTCCCAATGAAATATTGTAATTCTTTGAGGCTTCTTGGATGGTTGATTTGCAATATGCCATCTATCCTTTTAGGGTCTACTTTGATTCCCTCTTCTGAAATTATATGACCAAGAAGTTTACCTTCTTGGATTCCAAAGAGTGTATTTTTGAGATTCAAAGATAAGCCAAATTTCCTACACTTCTCAAAAACTTTTCTCAAGTGAATCAAATGTTCTTCATCATTTTTTGAGAAAATAGTTATGTCATCAAGGTAAATAATTATAGAATAGTCAATATCTTCAGAGAAGGCTATGTCCATGGCCCTTTGGAAGGTGGCCCTTGCATTCATCAAACCAAATGGAATTTTTACATACATAAAGGTGCCCCAAGGTGTAGTAAAAGCAGTCTTATGTTGATCACTTGGGAGCACTAACACCTGATTGTAGCCTGAGAACCCATCCAACAATGATATTATTTTTGACCCAAATACCCTTTGAAGTATATGGTCCATCTTGGGCAAGGGGTAGTTGTCTTTTAGGGAGGCTCTATTTAGATTTCTGAAGTCAATACAGAGCCTAATTTCCCCTGTCTTTTTCCTAATAGAAACTAAGTTTGATACCCACTCTGAATATCTAATTGGTACTATAATCCCAACATCATGCATCCTTTCAATTTTTGCCTTAACTAAAGGTAATAAAACAAGGTTTATCCTCTTTAGCTTTTGTTTGAAAGGTTTTTGATTTTCCTTAAGAGGGATTTTGTGCTGAATGATGCTAGTATCATAAGATTTCAGATCTTTGTATCCCCAAGCAAAAACATCTTTAAAATCTTTGAATAGCTCTATGTATTGCAATTTTATGTGAGCTAGGAGAGTGCTAGATAGTTTAATCATCTTGGGTTCTTCTAGGCTGCCTATGTTATGTTCTTCTACATCTATTTCCACAGGCTCCATCCTTGGTTCTTTGGCCACATCATTTAAATCAAAGAGGTGTTATAAAGTTGTGAAACCCCTTGGAATCATATCATTCTTGCATTGTAAAATTTCCAAGTCTTTATAGTCTGCGTTGTCAATTAATTTTGCTTCAAAAGGACTCTCATATTGATTTATATCAGCAGAACATGTCATTTCTATCTCTGGGATTTGTTTATTGTCAAAACAGTTTTCTTCATGGCTGGTTTCTGATGTTGATATGTCAAAATCATTTTCTGATCTTAGGAAATCATCTATATGTTTTTCAGAGTAAAAAACTTGCCAGTGATCCTCATTATCAGGCACTGCAGGCCTGTGTTTTACCTTTATAGTAAGCTGTTCATTTATCTGAGGTGTTTGGCAGTTGTTGGCATTGAAGGCAAGTTCATTTGCTAGATGATTTTGTGCTCTTGGAATGAAAATGAGTTCATATTTTTCAAAGGTCTTCAATAAATCAAGGACAACATTTTGATATTCTCTAAGTCTTGGGTTTCTAGCTGAATATTCTCCTTTGATTTGTCTTATGATAAGTTCATAATCTCCTAAGATTGATATATTTTGGGCTTCTAATTGTTTAAGCAATTGTAAGCCAAGGAGAAGTGCTTCATATTCAGCAATATTGTTTGTGCATGGAAAATCCAGTTTATATGAAAAAATCTGATTTGTATTTTGAATCCATACACCTGCTCTTGCACTGGTTTTATTACAAGACCCATCAAAATTTATTGTCCAAAGTATATTTGCCTTATTTTCATTCTCTTGTTGCAGTTGATTTTCAATGTTTTGAATTTGATTTGAGGGAAGATTTGATTGCTTTGGTGAACTGATTTTCTCTTGGTTTTCCTTTTATTGTTGAGTGATTTCATCTTCATTGTACAAGATAAAGGAATCTAAACTTGATTGAATGGAATAGATTGGAGAGTTATTTGGTTTATCTATATTTCTCACCATGTATTTCATGTGGGATTCCCTGTATAATCTTCTGTTTTGGTTAAAAACATGGATGGTGGCATAAGACATGTCCATTTGAAGGCTCCCCTGAAGTTTGGCTCCCTATAATCTTGATAAAAGCATGCCATACTTTGGGGGAATGTCAGCTACAACTATGTCCATTACTAGACTCTTAGCCGATATTTGAGATAAGTTAACACATAAATCTTTGATTAAACCCAAGCATTTGACTCTGCTTGAGTCAAAGGAATAAAAATCCTTGTATGGTTTAGTAATTTCAAAGCCTAAGATTTCCATTAATACTTTGGGTATAAGATTATGTGAAGCTCCAGAGTCTAACATGGCATTGTGTAAGATTTTTTCATGTATATTCAAACTAACATAGAAGGGAGGGACAACCCCTTCTTGGTATTTTCCTTCAACTTCTAGACCAAACAACAACTCAGGCTTGTCATCTGTCAAGTTTAAGGTGTTAGTATCACTTCCTAAGTTCAAAGCTTTTAAAACTTGGTTTTTGTACACTTCTTGGGTTACTAGTTCAGCTAGGGGGATGGTAATTTTTATCTTTGCAATCTCTCCCTCAAGGCTGAAAGGAACAATTGATTTAGTCATATTTACATCTGTTTTTTCAATTGAATTCCTTTCAGCAATTTTGATTTGCTGAACTTTGTTTGGACTACTAATTGGGACAGTTTTATTAGGTCCACTAGTTGAAGTGCTAGGGATGCTTTGCTCAACATTGGATTGGCTACTTTTCTCTTTGTTTGAATCTGTTTTCTTAACCAAAATGTTGGGTTTCTCTACTATTTTCTTAGGTTGATTTTCTGCATTTTTCTTAACAGTGGTGCTAGTGTTTTTATCTTTTGAATTGTCTATGTTCCTTTTGCTCCTAAGATAATATTGTTTGTGCACCTCCATGATTGCATTTTCAAACCCCAATCTATAATCATCAGAATCTTCATAGTTGTTTGTATTTTGATCAGAGAAGAAACCTTTTTCTTCTTCAGTGAGGAAAACATCATCCCCACTGTCTGATCCAATCAAGTTTACATGACCTTCTCCCAAACTTTCAATCTCCCTATCTTCCTCATATTGATCTACATAGTTTTGTTGGAAGGGAGGTCTAATCTGTTGGTCATTTTCTTTTGGCCTATATTGATTGTTTTCTCTTCTAAAATTCTGATTTCTATTTCTATTATGGTTGTTTTGAGGTTCTCTTGGTGGCACTCTATCATTCAAGTTGATCTTTTCAATCATCCTCTCCATTACCTTCACTAGGTTGTCAATTTGGTGTCAGAAGTTGAGGTTGAGGGTACAATGTCATCTTTATAAGTTACCCTCTTCTTTGATCTCAACCTATTTCTTTTCTCAATTATGTTTGCTTCTACACTCATAGCCCCCTTCTGCATGTCTTCTAGAGTTAAGTAATCTCTCTCTATTAATTGATAGGCCATTTCAGCATCAAAACCTTCAGGGTATCTTACTAAGGCCATGCCTTGGGGAGGTTTCATGTGAGGTGGAAGATCATTGTAAACACTGTTAAACCTAGTGGAGTAGTCATGAACACTCTCCCCTAGATTTCTTTTGAGATTGCTATATTCTGCTAATATTTGAAGAGGGTTCTTTTTGGTTTCCCATTTGTTTATGAATGTTTGATGCAAAGAAGGGAGATCATGGATGCTGTTATGAGGTAATTTTTTAAACCACTTCTTTACATCTCCTCCTAAACTTTGGGAAAATATTCTCATCTTAATGTTCTCTTCTTCTATCTCCATGTAATCAAATGCATCTTCCATCCTATCTACATGATGTTGAGCTGTTGTAGACTCTTGTGCAGTGAAATGGGGAATTTTTGATTAATAATCATTTGGTAAGGGAAGTAGAGGTTGTGGTAACACTAATGGGACATACCATGTTGCCATGGCTGGAAAGAAAGGTGGATTTACAAGGGGTGGATTTACAAGAGGGAAAATGGGTTGAAATGGAGTGTTTTGAACAGTGGTAGTATGGATTGGAGTGGAAGAGACACTTGCGCCAGCAAATTGGTTTTGAGCAGATTTGTTATGGAAAAGGCTAAAGTGGTGAAGAAGCTGAGAATCAAGAGGAGTGGAAGGTGAGGCTTCTCTACTAAAGCTCTGTTGCAAATCTGCAATGTCAAGATCAGTTTGGTTTAAATCAGCTTGAGATCTAGTTCTAAAGATGTTCTTTGTATGATGTAAATCAAAGTGTAAATCCTCTAAGACAACAAGGTTTTCAGGGATAGAATTTGTTCTTAAGAGGCTCCTATCAGCAGTTGATTTTCTAGATTTAGAATTCTGCCACAGAATTCTCTCTAGATTGTCAACTATTGTAGGAGGATTAGGGTCTAGATGAGATCTAGTGTTGATCTTATGTGAAGCCAGACTGCTTTTTCAAAAACTAGAGAGGCTGAAGTTTTTTAGGACTGTTTTGAAAGTATATCCTCTCACAATGTTTTATCTAGTATGGGGCTAGGCTTCTAAACTTCCTCAAGGCTGCTTAACTCAGTCATAAAAAGATTTGGAGACCTAGATGAGTAATAGGCCTACTGGGGCTAGTGGAGTCGCCAGGTGGAAACTTTTTATCTTTTTGTGAAGGTAAAATGATTTATGGTTCCACCACCATGCTTATTATGAAGCCAATCTGAAATGTTTTTGGGTTTTGTGAGTTTTTGAGTTTATTTAAGGACTTACTGAGTCTACAAGAGTTTTCTAGACTATTATGTCTCAATGGGTCCCACTGTGATCACCATTATGTTGGTGGCGATGAGGTGGCTAATAACCACTGGATATTCTTGAAGACAAGGGATTTTCTGGAGTCCTAAGGTGTACTTAGATTGTCACTAACTCAGAAAGGTCCCACCGTGATCGCCATTATGTTGGGGTCCTGTGTTTTGATAGATTGGCAAATCAAAAGACAAGGCAACATCATAACCAATCTTTATAGTTCCAGGATCTAGTCCTCCTGTTCTCAGAGAGAGATCTCTCAAATTTACTTGTTTGCAAAGGTTTATATTGTTTGCTTTGAGTATTGGTTTTAGACTAGTTATTAAGTGCAAGTGTTTGTTTGTTTGTTTGGTTGAATGACATAGCAGAACATGAAAGGTCTAGGAAAGATAGGTAGAAAGGAGAAATATTAGATTCATTGGGCAATGGAGTCAAGAAGAAGTTATGACAAACTTATCAATGGATATGGGATATCAAAGGGAAAATCTAACTTGGCTACAGGATCCTTTGGTTTTGTGAATGAGATGGACATCAATGATTTGGAAAGAGAGTTTGAATTCTCAACAAAGGGAATTTGAAAACATAACTTGAACAATAAAGAGGTATTTGATAGACAGGGCTAACCATGAATTCTACAAACCACACTTTAAGAAAATAATGACTTCAAAACAACTTTTTAAAATGAAATCTATGATTCGGGAGCACATCCTCTTTCCTCAAAGATTTTATTTCAAATGAATTAGAAAACAAAAAATATTCACTGATAATTGCAGTCATAGAAGAGGGAACACCTAAAAACATCTATGATCACAACTATAAAGACCTTTAAAACAATTGTTCAAGCAAGGACAAAGGGCATGATCAAAACATACCTCCTTGGCTAATTATAAACAATGGTACTTCAAAGGGAGACTTCAATAACAGCTTTTAAGTGGCAGCAGACAAGCAGGGAAAACCATAAATCATGTTGAAACCAACTATTTGAACTATTAGAGAAATAAACAAGCATGAGGACTAAAGAGAGAGATTAAAGACTCTAAAATACCTTATCAGAAGAAAACATAAAACAGTGAAGGATAAATAGGTCTAAGGTGCTTATAGGAGTCATTTCTTAGCCTAAGATTTTCATCCTACTGTAGTAAGAAATTATGGAACAAAATGAAAATAGGAGAAAACATTAAACATTTCAGAATACTTCACCAACAACCAAGCTCATGGATCCAATGATAGAGCCTTCTCAAGAACAAGCATGCAACAACATCACCAGGCTTCTAAGACTTCAATTTCTTCCTCAACTTCAGACAGACTATGTATTATTTCAGAGAGTTTCAGTATTACAACAAGTGAACAATCAACCTGTATCTCATCTTCTTCAGAAGTATTTATAGAAGAAATGAGGAGGTGGAAGAGTTTTAGGATTGAAGTGTAATAAATTATATACTAAATGAAACTCCTAGCCTTGAAAACCATGCAAGGCATAAGGTAGGAATGCATCGAATTACAACTCTGTTTCATTTACTCTGTTTATGCTTTTTAAGGCTCGATGGGTAAAAATATTGACTTTAAAGTACATTCTTATCTTTTCAATAACTTCTACTGACAGTTGGGATATTTGTTTTGCTTGTAATAACTGTTTAGCTGTCTTTGGCCAAATATCTTCTATTTTGGCAATAACTAGACCTTTTTTTTCGATTTATTGAGGCTACAAGTGGCTTTTGGTAGCCGGAGAGGATTCAATTAGCCTCTTTGATGTGGCTCTGAGGTGTCCTTGGACTGATATTTTCCTTTGTTTTTCCTAAAACACCTTTAATCTGTCTTTGATCTGTGTTTTAGGCCTAATTAGGCTTAAATCTTCATCTTCAGGTCTTCATACTCTATTGACTGTAGATCAGGCATTTGATTTTCCAAGTTTATGCCTTAACCCTTTTAAAAAATCTGATTTAAACCTTTAAAACTTGATACTCTTTGATCTCCTATCTTCAATGCTGATTTTCTTTATTAAATGGACTCTGACTATGTTTTTGCTGTGTTGCAGGTGCGCGAAGGGTTTTTATAATATTACTAATGTTCATGAGACATGGTTAAGATTGCTGTTTGAACCCTGTATATTCATTTCCTTCATTTATAGTGGCCTGGGGGATCATCATCCTCAGCCTTTTGTTTCATTTAAAAACAATGGAAAAACCTTTATAACCTGCAAAAAATGAGAAAAGTTAAGAAAATCCGTGAGGGATAGGTTTAGATAGCTCTGGGTGCGAGAATAAATCGTGGCCGTTGATCCAGATAAATTGACGACCAAGATTGCTCGATGGGTTGATGGGGAGGTAGTTGGATGAAAAAGGAGGGAAGATTAAGTCTGGGTCGTCAATTTAGATCAATCAATGGCCAGGATTAATCGAGATTTTTATAATGCGGAGGGGAAAAAATCATAGTGGAATGGAGGAAATTGTAAATAAAGGGAGAAAACCTTTATTGGAGGCGAAAAAGGGTTTAAATGGATTTTGGGCACAACTTTGAACGAGAATCGTTAGATTAGGGCATCCAACGACGGAGATTGCGTGATGAAGTCCTTTGGAGCAAAGGGGAAGGGCGATGGCTTGGTGGTGAAATTGCAGAAGAGCCGTCGAATTAAAAAAATCAATAGTTGGGATTAAAACGAAGGATTACACTGTGGAGGGAAGGTGGTTTGGCGGAAAATCAACAGCGGTTTTCACGCAACTCTCAAGTGGTTTTAGATTTTGGTCGTAAAAACATGATATAGGTCTGCACTTGACGCGTGTCTTTTCAAAACCACTTATATCGCGTAATTTTTTGGTGTTAACGTTCAAGAGCAAAAATTACGCGATATGCAGTTTGAGCCTTTGGATGATTGGTAGAAGATCCAATGGCGCGGGTTGAGCGTGATGGATGAAGAGTTGCAAGTTGAAAAGAAGATGTGGGGCCCATGGTGGAGAAAGGCACAATTCTTTATGAAAACCAAGGTTTTAAACTGATTATGCGCAATAAACATGGTTTCCAACGTAAAAATTTAAATCTTTATGAATGGACAAATACATAGGAAAACAATGAAAATGAGAGGAAAAGAGGGCGCGGGTGATGGGACCGGGAGTATGGAGGAGGAGATCAGCGGGTTAAATGAGGACGGTCGGATCATGATATATAGATCAATGGCTGAGATTAAATCAGGAGTCGATAATTGGAGAAAATAAGGCAAAGGACTAAGTCTTTGTGTTTTGCCGATGTGATGGAGCGATGTGACGTGGGTCGTTCGATCTGAAGAGAGATCGATAGTGGAGATTAAATCAGAGGTCGGGACGGTGGAGGTTTATGTAAAATAAGGGCGGGATGTGATGCAACGCTGGCCATTGGATCTGGCGGAATGGACGTTCAAGATTAAATCGCATCGGAGAAAAATAAAGAGGCGAAAGCGTCGGGGCTTTTGAACTTGCAATATGCGATTAAGCGCTGGCCGTTGGATTGGTTTGAGAGATCAACGATCGAGATTTAATCACGGAAGACATTAGCGGAAGGCAGAGGGAGAAGCACGATTGAATCTCAACCGTCAGTTCTTGTGGATTCGACGGCTGAGATTAAATCGGAGGGATCGCATCGGAACAGGAAAAAGGGACTTGCGATTTTGCACTGGGAAGAACTTGCGATTGCGATTAGCCAATGGAGCGAGAGCCGTCGATCTAAAAACTAGATCGACAGTGGAGATTTTAACCATAAATGCAAAAGGCAGAAGGAGGGTTTGGAGAATGGAGCGATATAGACTGTTGGATCTGGGTACAATGGATCAGATCAACGATAGAGAAACGATAGCAGGATCGCATCGGCGGGAGGAAATAAACCAAAAAAAACACGTAAAATGAATATTTGCGATGTGATTTTATATTTGCAGATGCGATAACGTTTTGTGATATGATTTAGCTGATGGCCGTTGTTCTGCAAAGATCGACGGCCCAGATTTAATTAAACTTTCTTCATTAGGGAATAAAATAAATCAAAGGAAAGTCGAGTTTTTACGAAATGTAAAGTAAAATAAGGAAATGAGGATTTACAACGGGGGTTTAGACCCTTTAAGCGCCTGGTTGCGGGGCTTATGGTCTTATGCAACAGAGAGTCTACCAGAGTTAAGCCCTCAGGGGCTTAAGAAATTTATATGCAAAAAAGAGTGTTTTTGGCCTAAAAACAGAGTTTTTAAGGCAAATTGAGGGTTCCGGTAGAAGGAAAAGGAGTTTTTTAAACCAAATGGAAGAAGACCAAATGATTTTAAAAGGGTATTGAAGTGAAATTGAAGGTAAAATGAGGCTTATGGAGGGATTTTATGAAGAAAGAAGGGGATGAAAATGGGGTTATTTATGAGTGAAAGGAGGGGTAAAATGAAGGGAAAATGGGATTTTCAGCAGTCTTTTCTTCAAGCAAACAACAAAATTTTCAGGTTTATGAGGGAAAACAGCAGTGAATATTTAACTAAAAAGGTTAGTTATCTTTATAAAAACTTCAAAGATGATAGGTTTTCAAAGGGAATTATCTCTTGAAGTTTTGAAGAATGAAATTAGCCACTTTTTGGTATAACAGAATTTATCAGTGGCTAACACATCCTTACTTGAATAAATTTGTTCTCATATTCATTGATTATATTCTTATATATTCCATAAACTTAGAGGAGAATAAGGAACATTTGTGAATTGTATTGCAAACCTTAGGAGACCATCAACTATATGAAAATTTTAGTAAATGTGATTTTTACAAGCACTAGATCCAATACCTGTGGCATATAATTTATTCTGAAGGAATAGTTGTGCAACCCAATAAGATTAGGACCATCTTGGAATAACATTTCCCTAAAAATGTTGCAAACATTTGATCCTTCATGGGCTTAGCTAGTTATTAACGTTAATTTATATGAGTATTTTCTAAAATTTCTTATCATATAACCTCAAAAAAAAGGGAAGGGAATTCAAATGGACAATATAATGCCAGCATAAATTTTAACAACTGAATCATTTGTTAACCACATCCTTAGTGTTAAAATTTGCAAATTCTGATAAATATTTTGTACTTTGCATATATTCATTCCAAGAAATATTTGGAGGGGTATTGAGGTAAGAGGGAAAAGAATAGCATATGAATCATGCAAGTTTAAGGAACATGAAAAATGATACTCCGCATACAAATTGGATTTAATTGTAGTGATACACACTTTGATGTTTTGGAGGTACTACCTCCTAGGTAAGAATTTTATTTTAGTGATTGGACATATTAGTCTGACAAGCTTATTTAAGCATCCTAATAGTCATTCACGTCATGCCCGATGGACCACATTCTTGAGCGAGTTCAAATTTGATATTAAGTACTTAAAAGGGAAAGAGAAACATGTAGATGATGCATTAAGTAGGAGGTTGCATTTTTTATATGATGTTCCTTATAATCAGATTGAAATTAATTTTTCTAATCATATAAAGGAAGACACCTCAAGGTACCCTGAATATGAATTCATATGGTAGTAGACTCAACAAATGGGAAAATCTGGAAAAACAACCGAGTATGGTATAAATAGAGAAGTTTTGTTAACTTTTAAGGAAATAGTGTATGCTCTAATTAAATTAACTATTAAACATTTAATTTTGGAAATTTTCTATAGAAGTCCTTATGTAGCCCATCCTGGTTATCAAAATTTATTTTATACCATAAATAAATGTTATTGCTAGCCTAGTATGAGAAAGGATATAACAGATTATCTGGCTAAGTGTCTGGTGTGTCAATAAATCAAGGCTAAGCACCAGCATCCTGCGGGTTATTTCATTCCTTGCCCATTCCAAAATAGAAATGAGAATTCATTACGTTATATTTCATAACAAGCTTACCCGGAAAAAAAATTCAAAATGACTCAGTGATGGTAGTTGTGGATAAAATGAGAAAAACAAACCATTTAATCCTTGTACAATCCACATATAAAATGGTCCAAATTGATGACATTTTTATGAGGGAAATATTCTACTTACATGGCATACCTAGAGTGGTCATCTCTCACAGAGATGTAAAATTTACTTCTGCATTCTAAAAGGATCTTTATGAGGGATTTGGTATCCAAGTTCAATTCAGTACTTCTTATCATCCACAGACTAATGGGGAAACCGAATAGGTGAATCGAGTACTTGAATACATGGTATGAGTATATTATGCAGCAACCGACCAAGTGGGAGGAATACCTCAGCCTTGTTCAATTTTCCTATAATAATAATTATCACAACTCCTTAAGGATGATCCCTTATAAAGTACTATATGCGAGAAGATGTTGAACAACTACTAACTGGAGTAACCCAAAGAACAAGTTAATTCTAGGATCAGATATGTTAGCTAAAATGGAGTAGACTGTAAGGAAAGTTCATCAAAACTTAAAGTAGAGTATTTGAGTTAAGTTCTATAAAAAAATCTAATAAGAGAAGTTATGAAATTTAATTTAAACATTCTAATAATTTGATTGAAATCCAGGTTGTGGATTTTGACCATATGCTCAGTGAAAAACTAATTTCTTTTAAAGATTGAGTTCATGTAGGATTGGGTATAAAAGTGGAGTGTAAAAACTCTGGTAAACTTTATAAGTATATATTATTATTGATAAAAGATGAAAGATGATTACAATGGGGAATCACCGAGGCTTTAAATATAGCCTCATGGTGTCCCTTGGTGAAGAGGCATGATCTTTAATCATGCCCTTTCACTTAATAAAAACTAATATAACTATATCTAACTAATAATTAATAAAATATACATAACATTTCCCCTCTCTTAAAGATGCTTTGTCCTTAAAGCATACGTAATGATGGACAATGTTGACGAATGCCTGGTTTTCTCGAGCGGCGAGCTCTTGCTTCCCACATTTTAAAAAGATCGTGGAGCATCTTCTCGAGTTCAATCTTTTGGTGATGTGGATAGAGACAAGATCTGATATTGACAGGGTCGGATCCTGTCTTGACTTCTATTGGATGTTTGATTTTCCTATTAAGAGGTATTTTTATTGGCAGGTCTTGGAAGACTTTTTCGTGTTTCCTAACTATTCCTTGTTCTTCTGGTGATTTTTCATCATTTCTTTCTAGATTTAGAGGTAAGTTACCAACAATTATCATTCGATGTAACTTATTCTCATCATCAAACACTTCCTTCTTAAAAACCATATGTGCTTTATCACTGAAGGCCTCAACAACTTCTGGCACTATATCAGTGGCTTCGAATGTGTTTGTCTCTTCACATTTTTCTTTCAATTCTGAGGATGAAACATTTGGTTGTTTATAAGCATCTGTATTTTCATGGTTTCTTTAATTTTCAATGACTATGTCTATTGTTGCATCTGTGATAGCAGTCACGTTGAATACCAACATTGTTTCTTTTTCTGCCATTGGATTTTCATTTATATAAACGTTCTCAATAAATTTTGTTGCTGCATTACTGGCTTTATTAGTGGATTGAGTTGCATTTTCTTCTCTTGGTTTCTCAGTTTTATATTTTTCATGGTTGATCTCAGAGTCTCTACTTCTAGGTGGTTCAACACTATAGCCCTCATGTGAGCTGATTTCCAATTCAACCTCATTTAATTGCTCTTTTTTAATCATGTTATATTCATGATGGTGATCTGAATTGGATGAATTGTTCAGTTGATTATGTTTGACATTTGGGAATATTGGAAGTTGTGTCTGACCTAACTTATCTATCTTATCATTTAGCTTATTGAAGAGTTCTGTCATCTTGTTCATTGCTTCGCTATGATCTATCATCTTTTCTGTGGTATCATGATGATTTAGCCACATTTGTATTTCTATTCGATTTGTCATGTCATGAACTTTTTAGATGTCGTCGGAGTGTCCTGTAACTGTACCTTCAAGATCGACTAATCTTTTTTCGAATTCTTCAGAATTATTATTGATCTATTTCTCGAGATCCACCAATTTCTTCTGGAATTCGGCCATCGACATCGATGAAGACATTGAACGTGTATGAGGTGGGGAATATTTTTCTACCAGTTTTTCCCCTTTTTTTAAAATTAATTAATTAATTAATTAATTTTTTTGAAATAATAATAATAATAATAATAATAATAATAATAATAATATATATATATATATATTAAATAATAATAATAATAATAATAATAATAATTATTATTATTATTATTTGAAATATATATATATATATATATATATATATATATATATATATATAAAATTATGGAGAAAAAAATTTGTTAACTTTGAAAAGTCACGTTGTTTTTAAAAGTCATGTTGTTTTGAAAAGAGTGAATGGGTTTTAATACCTTGGGCAATTACCATGGGCTCCAAAACCACGAGCTTGTAAACCACAAGCAATTACTCTTCCTTATTTCTTTTTACTTCTTTATATATATCTCTTTTTTTTTTTTTTTCTTTTTAATTTATTTCCCCCTTTATGTTGACTTTCCTTCTCTCTTAAAGAGGGCAATTGTGAGAAAAATCTGCAAATTTTTTTTTTTAAACAAATGTTGCTACCCACAAGCACTTGGTAAAAAAAAATCTACAATCTGGAATTCTTGTAATTCCTTAATTCTGGGTGATCACATAGATCCCGAAGAGCGATGGCTCTGATACCAATTGAGTGTAAAAACTCTGGTAAACTTTATAAGTATATATTATTATTGATAAAAGATGAAAAATGATTACAATGGGGAATCAACGAGGCTTTAAATATAGCCTGATGGTGTCCCTTGGTGAAGAGGCATGATCTTTGATCATGCCCTTTCACTTAATAAAACCTAATATAACTATATCTAACTAATAATTAATAAAATATACATAACAAAAAGTCATTTTAACACTTAATTATGTGAAAAATAAAATATTTATCTAGAAATTAAACATGATATAGTGAAATAAAATTATACCTCATTTGAATAGAATTCAATCAAGAGATAACCCTTATCTAAGGAAACATGAAATAAAATGAGTCCTTGCTAGAGCTAAGAAGTATTTTAATTAAACTATAACTTAAATAAATGTAAATAAAGTTTAATTTAGTTCAAGATGAGGGTATTATGGTAAGATAATGGATGTGCCTATAAGACAAGACAAATTACATAAGCAAACATAAATTTTATATAGTAAAACCAAACTTTCAAGTATATAAAAGGAGTTGAAGAATACAAACTACTTAAGCTACATAAAAAGGGAAAAAAATGCCAATAACTATATCCATATTTTCCCTATCAGGATACCGGGAGACTGGGAAAACATTTTAAGTCAGAATTAGAGAAAAGTAACATTTTAAATTATACATTATTATAAATATATCCAATAATATAATTAAAGTTTAATTAAATTTATTGGTGAAAACTATTATGTAGTGATAGCAATGACATGAATCTCATGGGCCATAGACTCTAAATTAGTTTGAGTGCTATTTCCATTTTAAACTAGAAATAATCAAGTTATAACAAAGAGAGAGGATACTGATAAAATTAAATCCCAACCAAACATATTGGCAGGAGCATAACATGAATAATATTACATTTTATTATGGAAATGATAACAATTATTTACATATAATAGCTTGATTGGGAGGCATTAGCCCAAAAAAAAAGATGTTTATACCACGTGGGTATAAGAATCTAAAGGTTACATTCAAGTGTTCACAAAAGTACTCATAATTAAATCACTACATCCTTTCCTTGACTATTTCGGGCAATTACAAGTGCCAACGAAAATGGAAGAAAATTTGACTAGTGACAAGAGAAGTTCCAAGCGGTAATTAGGGTCCCTTATGTAAGTAGAAATCCCATCATAAGAGAAGGTAGAAGCTGTAATTATGGTCCCTTACTTAAGTATAAAACCATAATGGGATTTTGAAGAACAAAAATAGAGATATGTCAGTACATAAAAGTGTATCTTGTCAATATAAAGCAAAGAATTCTAAGAAAATAAAACCCTATTAATCATATTAAGAATGAGCACAAAAGAGAATAGAAATAAATTACATGTACAATGACTTAAGGTAAAATGGTTGTGTGTTCTCTGGGTAAGAAAAAATTCCTTGAGGTTAGCTACTATATAAAACAAAGGTCAAGAGAAAAAAAATTATATATATATATATATAATTTCAGGATTTCAAAATAAAATAAAATCCACAAATCTCACATGTATCAATATACTATGGGTATCATAAAGGTTGAGTCACCAATTTACGGTCCATGTGAATGATATTTTTTTGGAAATCCACCAGCACAGATCTATCTTAAAAGAGGATCTAATATGAGTCGAGAAGCATCAAATTTTCTCACTTGCAAACTTTTTTAGAGTTCAAAATACAATGTGTTATTTTCATTGTTTAAATTGTATTTTTAAATGCTTAATAGAGTATATAAAAGACAAAATAAAAAATTTAACCATAGAAACCTATTTTTCTCTCTCTATATATGAAGCTTATATCGACATAAATTAGTTAACATAGATTTTTCAAATATTTTATTTCAATATCTTTTTGAAATAGTTTTGAAAAATATAGGATTTAAACATCTCATTCACACAATTTTTTTACTTCTAATTATTTTACGGCATATTCATTTTTTTATAATTATAGACGACATCATTTTTCTATTTAGAACATAAATTTTTATTTTTATTTCTATTTTTATTTTAAAGGGGGTCCGGTAGACTGGCAAACTTACACAATTTGTTATACTCATTGTAGAATAAGCATCTCGGCTCAAAAAAAGAAAGACTTAGATTATCAATACCTTTAGTACTCTACGAGAAATAACTGTTAAAAAAAAGGGATAACATATAACCGTCCTTGAATTTATCAAAATCACGATGACCCACTCTATCTGCAACATATATCAGAGGTAAGTACATAGAGATAGGAAAGTATAATAACCCTAGGAGAAGTGATATAAGAAGAAAAAATCACATCATTATGTGCAGCCAATTATATCGACCCACCTGTCATATATAATGCACACCATTTTGGCCAAAAATTATATCAACCCTCTACCATCATAACCCTCTAGAGATAAAAAGGGTTGAGGGAAATAACCCTCTGAGTCGGTGGAAAATAGAAACATCAAGAAACCCTACTCTACATAAAGAAAATAAAGAGATAAGGAATGAAATTCGAGAAACATTGAATGTAGAATAAAATCAGTGGAAAGGAAAATATACCAAAAAAACCATGTTATAGATTACCTATCATCCTTTTCAAACAAGCATAGACTCTTATATGGTGGAAATGATATTTTTCAAACAGCCGTAGAATATTATACGGTAGAAATGATAATGTGCCCAATATTCTAAAGAAGTGATAATATCTGGTTGGATAGGGGAAGCCAACTTAAAACAACTGAATTATGAAATGAAAACGAATTTGGAAGTCCTCCTTGTTGAGGTATAAAAGGCATCTTTTTAATGCCTATTTATCCTACATTAATTATCAATCTAGGTGCGACTTTTTATCTCAAAAGTGTACTCTATCTGAGGCTGCAATTCAATCTAAAAGTAATGCTTTGCAATATGTAGTACAGTGATCTAAATGCAAGAGTAAACGGATACTTGGAAATGAAATATAAATACAATAACATGAACTCAAATGCTCTGAAATCCAATCATTCACTCGGCAAACATCAATCAAGGATACAGTAGCGATAACTCATTCCTCTAGAAATTGATGCAATTGAAATCAAACTGGAACAAGACAATCAATTTGGGAACGAGGAAGCAATAACTAGTGTTCTCTATAGTTGACAGTCTTGCTTTAAAGCAATTAAAGGGAAATAGAAATTGAACTAAAGCTACTATTGAAAGTAAACTAAGAAAACTCTTTAAAACCAAACTCTTTGCAATCTGTAAACTAATGAATTGGAAATGAACAACGAACTAGAATTGAACGGCAATGTAAATGAGTAGCAAACTGTAACTTAAAAGAATCGAACAACAAATACTAACTAATGAATCGAATAGCAAATTCTATGGAACAACAATCTATAATTAAGAGAATTGAACAGCAATCAGAACGAAACAACAAATGGAATCAAATGCTAAACAACAAATCTATGTTAAAGCGTAACAAGATAAATGATACAAGCATGAAGATTCTTGTTAGAATGAAACAACGATGCGATTCATCAATGTAACACACCAATATCCATAAGCAATTAAACAACAAACCGATTAACTTGCAAACTGTAATAAAATCAAATATGAACTATCTCACAACAATAATGAAAATATAGAGATACAAACAGCGGATCAATCCACCAGGGTCGGGCCCGTAGCCACCAGTGAAACGCCGCTGGGCTTCACTCCAGAGTTAAGAAATGGAACAGAAACACGTTCTTTTATTAATAAAACATGAATAGCGTTTACATCAGTTTCTCTTCAATCATGAGAGTCAAGGAATTACAGAGTTACAAAAGAAATTCAATCCATCGTCCATAGTTCCCCCCACGGCAATACATGCTTCTCCTTTTATAATCAGAAAGAGGAGAATGTAAATAGTAAATGTGATCTCTCATAAAAATATTGGATTGTTCCCAACAACTTGATCAACAATAAAATATATTTCCATCAATATTTCAACAAGATCAAGTCGAATTTGGATTTGCAGCTAAGATAATTTGGAGGACGGCCGCAACAGTAAATCTGAGAAAATCGTGCTCAAAGAACCTTCCGTTTCTCTCAATACAGGCCAAATTTGGGCAAACCATTTTATTACTAAAGTTAATTCGGTCTGTCCTGGAAAAAACCCATGTTTCGGATTTTCCATATTCTTCTTCATTTTCCCATAATATCAACTGAAAAACTGTCACTTCTTATTCCAACGAATTTCTAAGTTGGAATATTGAATGATGTGCTAGAGATCAAATTTGCAATCTAGCAAATATCTTGGAGGCTAAAATGGTGAGTGTTGTTACAAAATATATTAATAAACCATCATTGATAAAATTATGCATAATAATCATCAATTTATTAAAAATAAAGGAGAAGAAATAATATTTATCCATGAGAGCATAAATAATTATAAAATGGATTTATATGATAAATTATGATAAATTACATGATAAAGAAGAGTAGAAATGGATGAAATAAGTGTTAAAAAGTGGTTGTATTCGCGGCCCAACACTCCCATCCAAGAGAAGCCCTAAGATCAAACAAAGAAAATATAATCCATTCAAATAAAGCCTCATGTGAAGACCATGTGCCAATATTGAGGTGCACCATCTACTCATGTCCATGTGGACGATCAAGTGGCTAAAATCCATGAAGGGCATTCAAAAAATCCCTGATTATAGCCAAATTTTTCTCAGGCCAAAGAGTCTATACCTAATTTAGATAAGGAAAGTATAATTCTATTTTTTTTTTTTTTAGATCTAGGGGAATCGGTAACTGGTGGGGTTCCCCTGAGCGAGGCCCAAGTTCAAATCTAACTAGATGCCACTATAAACATAGCCTAGGTGCAATAGTCTGAAAGCCGCACTGTAGCATTTAACTTATGCCTCAATAAGAGCCGAGACGTCCGCTATGGAGTCACCTACTCTTCTAGCCAAGACACAATAGGCATATGTCTCCACGGAAGATTGTTCCTGGGTGGATCCGGTGAAAGTCAAATGCCTCCTTCGTTGTACCTCCGCTTCACCAACAAGTATAATTCTAATATTATCATGTGCCAAGTCAAATATAAAAGGACAAAATTAACGGTTAAGGATCTTAACCTTATAATTATTTGGTGAAAGGTGGGAAGGGTCAAGGGAAAAATCCCATACTTACCCACCCGGACATGAAGACCTAGGGAGATGGATACAAAAAAATATTGGAAGCATGTTATAACATTAATGTCGAGATGTTGCAGAAATGAAAAATAAAAAATGCATTAAGTAGATAATGTTAGATGATTCAAAAATACATACACTTTAGTTTAATTAGTTAGAATATAATATTAAATTATTTAGAATATTTAATTAGATTTTGGAATTATTTTAGAATATTTAATTGTTGTAAAAGATATGACATCTAGAAATGTGTCATTTTTTAGGAACCAATTTAGGAAAATATTTAGTAGTTTTGTTATGAGATCATTAAATTTAAATGGACACGTGTTAATAAAATAAGTGATTCATAAAAAAAAATGATGTTCAAGAGTGTCTAGTGATTGTGTGTAAACACTTGAAAATATTATATGTAATTTTATTTTCCTTATAAATAAAATTTGTTTTTTAGGACACTTCTACTATTATTATGTTATGAGAGCACTAGTAATGCAACTGATGTGAATAGGGGATTCCAACCCTGCAGGCTCTTGGAAAGCCTTGTAGGCTTCTATGAACAAAAAATCATTGTTTATGGAATTTGAAAGCCTATATTGTTTCCTTAAACTTTGAATATTCTATAGGGTTCCTTAGAGAAAGCCAAATAAATCGTCTTTAACTGCAAACGACCTATCTTCCACACAACAAAAACTTCAAAGACCCTGTAGAGTCTAGCAAAGGTAGTGATTTTTCTGTTGTCTCAAGTGAACCATCATCTCAGGAGGAAGATGACATCAGCTAGGATGAGATTGATTATCCAAGTTGTGTGGATGAAAATAAATTCACCGCAAGAGGAGAGTTCTCCCGATGTTCGTAAGAGGATCAACATTGCGCAGGATTATGACGAGTATTTGAGCTGGGGTGTTGATGATTAGAATGACATGAAAACTTGAGCAATGTAAACGAATTTTTTTTTTTCATTTTGAATGTCGATTGATATTTGTTCTTTGTTATCCGATAATATTTTGGAGCATGGAAAATTTAATTCATTCATTGTTCTTGTTGCGGTTTATAATTTCCTGAGGGGTTTTTAAGCCAAGAAGAATTTGGAGCGTGGTCAAAGAATTTTCTTCGTTATCTTTTCGAGATTCTATGACTGAGACTAAAATTCCATAAGGACCACAGATGAAAATTTAGTATGTAATATTTACCTATCATGGATCTCATTTTCAAATCAGTTGATATGCTTTAATTTGTAATTTTGGGAGTGATACGTGGATTAATTTTTCTAGAGTAATTTTTTTCTATAATAGTGTCATTTTGGTGTAGTAAGGTGTAAATTTGTACTTTGTAATTTTGAGGGAAACAAAATAGTAATTCAAAGTAATTTTTTCTTTGAGGTGGGGGCTACAATCATATAATTCAATTTGCAAGAGCATTTTAAAATGTCAAATTTTGAAAGTTTCATTGTAAAATTTCGGGGAATTTGACTAGAGCCAAAATAAAAGTGCAGTTACTTTTCTCTTTTAAAAACTATACAAGGTTCAAGGCCAATCCCCAATAGATCGATTTTTTTTTTTGTGGTGTTGTGTATGGCGGGTTGCTCATCTTCTTTTTGTGGTGCTTAATCCATATTGGTGCATACATTTAATTTTAAAATGTTCAAGTTGGTAAATTTATTTTATGATTTTGACAAACTTGAAGGGTCAAATACATACAAGACATGGAAAAGGCTCATATAAATCACGTTTATTTAAAATGAACTTTGGTGAGATTTATGTGATGGTGATGTTGAACCAAATAAACCTACAGATGCAACTTTACTAGCTAAATGAGAGATTAAAAATGCCAAATCATTAGCATTAATAAAATATTGAATTAATGATTAAATGTATGTTCACGAAAATTATTCTATGCATGGTATGATTTGAGAACATTTAAATATTTGTTTGATACAAAACATAAATCTAAAAAATTGGATCACCAATTGAATTTTCTCCAACAAAAATTGATAGAAGGAGGAGATGTACTTGAATACATGTCCAGAATTAAGAACATTAAGCAGGAACTAGAAAATGTTTGATTTCCAGTAGTGGATGATATTTTCATGACTATAATTTTGATTGTTGGTTTTCCTTCTTCATATACGCAGTTTTTGGAAACTTTACACGTAACTAGAAATTTAGAGAAGTTAAATTTTTATGAATTAAGTGAAATGTTAGCTCAACCCGAAAAAAAATTGGGAAGACGAAATTGATTGGGGAATATCTCTTCTTCATCGAACCCAACACTAGTAAATCTTCAGTTCTAGAGGTAAAGGAAGAGGGCACATAAATCAAAATCCAGGAGCACATAGTGGACAAGGTCTTGGTAGAAGTAAATGCGGAGGGAACAACTTCTGGAGAGATAATAGTTCTGGCAGAGGAAACTTTCAATGCAGAGGTAACAATCATTACGTTGAATATTGTCAAACATCTATTGAAAAAATTCCAAAGTTTCACCAACACAAGGAAAAAATTGCTAATGATCAATAAGATGATGGCTCGAAATAAGTCTTTACTACACATCAAAGTTCAAAATAAACAACATTACAAGTCTCCACATATCCTAAAATTTATTATGAAGATGCTTCGATTTTAGATACAAGGGAAACACAACACATGACTTTTCGACGTGACTTGTTTTGGAATTTTCAACAATGCCATCTCAATCAATATTTCTTCCAGATGATACAAGACACATGTATAAATTACACCAATGGATTCAATCCGATCATGCAATGTACTAAAACAAGATACTAAATCCGTCTACAACATTTGCGGAATATAAATCACGATCGCTCAATCACATGAAATTGAGATAAATAAGTAAATCAATCCCACAACGAAAGATTTTATTGGGAAAAGCAACTGCTCAAAACCCCTCTATCTCTCTTGTATAATCCACCAAGGAATCATGAAATAATACAATGTATGTGTGCTCACAAGAACCTCATACACTCTACCAATCATCTCACACTGATCTAGGAAAAAATGGACAAACATATAGCCTATTTTCAGCCCACCTTCAGCCTGCCTTGCTCATGTAATCCCTTTGCAAAATAATTCCTATTAAATAGGAATTCCAACCTTCCTTGATTGTGCAACCCTTCATGGGAATCATGTGGATTTATAACGTCACCTGGGCAGTTCGCTAATAATACAACTGATAGTTTACTTCCCTTTAAACTTTGTCTCAATTAGGTCATCATCATAATTGACATGCGTTCAGCTATTAATAGTAAATCATTAGTTACTTGGTAGATCACTACTTGTGAATTAAATCTAATTTAATTCACTTGACCTCCCACTAGCTCATCACTCAGTTAGAAATAGTAAAACTGATTTTAAGTCAATTAATTTGAGTTAACCAATTACACTCACGCCACACTAGTGCTACAATAGCAACTAGACCCCCAAAATAATAGAATCACTCTACATGCCTAACCATTGACCCTCAACTCATAATTCTTGATCTAACTAAGTCTATCTCACTTAGTTAACTATTAAAAGTTGTTATGAGATAAGATTACAATTTCTTATCCAATTTATTTAAGGGATAAATAAATTAGATGCCCACATTTAGCACCAATGTGTCACTAAATTCCTCACCCATGTGTGACTGGAATCCCACACTAGTATGTGGTGCATTTTCTTGTTGAATTTCAACTCTCCCTCTCAACAAGAAAGGGATTATCACCTACACCAATCTTGCCTTTGTGGTATTCAATTTTTCTCTTCGCAAGCACCTTAGATAAGATATCTGCATCCTGATCCTCCATGGGAATGTACTGCAACAACATAATGTGCCTTTGAACATAATCTCTGAGATGGTGGTATCGGATGTCAATATGCTTGGACTTGTCATGGAATTCTGGATTAACGGAGAGTTTTATGCAACTCTGGTTATCACAATTTATCACCATCGGATCCATTTGATGACCAAACAAACCAACAAGTATCTTCCTCATCCAAATGGCCTTGCATGCAGCCTCACTAGCTTCCATGTACTCTTCCTCGACTCAACTAAGTGCAACTGATATTTTCTTCCTGTTGTACCAAGAAACTATTGTTGATCCTATATTGAAGATTTCCCCTGGTGTTCTCTTCTTGTCTGATGGACTACCTGCTTAGTCTACATCGGTGAAGCCTTGAATATTCACTCCCTTTTTATATCTATACCATAATCCATACTCTGTAGTACCCCTAAGATATCTCAACACATGCTTCCCCGCCTTCCAAAAGAGCTTGGCAGGCTTAACCATAGCTTGACTAAGATCGTTAACTGCGTAGCATATGTATGGTCGTGTGTTAACCAAATACATAAGTGAACCCACAAGATACTTGTAAACAGTAGCATCCACTACCTCACCTGAAGTAGCATCCTCCTTCCTCCAGTTTCTCGCAAGAGGATTCTCCATGGGTTTGCTGCCCTCCATCTGGAGCTTCCTCAAAATATCCTTGGCATACTTTCCCTGAGATTCAAATAGCTCCCGATCTGTTTCCCATATTTCCAAGCCAAGGAAATAGTTCAAGAGCCCCATGTCCTTCATCTCAAACTCTCTTGCAAGAGCCTCTTTGCAAGAATTTATGAGCTGCTCATCACCTCTCAGTATAACATCGTCAACATAAAGTACAATAATCAAAATATTACCATCAACCAAAATATGATATAGGTTCGCATCCACTTCACTCTTTGTGAAGCACAACCTAGTGAAATAGCTGTCGATCATGTTGTACCAAGCATGAGGTGCTTTCTTCAGCCAATACAGTGCTCTCTTGAGTCTGCACACATGTGACTCCCTGTCAAAGTTATCAAAACCTTCTAGCTACTCAATGTACACTTCTTCCTTAATAAATCCATTAAGAAAGGTTGTCTTTACATCAATCTGATGTATCTGCCACCCCATCTGTGCTAAGAGTGCAAGGATATATCTAATCGATGTGTACCTTGCAACCGATGAAAAATTTTCCTCATAGTGGATCCCCTCTACCTGTGAGAATTCTCGGGCCACAAATCTAGCCTTGTATTTCTCCAAACTCCCATATGCTTCTTGTTTAACCTTGTAGATCCACCTGGATCCAACCATTGACTTCCCCACTAGTCTTGGGACCACTTCCCATGCACTGTTTCGAATAATGCAGTACTCCTCCACCATGGCATCAACCCATGTTGGCTACTGCATTTCTTCCTCAAAAGAGGATGGTTTTGTCACAATAGACTCACTCAGAAGAGCCATGTTTCAAGTATACCTGTCTGGGGACCTTCTCTACCTACAATATAATGTAGGTGCACCTACATGCTCTGTCGCATATAGCATCAATCTTTCATCCTCTTTGGTGCGATTCATACCATTTTTGGAGTATGGATCTGCATGAATGGTTTTTGCCACTCCATGATCCTCTGCTTGTGGCTGCTCCACATCCTGAGGTTCATCCTTTGGAACTAAGAGTTCCCCTTCTGCATGCAAGTCAAGCTCCCTCTTAAGGGATAATTACATGGCTTTCTTCTCATCAAATTTAACATCTCTCCTAACAACTGCCATCCTGTTAGCCGGAAAATACACACGATAGTTGTGGGGAGTATCAGTGTACCCCAAAAATATCCCAACCTATGTTGTTGGTTCTAGAATCTTCATGGCATATTTTGTCACATGGAAATAGATAGATGCGCCAAAAATTTTAAAATATGAAAAATATGGTTTCTTACATGAAAAAGCCTCCTCTGGTGTACTCATGCCAAGTATCCGATGAGGACTATAGTTCTACACAAATAGCCTTGCAAAACATGCCTCTGCCCACATATGCAATGGTAGGCCCTAATCATGTAACATAGTTCGTGTTTCTCCCTCAATTATTCAGTTCTTTATTTCTACAACCCCATTATGTTGTGGGTTATGAGGTGCAATCAATTCTCTCTGAATTCCTTATTTTGCGCAGAAATTCTTGAATTCATTAGAGATATACTCACCACCATTGTCACTCCTTAGAGGCTTCACCTTCTTCCCTCTATATTTCTCTCCCATTGCTTTGAACTCAAGAAACTTGATGAATGTCTGATCTTTCTTGTACAGAAAGAAGATCCAACACTTTCTAGAAAAATCATCAACAAAAATCAGATAATACATGTGATTTGTTGTGGAAGTTGTTGAGAATGGTCCATACATGTATAATTGAACTCTCTCAAGGATTGTCGCTACTCATTATCCTTCTCATGAAAAGTGGCTTTAGTGTACATCGCCATGGTACATCCCTTGCATGTGTCTATCTTTGCAAGAGTACCCTTTGGAAAACCTGTAGAAATCTCCTGCATGATCCTCAAAGCACTATGGTGTTGATAGCCCAATATCATGTGCCATGAATCACCTGTATCTCGACTCACCACCTCCCCTACTTTACTGCTGAATGTTGTGCATCCATCTACATCAAGTTGGTAGAGGTTCTTCACACGAACCCCAATCTTCTTCATTTTTCTTGTGGCTTTTTTACAGAGGAACGCCTTTCCTTCACTGAAAACCACATCATATCCAAGATCCTCCAACATTGCAACTGAAACTAAATTATTTTTCATGCCTGGTACATGCATGAAATATTTTAATATGAAAGTTTTACCTGACTATCTCTGGAAATTAATTGCACCAATCATAGTAGCGCTATACCTCCCGTCATCACCCATCTCGATGTGCATCTGAAGATCCTTCTCCTCCAAGCTACTAAAGAGTTTTTTGTTTCCTGTCATGTGGAAATATGCTCCACTATCCTTGTACCACATATATCCCATCATAGTTGACACCATGCAAGCGATGATAAAGAAGTCCAACTCGAAATATGAGGCCAAAGCTTCACCCACTGCAGCTACGACAACCTTCTTGTTTTTCTTCTTATTTTGTGGAAAATTTGTGGCATAGTTTCCATGATCATGACAGTGAAAAAATTTCACCTTTGACATGTCACACTTCTTTCCTTCTTTGCTGGTCTTAGATTTGGAATAGCACTTCTTTCCTTTCCCCTTCTTTTCCTTACCATCCAAGGCACAATTTTCATCATCATCAGTCTAGGATGAGGATCTATCCCTAGTATTTCACCGAAACTCTTCTTATACCAAATTAGTCGCTTCCAATTTGGTAACTTATCCTTCCCATTCACAGAGTCCTGGTAACTATTCCAGCTCTTGGGAAGGCCAAGATGTACTAGGCTCACCAAATCATCATCAGCTACAGTAATCCCAACACTTTCAAGCTCATCTTGACATTGATTGAACTTGGTCAAGTATTTCTGGATTATGTCGCCCTTCTCCATTTCCATTTTCCTGAGCTTATACTTGAGTGCCAATTTTCTGTGGTCATTGCTGCTTTGAAATAGATCTGTCAAGGCCTTCCAGATAGCATATGGATTTTCCTTGCCATGGAGACTCGAGAAAATATAATCTCGAAGTCATTCTTCTGCCATGCATCAAGAAGTTGGGCATCTACTGCTGTGGGCTTGGGAATATTAGTATCTATGAATTCCTTCAACTCGTCATCCTCCAACACTACCTCCATTATGTCCTTCCATGCAATATAATTCAAACTGCCCTCAAGTGCATATTTGAGTCTCAAGACATTGAAAGACATCTTGATCGGCTTATAGCTCCAAATAAAGTATCTACAAATTTGAATATTGTTCAACACAAACTCAATTTATTCTCCAATATTGTAGTTCCTCGCACTCTGATACCATGTAGAAATTACATCAATGGATTCAATCCGATCATGCAATGTACTAAAAGAAGATAATGAATCCTTCTACAATATTTGCGGAATATAAATCATGATCGCTCAATCACATGCAAGTAAGAGAAAAAACTAAATCAATCACACAACACAATAATTTCCAGGGAAAGAAACTACTCAAAACCCCTCTATATTTATTGTATAATCAACCAAGGAATCATGAAACAATACAATGCATGTGTGCTCACAAGAACCTCATACACTACCAATCGTCTCATACTGATATAAGAAAAATTGGACAAAAACGTAGCCAATTTTCAACCTACCTTCAGCCTGCCTTTCTCACACAATCCCTAGGAAAACTAATTCTTATTAAATAGGAATTCCAACCTTCCTTGACTATGCAAACCTTCATGGGCATCATGTGGCTTTATAATTGCACCTGGGAAGTTTGCTAATAATACAACTGATAGTTTACTTCCCTTTAACATTTGTCTCAACTCGGTCTTCATCGAAATTTACATGCATGCAATAATTAATATTAAATCATCAGTTACTTGGTAGATCACTACTTCTGAATTAAATCTAGTTTAATTCACTTGACCTCCCAGTAGCTCATCACTCAGTTAGAACTAGTTAAACTAATATTAACTCAATTAATTTGAGCTAACTAATTACACTCACACCACACTAGTGCTACAACTGCAACTCGACCCCCAAAATAATAGAATCACTATACTTGGCTAACCATTGACCCTCAACTCGCAATTATTGAGCTAACTATGTTTATCTCACTTAGTTAACTATTAAAAGTTGTTGTGAGATAATATTAAAATTTATTGTCTAATTTATATAAGGGATAAATAAATTAGATGCCCACATTTAGCACTAATGTGTCACTAAATTCCTTACGCATGTGTGACTGGAATCCCACACTAGTATGTGGTGCATTTTCTTGTTGAATTTCAAAAACACACTCGTGAAAAGGTATAGTAAAATTTTCTCTTCCTCGCATTGGAGAAAAATCAATTTCAAATGTTTGGTATGTACCAACATTCAAGAATAATTTCTTGTCTTTAGTCATGATTAAAAGAGAAGTACATCAACTTGTTATGAAATGTGGTTTGGTAAAAATAAACTCTATCAAACATAATATGAAAACAATCATGATGGGATATGAATATGGAAAAATTTTAAGGATGAAAGGAACAATTATTCCACGAAATTCTGAATTTGCTGGAAGATCAAGTACATATATTTTAGTAATAAGGTTGTGTCATGTTATATATTTACATTTAAACTTTGAAAGTCTCTCTCAAGTTCAAAAGTAGGGAATGGTTAAAGGACTTCCAACTTTTAAGAAATAAAATGCAAAATGTGAAGCTTGCATTTATGGGAAACAAAGTAGAGAGAATTTTCCAAAAATGTCATGGCATGCAAAGAGGCGTTTGCAATTGGATCATAGTGACATTTGTGGAACTATAAAAACTTCTCTATGAGGTTGTAGATACTTTTTACTCTTTATTGATTATTTTAGTAGAATGAATTGGGTTTATTTTTTGAAGAAAAAGTCAGAAGTATTTGAAAATTTCAATACTTTTCGCCAACTTGTTGAAAATGAAGTCAAAGAGACTATTGTCACTCATAGGACAGACAATGGAGGATAATTCACTTCTAATGAATTCCAAACATATTGCATGGAAAATGGTATCAAAAGAAAACTTACAAATGTTTAGACTCCACAAAAAATGTAGTGGAGAGAATGAATCACACATTGTTAGGGATGGCAAGGTCCATGCTAAATTTCAAAAATTTAAGTCCTATATATTGGGAAGAAGAAATATACACAAGAGTATACTTAAGGAATAGGTCTCCTACTACATGTTTGGATGGAATTACACCATATGAAGCATTTTTTGGATTTAAACCTCGAGTCAAACATCTTGGAGATTTTAGTTCACTCTTTTATTCCTTAGTTCCAAAATAAAAACGAACTAAGCTTGATTCAGGAAGTTTGAAGTGTACAATGATTGGGTATTCTGATGAAAACAAGGGATATCGTCTTCTGTCAAATAGAAATTTTATTGTCAGCAGGGATGTGATTTTTGATGAAACAGAAAGCAGGAGTGCCACATAGATCAAAATTATTCTATAGAAGTTGGGAAGTAAGGGAGATAAAATATGTTATTTTTTTCTATCTCATTTCGAGTAGCACAATCATTTTCAATAGTTGTTATAGGAGATAGCAAGAAAAAGGCAAAAGTGAAAGTGATCAACACTAATATATATAAGCTTCTAATCTATTGATATCAACCACAAAGAAAACAAAATACAAAGAAATGAATAAAAAATCGGATGAGATGGTGAAGAAAACTAACTAGGTGAAAGTATAAATAAAAATAAGTCTAGACTTACAAGAATTAAATATAATATTGCTACACAGAATCCAAATCTACTACCCCTAAGTAAACATACCACTAAACACATCACATGAAGTTAAACATGGCAAGCTATTAAATCATAAAACACAAAACAAATTATATGATATGAATTATAAAATAATATTTAAATAATATATATATATATATATATATTCTAATTAATTACTATACTATTAAATCTCGAAACACAACAAAATTTATATGATATGAATTATAATATAATATTTAAATAATTTAAAAAAAATATATTCTAATTAATTACTATAATATTATATATATTTGTATTTATTTATTTTACTACTTTAATTTTTATGTATATTTTAATTTTATTGTTTTAAAGTATATGTATTATTTTATTTTAATATTACAAATTGTATTCAAATACAATTCTCTTTTTCATATATATATATATATATATATATATATATATATATATATATAAACTAGGTCCAATAAAACTTTATTATAAATTGTATTTTAAATAAATATTATTAATTAAAATACTACTTCACTTGCAAAAATAATTCACTAAATACATATGAAATCATTAACAGGTTAAATTATTATTATTATTATTATTATTTTTTATTTTTATTTTTATTTTTTCAGTTTTTTTTAAAATTTATAATTAATAAATTGATATGAAATATTTTTATTTATACACTTAATAAAATATATTAATTAAGGGTGAAAATGTGAAGCTGGGTTACACTTTTTGCCCTTTTTTGAGAAAAAAATTTCATTTTTTTCGGTTCTTCAACTTTCTGCAAACTATAACAATTTTTATGTGTAGAATTTCATTTTGCGATAAAAATAAAAGTTGTGAGAAATTTTGTTAGCTTTCTATTACTTATTTTTTGAAATTTTTTTATGCAGATTTGATATGTCAACTTAGCGTTTCTTTGAGTGTGTGTTTCTTAACAATCAAAGAATTCATAAGAAGTCATGTTATGTCGCAATGCTGTATTCATTGAAAATTTGTGTTTTTTAAAAAACAAAATGTGTTACAACAATCTAGACAGAGTCTACTTTGTTTTCGTCATATTTACAAAGCCAATGGATGCATATCATAATTACTAGAATTTTTTGAACTGGTCCAATACGAAAAACTGCATATTTTGGATATGTTTCGCGTCGCAAGAAATTTCTTAACATATAAGTTATAAACTAAAAATCTAAAAGCTACCCATTAGAGACGACGGACCAATATAATGCCCCATAATTTTTTCAATTTTTTTTACAATGTATTTTGGGAGATACAAAATTTTGATTTCACTAAATCACGACGACCCTCAGAAATTGTTTGCACCTATTTTATTAGAAAAATAATTAAAATTAATAAACGTTTATGAAATTCCATAAAAGTTATATTTCCTGAAAGTAGATTCAATTCTGAAAATGCTTGTCTTGGTTCCGACAATTAATTAACAACTTTTCATGGAGTTTAATCAGTCCAAAGTTGCAGAACCATTTTCAGAGCCTGGTTTTGCGTAATTGGTGACACGTGAGTTCGGCCGAACTTTTAGTCCAAGTTCGGTCGAACTATGTTTTCTGCTTAAGAGTCGTTAAATCTAACGTCGCAATAGTTCGGCCGAAATTTTTAACAAAAGTTCGGCCGAACTATTGTGTAACTCTCTGTCGGCCGGAAAGTTTTGTGGAGCCCCCTACTAAAAACACATTTCGCGTCAATATAAATTTCCGCGAAATGATTCACAATTTTCGCGCATTTCGCACACTTCATCTCATTTTACAAAGATCTTGGTTTGGGTTCAAAAGCTTTTCTTCAAGGTTTGGGAAAAGAGCATTTCTTGGAAGCAAATTGATTTTACAAAATCTTGGTTTGGGTTCAAAAGCTTTTCTTCAAGGTTTGGGTTTAAGAGCATTTCTTGGAAGCAAATTGATTTTACAATTTTGGGTTTACAGAATTTTTCTGGAGGACATTTCTTGGAGGCGACGTGATTTTGGAAAAAATTGTAAAAAATTTCTTGGAGGTATATACGTGTTTTGAGTTAAAGTAAATCTTTTGAATTTCGTTTCATTTTTATAAGACATTTTTCTCTCGAATTTTTTAAAGTCTGTGTTTTGGATTGGAGTATGTATTTTTTACAAAAAATGTACACTGATTTTTTTTTAAATTAAATTTTTTGTGATATTTTTTGTAATTGAGTTATTGTCTAATTTTTTGAAGGAAATTTTTTGAACTTCATACCCTATTATCATGGGAAATCGAAGAAATTGTGCGAGAAAATATGATCGAAAAAGAGACCCTGAGACACGTAGAGAAGAAATGAGACAATCTCGCAAAAGAAAGTTAGAAGCCCTCTCAAATATTGAGGAGGAAAATCAACCTCAAGAGGAAAATCAACCTCAAGCAGAAATTGAAGCAGGTATGTAAATGTAAATATTATGATCTATTGATATATTTAAAATTTTTCTAACGTAAAAGGTGAAACTTAATTTTTATTTGATGAACTAATTTGAAAAATATTTGGTTTAATGTAAACAGACAGAGATACTCCTCAAAATATTGAAGAAGAAAATCAACCTCAAGCAGAAATTGAAGCGGGTATGTAAATGTAAATATTATGATCTATTGATATATTTAAAATTTTCCTAATATTTATTGACATATTTATTAATTTAGTGATTTATTGAATATGTACCATTTTTTCGAATATGTACAGATGAAATCACTATCGATAATGAGATGTTAGAAAATGTTGACACTCACACACATGGAGATAAAAAACCTGACCATGTTATACGATATCGTGTCAACTACATTTTTAAAGATTATTTCTTAAATGAGCGAGTGACAGTTCAAGCTCAAATGTTGAAAGGTCTCCTATCATCAAAGAAATTAAAAGAAGCGACGACACTATTGGGTATTCGAAAATCAACCAAAGATAAAAAAATGAAGGAAGAGGTGATAAAAAATATGAGTAGTGCTATAAAGTCAATTAAGAGATCTAGAGAGAAAGATGTTTCAATTGTACGTAGAGGAATACAGATGGAAATGGTTTCATCAAGTACTCAAGAGAATCGTTTGGTAACATCTATGGCACGAGCACTGGGAACCTCGTGAAAAACTTTGCACAAACATCGGAAATTTCGGCTGCAAATAGATGTAAATGATGAACTCGCTTGTTGGAGAGCTATTTGTAGGCAACCATACAAATATAGACTTGGAGAAAATGTTAAAAAAATAATATATTAATATTGGGAGAACAATTCGCGTGTTTCACCAACTGCAAGACATGTGATGCGAAGAAGAATAACACGAAATCAATACGAAGAACATGAAAAACATCTCTTGGAAACCACTTAGATAGAGTTATTCAACAAGTTCAAAGAAGAGAATCGTCAAATTCATGTTTCACTCAGTGCTTTTTTTCAACAAAAACCATGGTATGTAAAACCTATCACTGTACGCGACACTTGTTGTTGCCGTTATCATGTGGAATTTGAGTTATATTATGACACATTCCTTGATTTCGGTAGAACATTATGGAAGGATTCACCTCCTCCTTCCACTATCCACGAATTCATATCTCAAATTCTATGTGAAAGAGAAAGCGATGAACTATTTTACAAAAAGAAATGTGTTGGTGGTAAAAAATGCAATGATTGTGGAAATTTGACTAAATTTCAAAACAAATATTGTATTGATATAAATGATCAATCATTGTCCAACATCAAAGTGAAATGGAAGAGATATGAATATACCAGTACATCGATTCAAGGTGCAGATAGTGTTAAAAGAATCGAATTACGAGAAGACGAAATTTTTCTAATAGACTTTTTGAGAAAGTTTGAAGCAGAAATTTACAAATACACCATGCATTCCCATAGAGCTCGATGGCAAAACTTGCAATTCAAAAAATCTCGTGAAGTTTTTCCACCAGGAACCATTTTGTCAGTGATTGATTTTGCAGAAAACTACACATTTGTTCCACAAAAAGAAATTCAGAGTGAATACTATCACTCTGACCAAGTCTCCATGCTCGTCCATATTCTATATAGACATGATGAACAAAATGTCGATCATATAGAAAGCACGAGTGAAAATCGACATATCATTAAAGAATATCACTTTTATATCAGTGACGATCGTACACATGATACATGTTTTGTACAACATTGTTTTGGAAAAATTTATGATTCATTGAAAAATCGTGGAATAGCATTCAATGAACATTGGATATGGTCAGACGGATGCGCAGGTCAATTCAAATCTGCACGATCATTCTTTTGGTTGTGTTGTCTTCATAAGAAAACATGCATTAAAAATTGTTGGAATTTCTTTGAGACTGGCCATGGAAAAGGAGAACATGACGGTGCAGGAGCATGCATAAAATGAGTACTTCGAAGATATCAAATGAACTACTCTGCACGCCGACTTGTGAACGCTGAAGAAGTTGTTCAATGGTGCATTGGTGTAGAATTAATAAAGAGAAGTGCGAAGGTACATTCAATTTAATTTATATTGGAAATCTAATTTTAAACATTGTACATTTATCATGCAATGATTATTTTTAATTGTATTTTGATATCATATTTACAAATTCTTTTTCTAATTTTCCATATAAGGGTTTTTCTGGCATATTGGAATCGGAGACGTAAATAGATCAATTGGAAATGAAGTTGGAACAATAAAAGGGACTCGAAAATTGCATTCAATTCAAACAAAATTGTCCACAAATGTGTTTGCATTGGATAAAAGAAAATATTCTTGTTTTTGTGATATTTGCATAGACAACACAAAATCCAATGACGTCTGTGAAAACAAAATGTATGTGAACGATTGGAAACATACAGAGCTAAATACAAAGGGAAAAATGTCTGTTGCAATGTTTGAAGAAATGCAATCAGAAGAAACTACAATATCATCCGATGGTGATCGAGTTTCTGATCTTGTTAGAGAAGGTAACATTTGAATTACTTTCTAATGATTTAAAGATCTAGAAATAAATTTAAATATTCATAATTAAATGTTAAATTTATTTTATTGTGCAGGAGATGTTTTTGTTGTAATTGCACCTATTGACAACGATGAAAATGTGAAGTATTATTTGATGCGTTGCACTGAACGAAAAATGAAATTGTTACAAGACTATAATGATCACGGATTTCAGTATGACAGAGGGTCTATTATACTGAAAGGTTATTTTTTCAGACAAACTCATCAAAGTGGAGACTTTGTTTACTTTGAAGACTATGAACCTGATTCCATAAGTTGTCAATATAGTCACTTGGTGTGTGCAGCATGCATAAAGTTGATAGAAGTTCAATCAAAGAAAAAATCAAAAATTAAGAAATGGAAAATGTCAAAATCCGATCATGAACGGATTATTGAGGATGGAATTCCATTAGAATTTTTTTGAGTGAATTTTCCAAAAATTTATTATCTTTGGATTAAATATGTTTTAGAACTTCTAGTACTCAACTAAAAATTGAGCTGCTTATGTTATTTGTGCAAGTGTTTGCACATGTACAAATTGTTTAGGTACAAACACGTGCTCTAGTATCAACTGAAAGCAGTTTTTCTATACATGTGCATTGATGAAAAATGTTATATGTATTGGATATATATATATATATATATATATATATATATATATATATATATATATATATATATATATATATATATATATTCTAGAATGAAATTAATTGTTCTTGTATATGTTTTCCGACTGTATGGTACAAATTATTTCACTTTATTTTGTAAGGTCAGATTTGGTCCCCATATGGCCTAGCCTCCAAGGGACGAGATAACAAGTGGTTGTCCCACTTGCCCGAATCTCAGCTTTTAAGTACAATTTTACTGTTTATGGCAGGCATCTTACATGATGTCCTAGCCAAGGATAGATTCTCTTTGTTCAAGTTTAGGTAAAGAGATTGTGCGAAAATATTACTGAACAACCTTATAATATGTTTTAAAAGATCATTTGAACGCTGGGAAAAATTTGAAGAATATAGTACTTAGTCAATTTAAAACACTCATTCCACCCTAAGGTATAAAATATTCAATACAGATTTAAAATTAATGATACTCTCTATAAACGACGACTCAATATTCAATTCTATTGAATTCCCATTGAGTAGACCAAGTGTTATGGTTTTCAAGAAATTCCAGGTACTCTTCTTACCTTTGGCCCCCAAAGCTACAATGGAGTTATAGGAAGGTGAAGAAATTTTTTTCACTGATAGGAATTTGGTCACATCCCTAATCTCCCCTTATCAAAAAGTTCCTATCTACTACATTATCTAGCATGTACTCAAGATCACTATTTAGTAATTAGAATATCACAATATCATAAGTTCTCACAAAAATACATGGAATGCCATTACGACACTCATCTAACAATGGGGAGCTCAAAACCTAGAAAGCTCCTCGTCCCCTTAATAATAATGTGTTTAATTTAGTCTTTTAGGTGAGGATTAGGTGTAAATCTTGTTTTCACATACAAAAATAATTAATTGTTTAATTTCATAAATTTGATTAATCACCAAAATACATGTCATATCCACTATTTGTCTCTCCTACAAATTCCCATTATTTTATTAAAATATATGATTTTATCTCACCCAACTATCACATGTTCCTAAATTTACTCCTAATTGTTCCCTATGCCCTAAATCTACTCCTAATTGTTCCCTATGCCCTAAATCTACTCCTAATTGTTCCCTATGCTGCTTTTCCCTTACTTATTTTTAGAAATTTATTTTCCTAGATCCATCATAACTATGGATCTATCAAGCGCTGAGAGGGATCAAATATCTAGAGGTGCAAACCTCTTTTTTGAATGCAAAACTTGAAGAAAGGTTTGCACCTCAAGAGATTTGATCCCTCTCGGTGCTTGATAGATCCGTAGTTAAGATGGATCTAAGTTGGTTTCAGTTGTGTGCAACTAAGGAAAAACTATCGATAATATGAGAAACATATGATTAATTTTATCAATAATATGTAAATACATCTAATATTAATATAACCATTTTAAATATGATAAATATGTTTGAGATTTATCAAGTCATTTTAATTTTAAATTTTCTTAGTTACCTCAATTTGTTGAGATGATAAATATTGTAGAATAACTTTAATAATGGAAAATGATCAAATAAATTTTTTGAATGCAAAGTAACAATGTAATAATATTGAATGATAGAATGTGAATAATTAGAATGTAATCAATTACAAATAGCAATTAGAATATAATCAATTACAAATAGCATTTATTGTGATCAATCTTAAACTATTTTCTTCTTCTATTATTATTGTCACCCTTATTAGTTTTGTCATCTTTCCGTATTGATTATATTAAAAAGAAAGTAAAAATCATAAATCATAAACCATTTAAATATTTAGCTTGAACTCTTGTAGTAAACACCATACCTCAAGTCTCTCTTGCTCTCCAATATTATTAGGTTTAATTATTATAACACAAAAATCGTTCTACATTGTCAATAATTTTTTGCGCTTCCACTGAAATCAATGAACACTATTAATCCAATGACTTTACAAGTAATGTACCATCATACATGCAATTATATATCAAATCAGAAATCAACACATAGGTAAACCATTTAAATATTTAGCTCGAACTCTTGTAGTAAACACCATACCTCAAGTCTCTCTTGCTCTCCAATATTATTAGGTTTAATTATTATAACACAAAAATCGTTCTACATTGTCAATAATTTTTTGCGCTTACACTGAAATCAATGAACACTATTAATCCAATGACTTTACAAGTAATGTACCATCATACATGCAATTATGTCAAATCAGAAATCAACACATGGGTATGTTTAAATATTTGTAGCTCGAACTCTTGTAGTAAACACCATACCTCAAGTCTCTGTTAATATTTCTAGGTTTAATTATTATAACCTAAAATTTTGTTCTGTATGATACTTTTATGCTTTGTGAAATCAATGAACACTATTAATCCAGTGACTTTGCGGTAATGTACCATCATGCACATGCTGATTATATCAAATCGAGGAAATCACTTTGCAGATAGCCATTTAAGTATTTGGCTAGAACTCTTGTAGTAAACACCATACCTCAAGTCTCTCTTGCTCTCCAATATTATTAGGTTTAATTATTATAACACAAAAATCGTTCAACATTGTCAATAATTTTTTGCGCTTACACTGAAATCAATGAACACTATTAATCCAATGACTTTACAAGTAATGTACCATCATACATGCAATTATATCAAATCAGAAATCAACACATAGGTATACCATTTAAATATTTAGCTCGAACTCTTATAGTAAACACCATACCTCAAGTCTCTCTTGCTCTCCAATATTATTAGGTTTAATTATTATAACACAAAAATCGTTCTACATTGTTAATAATTTTTTGCGCTTACACTGAAATCAATGAACACTATTAATCCAATGACTTTACAAGTAATGTACCATCATACATGCAATTATATCAAATCAGAAATCAACATATACTTTAATGAAATCAATGGGGATTGTCTTGTTACAAGTAACATTTCAATTTACCACATGTGAAAATGTAGGTTCACATTCTATCATTCATATAGTTTTAAAAACTTCACATGCCATGCCAATTATAATTCAACTATCCAACAAAAACATTTAACATTAAATATCACATGCCAAATGTAATTCATATGACAACATTACTTCACATTCACATGCCAAAAGTACTAAAACCATCCAAAAATTAAATAAAACAAATTATATAATAACATTGTAATAAAATATGTCCAAAAATTGTAAATCTCACTTGAGTATCAAACTGTATCAAGTTTAACAAATTTTAAAACCATCTAAATTTTAAAATCAAATCTACTGTAAATGATGTCTATCAAATGGAGGATCTAGCGTCTGGGTCTCAGTCCGCGCCCTATCCTGTGAATAGGAAACCTACATACACAATGCACATGTACTTGAACATTAAAATTTGAAGTTTTAAAAATGAATGAGAATATATATATATCCAGAACTTCATGTAAAAAACAAAATATAACAATCCATTGCGATACCTCGTAAGGTTCCCTCTCCCATTGATGAACAAGAGAAGTTACCATACTTAGAAAAATCTACGGTGGTAAAAGCTGTGCAATATACATGTACGGAGTTAAATATATATATATATATATATATATATATATATATATATATAAATATATATATATATATATATATATATATATATATATATAAATTAAAAAACTTTCAAATGAAAATGCACGTGTACATATATAAACTTATTTTCAATAATATTAAAAAAAGGAACTAAAGACAACTTGTTCAAATGTTGTGGATGTTCCTATCTCCGTCGCTAGAGTCCCCGGATTAAAAAAATCTTCTATAGGAACCTAAATTCAAAAATTTTTAAATAACTCAAAATATAGATCTCTCTCTCTCTATATATCTCAATTTTTAATGGAACTTTTTGAGGTAGAATATATATATATATATAACTTTTAAACATAAATTTTGAACTTGTGAAAAATTGTCCATACTTGTGGCACCTCTCCCAATGAAGTAGAAGGTATATCTCCTAAGGAAGAATAAGGTACCGCCATCCCAAAAACATCAGACGGAATCGGTACCTGTTAAAACATTTTATCAAATTATATATATACATACATGTACATGTGTGGCGACAATTATTTATTTTAGAGTCACTTAAAAAACAATAACATACATGTGCCAACATATCATGATGGTCAGACCCATCTGCATCGTTTGAACCGGAGGTCCCGAACGTAATATTAACATTTTCATCACGCATCATGCCTGAGAATTGCAAATGGTGTTTTAACATATAATCAAACATTTTTGTTAGATTAATGTACACATACAAATAAATGTATACATCTACATACACATGTATTTATTACAAATTGTACACATGTATATGTAAATATAATTTCAAACCCTAAGGTCACTAACACATACCGTTCCAGTTCCCTCTTCCTCACAAAAAATTAGGTCTTGCAGACCATTGCGACAATTTATTGCATATGTTCGGAGATCTTCAACTTTCATGTTGTAAATCTCCTCATCTGTACGATAAACAAAATTGGCACGTGCATTTTCACGTGCTCTTTGTCGATTTAAACAAAGATCGACTCCACTCAATCCGCTATGAAAATTTTCGATCATAACATCTCTTGCTTCACGACTTATTTGAGAAGTCACATCCATCTCTGATCACAGGGTTTCGACTCGAAACGGTCGACTCACCAATGGCGGCTCAGGGCGAGGCAACTCCACATCTCGCTTAGCGCCCTTACGTTGATATAATTTACCTCTCCCTGGGCCAAAAAATTCTGAAGGAAGGTCATTGTAGTCGGGTTTCATACCCAAAAAAAATTCTGCATAAAACATTTGTGCAAAATAAACAGGAACCTCATCGTTCCATGGAAGCCTTCCAAAGGCCGCAAGATGTCGATCATAAAAATAAGCAGCTTTGTCTAGGTGCTTGCTTTGTCTAGGTGATTGAAAAACTGCACCTTCAACATTTTTCTTTTTGGCCCTTCCTTATAATTAAACATTGACTTGGCATCTGCTCTTGTAACTCTTTGTTTTATGTCCTGCCATTTATCAGGACCTATCACTGTTTCTTTTCTCTTTCTCATCAGTTCTATAAACGAATCAGTCGTTGGCCCCAAATTTCTGTACACCTTTACCATTTCACCCAATGAATGTGTAACTATTTCGAGGCTTTGTCTACTCTCAGCAGGTAGAGAAAAAGCCTCGAGATCTCTTTGCAATTTTGCATGAAGGCTTTGACACCTTTGTAAGGTGCATTCCGCCATGTTCGTTTCCCATGGTATATCAGTAATCTCAGCTGAATAAGTTGTGCTGGGTTGACAGCCTCCTTCTTGAATGTAGCGCACTTCTCTACGTCTATTTTGACCAATGGCTCGAACATTTTCAGCCTCTGCATCAATATATATATAATTTCGTATATTAGAAAAAACACGTGTAAAAAAATTTGTACAAATTTAATGAAAAAATATTGAAATTGATGTCAACCTTGATGTTGTTGGTTAACATCATCTCCAACTTGACCCTGCTGAGAACCAACCCCAGAATGACACTGTTGAGAACCAAAACCACAGTGACCCTGTTGAGAACCAGCAGCTGTTGATTGGCCTTCAGGGGAATAAATATCACCCCCTTCCCACAACCTGCTACCACTCATACCTCGACCGGTTGAACCTTGGCCACGCTCCATGGATGGAGTAGAAAACCTTCTCCTCTTGCCTCCTAAAAATTAAAATATGAAACTTATTAACAACTAATTTCACTCACAAAGTTAATAAAAAAATCAATTCCATATGTACACACATGTATGGAGATTTAAGATTATATTTAAATACCGTGAACATCCTCTGATCCCTGAAACTCCATATGGGATTCGGCTGATCTTCGTCTTTCATCCTCCATGATATATATCTATTGGTCGATATTCACAAAATAGATTTCAAAAAATCAATTTGTAATTTACTGTACACAAATTATGTAGAACACAACTTTCAAAGAAATAATTGATCATGTGTGAAAATAAATTTAATCGAAAAAGATATTATAAAAATGATAAGTTCACCAAATTGCGCTTTACATGGTGGGAGAACACTTGGTATAAAATTTCCTAATTATACACTTTAGTTTGTGGAAGAAATGACACATGTACATAGTTTACCTTAAAGTAGTTATGTTTTACAGATATTAAAATGAAGAACTTCTATTTAGATCCATTCCAGAGATTGACTGTAGGGGCATTTACTAGATATGTCACCTTTCATAAAAGATGAGATCCAGAGGCTACCTGGCCCTTTACAGACTCTGCCTATAGAACTTGTAGAAGTAAACACTAGAGGCATTAACAATATCAAAGAACGTTTTCATGCCCAGACATGGGAATGTGTCTCTTTCCCTACGCAAAAAAATAGTTCAAGGTAGTTAATCTTCATAGACATGCCATCAAGCAAGTCAATGTGATCATCCCCAACTTACTTTTTATGAAATTAGGCTTGGAATCCTCTACAACCTAGTGGATGGAGTTGAATGGGAACTAGGTTGAAAGGCCTTTACAAAATACATGCTAGTGAATAACACTTACTAGCATATATTAGTTATATATTTTTCAATTTCCCGAGGATTCCTTGATTTTTTTCTCCTACCATATCCCTCTCTTACTCCCCAAATTATTGTCATCAAACATGCCCCATTGAGGATCTAGAGCAATGTTTGCACCATACTTAGAACTGTCATTGCTGCTAATTGAAATTGGAGTCATGTATACTAGATTTCTTGCTTAAGTGGCTCTTACTTGGACAATATCCTAAGATGAGTTTGACATGATGGTCATATGAGGTTGGAAGCTACTTAGTGTAATTTTCCTTAAATCTTCAAAAAAACAGAGCAAAAATGTCATTTTCGATCATTTTTTATTAGCTTCTGCATACAGCAAATGTTATCACAATTGCAACACAATCATGTTCCATGGGCATGAATTATGAATGTCACAAGCCAAATGGCAAGGAAATTTGCATTCATTTAGGCAAAAGAAGGCTATGACATTAAGGTCCATGCTAGAAAAAATTATGCAAATAAAGTTGCTAAGTCTTGATCTACTTACCATGTGTTTCAAAGCCATAACGAAGGTTGGCTTTGAGAGTGTCCTCTCAAAGCCCTGTCTTGAGATGAAATTTAATTCAATGTCTCTTAGAGTTGCAAGGTGGAATTGATAGAACTATTTGATTTCTTTACCATAAATGGATCAACTGAAAAAATTGAAAAAAATTATTTGTCATATTATATTTTGATGCTTATAGAGTGAAAAAACTGAAAGAATCAACTTGTAGGGTCATTTTAATGGTGGGTGGAGAATTTGGGTCTAAAACCTTTTGGAGTCATTTTGAGGTATTAAATGACATTTCTGGGGGTCAAACGATTATCCCTTGTGCCAAAATCTTGACCATTATTCTACACTTAAAGACATATCCAATGGCGCAAGAAAAACATCAAATGAAGTTCATTCAAAATTTATGCCTTTAGTAAGTTGACCTATCATGTTGACCAAGTCATGGTACGAGAGAATGACATTTTAGCCCCATTAATCATGCATGGAAAGCTAGCTACATGTGGAATTTTAACAAGACTCTATAAAAGGTCTAAAATCACAAACCTCGTTAATGGTTGACAGAGTCAAATCTTACACCTAATTGGTTATCACGCTATGTTAAATACTTGGCCACTAGGAGGAATAAGAGTTCCATTTTGTGTTATTGTATTTTGTTCCATAGTTGAAAATACAACTAGGAGTGTGAAGTTAGAGAGAAAAATGTATGAAGTTAAGTTTTTATAACAACCTTACACGCTAAAATTCAGTAGCTAACTCTAGAGCATGTTTACATTTTAGTGTTGTTTTTCTCCCATAAGGATTTCCTAGGGAAAAAGGAGTCTAGAGCATCATTACTTTTTAGGGTTGCTTATCTCCCATAAGGATTCATAGGAAAATAATTGTATGTGTTTGTTTCATTATGTTCTCTATTTCTTACGTTGTGTTTCATTATGTTTTATATTTCTTACATTTCTTCCCTCCTATTTTTCTTTCCAATCAAGGTTTATAAAATAACATGAGAAGAAACATGAGACTTGGAACAATCATTTTCATTATCTATATGGAAGGAAAGAAGGATTATATACCCTTAAGCTTAAACTTACGTAGTTTGTCAATTTTTATCATATATTTTTTGGTAAGGGTAAATGTTTTTTATCTATAGTACAAGTCATGAGTTCCCCAATTTTACCTTATATGTAAAGCATGATTCTAGGATTACTACAATTTGTACTTGGTTTTTTATTGTGATGATGCCCTGTCTCAATCTAGACATAAGTGATGATGGTCTTCTCCAAATAAACTCATGTATCCTCGTTAAATTTATACAAACATTTCAAATTCGTATTTTCTTTCATAAAATTCTAGGAATATTAGAAGAATCAGTAAAAAGTGAGATAACCATCTCAATATGCCCCCCATAATTCATTTTATAAAAGATAAATTTGTAAAATCCCTTTCGGTAATAATGGCTGTTATTAATTAATTAAAAAACATAATATATAATAAAAAATTGAGAAATAAAATTTTTGATGAAAATGTGCTATGAAAGTAAAGGTTTAAAGGAAAACATGTACAAGGCATAGTTGAGCCAAATTATTATCTATTTATTGAACTAGAAAGGACATATAATTATTACACATATTTAATTTACATTCAAATGCTTCTTTGATTTATCTCCTATAGCTTAATGTAATGCTAGATATATAATTTAAGTTGAAGGCCCATGAGATAAATATGACTTCTATGTGACATTTGTATTGAATCATCTATTTGTTGTGTTATATGAACATAATTGGTACGCATATCTAAAGAGTCCAAATGCTCATTCAAGACCATATGTAATCCTCATATAACTTAGCCAGGGATTTGCAATACTATATTTGAGTTGGCTAGCTCCATTTCAAGATATTATGGTTATCCAAGAGGGGATATAAAAAATGAAAAGAAGGATGTTGTTGTAGGTTATCCAAGTCGGACATAGAACCAGTGGAGAAACCTAAGGAAAACCTATGTTTCTAGGTCGAACCTTTGTAGAGGTTCCAGTACCTGAGAGTAAAATCCAATTTGGGGCTGTTAAATTCTAAATGTACTGGTAATTGTGCTGGGGGGAGAAATAGGATGCAATTTCCTCTTCTCACGGTTGGGAGTCTTGTTTTTCATGTGGATTCAACCAAACATATTGTACATATTAAATGACGAAATAATTATTACACATTTTTAATTTACATTCAAATGCTTCTTTGATTTATCTCCTATAGCTTAATGTATTATGCTAGATATATAATTTAAGTTGAAGGCCCATGAGATAAATATTACTTGTATGTAACATTTGTATTGAATCATCTATTTGTTGTGTTATATGAACATAATTGGTACGCATATCTAATTTAAATTACTTTAATATGTCATGCTTCTTTAATTTATATTTTATAGATGACCGGAGCATCCCTTTTTAATCTATCCCTTTTGACTTCGGATATGTGGGCAATATTCATCTGCATATTTTTCTATCATAAAGCAGTGAGTAAAATTGTATTCCATTTGTGTCAATGTTGAGGTTAAGAACATGGATTAAAGTTTTATATATTAGATGAGGAGGCTATGTATTACATATGGTCTTGAATGAGCTTTTGGACTCTTTAGATATATATCTAAAGAGTCCAAATGCTCATTCAAGACCATATGTAATCCTCATCTAACTTGGCCAGGGATTTGCAATACTATATTTGAGTTGGCTAGCTCCATTTCAAGATATTATGGTTATCCAAGAGGGGATATAAAAAATGAAAAGAAGGATGTTGTTGTAGGTTATCCAAGTTGGACATAGAACCGATTAGAAAAACCCTAGGCTTGTGTTTCAAGCTGAACCTTTGTAGAGGGTTCCGATTTTCGAGACTAAAATCCGAAACATTGGCTGTTAAAAATTCTACTTCATCTTGCAGTAATTGTGCTAGGGGGAGAAATAGGATGTAATTTCCTCTTCTCATGGTTGGGAGTCTTGTTTTTCATGTGGATTCAACCAAACATATTGTACATATTAAATGAGGACATAATTATTACACATGTTTAATTTACATGAACAAATGCTTCTTTGATTTATCTCCTATAGCTTAATGTATTATGCTAGATATATAATTTAAGTTGAAGGCCCATGAGATAAATGAATTCTATGTGACATTTGTATTGAATCATCTATTTGTTGTGTTATATGAACATAATTGGTATGCATATCTAATTTACATTACTAATATGTCATGCTCTTCTTTAATTTATCTTTTATAGATGACCGGAGCATCCCTTTTTAATCTATCCCTTTTGACTTCGGATATGTGGGCAATATTCATCTGCATATTTTTCTATCATAAAGCGGTGAGTAAAATTGTATTCCATTTGTGTCAAGGTTAAGGTTAAGCACATGGATTAAAGTTTTATATATTAGATGAGGAGGCTATGTATTACATATGGTCTTGAATGAGCTTTTGGACTCTTTAGATATATATCTAAAGAGTCCAAATTCTGATTGAAGACCATATGTAATCCTCATCTAACTTAGCCAGGGATTTGCAATACTATATTTGAGTTGGCTAGCTCCATTTCAAGATATTATGGTTATCCAAGAGGGGATATAAAAAATGAAAAGAAGGATGTTGTTGTAGGTTATCCAAGTTGGACATAGAACCAGTGGAGAAACCTAAGGAAAAACTATGTTTCCAAGTCGAACCTTTGTAGAGGTTCCAGTACCTGAGAGTAAAATCCAGTTTGGGGTTGTTAAATTCTAACTGTATTGGTAATTGTGCTAGGGGGGAGAAATAGAGTTCCTGTTCCTCTTCTCTAACTTTACACTGTTTAATAGGAGAGAGATGGATATTTTGTTGAGCATTTATTAAATAATTCTATTGCAATTATTATTAAACATTTATTATGTATGTGAATACAGGACCACTCCAATTACCATTTTTTTTAATATAGAAAAAAAATTAATCTAATAACCAAATAATTTTGAAATTATAAAATTCTCTTTAAAATCTTATCTTCAATTTATTTGCATTAATAATAAAACTTGACAACTAATATATTATTTTTATATTATTTATGTTTTATAACTAATATCAAATTATATATTGAAAACAATAATTTTATTAAATAATTAATATCAAATTAGAAGTAATATCAATGGTTTGTGGACAGTTATATAATTACTTGCTATATCTCCATTAATGCACAAGGGCATTATATACTACTCTTTCAATTTTATACTTGGACATTAATGAAGTTATAACTCTACGAATATTGATAACCATGTCTTGTTGTAATGATACATCAATTGTATGAGAATGATTTATTGATTTAATGAATAGCTTTAAAGCTATGCATACATACGAATGTGGTGCTTTAGTACAAGATCCCATTTGGTGATTCTGTTATACTATGTGGGAACACGTTTGTAGTAAGACAACATTGCGAGCACACGTTTGTAGTAAGACAAAATTTCATATGAATATTTCTATGGATATTGTTAATTTAAATTTTCATGTCCATTTAAATTTTCTAAATAGAATGAATATATGTAACCACATCATTTGATTATTTCAATAAATATGTATGAGAAAGGAAATCTATGATGTCCAATGTCAGTATTATATGTGTATACTCAATGATATGGCACACTTGCATTTATACATTGACATAATAAAAAGTTACATTTATTTATTAATAAATCTTTTTTTTTTGAAATTTTATACCATCCAATTCTAAATAAAGAATAAGAAGTCTTCTAGCTATCCTTGGCATTAACCAGAACTTTGCCCGGAAACGAGAATTTTGCTAAGGAAACAACATTGATGACATTTTTTTTAGATACATATTAATGATCAAATTCCACATTTAACATATCATTGTCAATTTGATTTCATTGTATAATATAATAACTTTTTGGAAAATAAAAATAAAAAATAGCAAATTATTATTATTTGAATTTAGTTTTAAAATTATTGTGAGTATTATTTTACTTAAGTGTGATGATATTGACCATAACTTCTATATCTGGCCTTGCTGAATTTTTGAAAAAAATTCAATGGTGAACCTCCATAATTTCAACGACTGGAATGTTTAATGGTGAACCATAATTTTAGTTACAGCTTCAAATTCGATTTCTAGAAATAATAATAATAATAATAATCTAATAACCAAATAATTTTGAAACTATAAAATTCTTTTTAAAACCTTATCTCCAATTTCAAAGAGTAACCTATTCAGGTTTATTTGGAAAAACACCTGCCCCTTAGACCTATACCAATGGAAAATTATGTTATGTAGTTGAACCCTTGAACTTGACGCATATTTCTTGAAAAAAATTCCAAATGAAATAGAAAATTAGTATCAAGAAAAATTTGCTTGTAGACGCGGCTACGAAGGGCATAGTACACGCAATTGATAAAAGCATGTCATAAATCTATTAACAAAGGTAGTTGTTTCAAACAATATTTAACACATCCAACTGTGGAAAAACAGGTATTTTTTCTTCCTAACAGGTATTTTTTCTTCCTTCTTCATTTCATTTTCTTGTGAGGGCAAGGAAGGTGTCATGATCGAATTTACTAAAAATATTTTACAAAATACGGATACACCAAACATATATGAAGAACATGGCAACTTATGGGAATTAGAATAATATCTCCCAATAACCCTACAAAATATAAATATCAAATGATCATGTAGAACCAGTTCTGACCTTCTATTTACTTATATAAATGACCCCTTATATTGGCTAGGGAGTCATGTGGAATGAGTTTTGACCTAATATTTATTTATATCAATGATCCCTTATATAGGCTAGAGGGTCATTGTAGGGAGCATGGCATACTGCATCGTTCGAGAAGATCCAATCATACTTGGGCAGATTCTTTCGAACATCCAAGATCTTACTCCAGCTGGTGCCATGTTTTTCTAGAAAATATCGCTCTCATCGATGAAATCATACCCATGTCTCTCAACATAGCTTCTCTTGCTGAGCTCAACCAATTTCATAAGCCCCTGAAAGGACCTCTTAGGGTTGGTTCCACACTCATCTGAACAAGTCACTATCGCAATCCTGAACCACCCTAGATCCATCTTAAATTGAGATCTATGAAGACCTAGAGGGATCAAGGCTCTAGAAGTGCAAACCTCTTTTTTGTGTACAAAATTTGAGGAAAAGTTTGCACCTAGAGAGATTTGATCCCTCTCAATACTTGATAAATTAAGAGTAAATATGGATGTAGGTTGGTTCCAGTTGTGAGGGTTTACACAAAATTTGTTGAATATATAATTAATACTATAATTTTATTTTAAATTTGTTGAGATACCTTAATTTTTAAGAAAATAGAGAATAATAATAAGTACAATGATGAAAAAATATGAAATAAACATTTTGAATGGAGAGCAATGTGTTTTCTCTCATAATATTTTCATAAATCTTTACTCTTCAAATAAATGGTTATTGAAGTTAAGAAGAGTATTGAATCTATTTGAAACATAGATAATTGACTTCTATATATGTTTAATATAAGTTACTGATATTATCTATTAGTATTGTAGTGATCATAGCATATGATAGTAATAAGGAATAGTTGGCTTCAATACACTATAGCAGAGGTTATTGAATATTAATGCAATAATAATTAGCTTAAATACATTATAAAGTGATGATAATGATAATAATGTGTATTTTATAACCAAATTATACTAGGGTAAGTACTATTGATTCTTCATTTCATTGTTATGTATAGAAGGAATAATGGAAAATTCTTGTTATATATGACTATTTAAACCTTCTAATAGTTTGATTGAAATCCAAGTGATGGATTTTGACACTTAATTATGTGACAAATAGAATAATATTTATATGGAAACTAAATAAAATCTACAATAAGATAAAATAATATGTCATTTGAACATAGTTCGGTCAAGAGATAACTCTTCAGTAAGGAAACATGAAATAGAATGAGTTCCTAGTAGAGATAACAATCATTTTAAGCCTTCTAATAGTTTTATTGAAATCGAAGTGATGGATTTTGACACTTAATTATGTGAGAAATGTTGGGTATGTGTTATATTCTTTCCACGATTAGTTGCACACGCGGGGGGGGTCACAGGGGGGTGATATGTCTCTTTATACGTTGCGTTGGGCGTAGCAAGGGGGTCATAGGGTGGGGAGAAGGCCCTCCTCTCCAAGAGTTCGCATGGGGCAAGTAGCCCCCTGCATGGGGTCCAAGGTAGCGCCCTGGGAAAAAAAAATTGGACCCTTTTTTTCGGTGGGTGGACCCGCCCATGGTTTTGTGCATGGGTTTTGACATTGTTTTGGGGCATGATGGTTTTCGGCCACTGGTATTTTTTACATCCGGTCAAAGGAACTGCGGTTATGTTCTAATCCAGGGTTAATGGATTGGTGTTTATGAATGCTTCGGCATGTATATATATGTGTTGTAACACTAAAAGGAATATAATGAAAAATATGCTGGAATCGTGATTACTGTTAGACCAAAACCCGCAAGCATTAGTCTCTGCTACAATCTCCAGAGTTAGGATCCATGAGAGGAGGTTAGTCCATGTCGCAAAACACACAAGGAGCGTTGAACCCAATGTCCAACAATCTCCCCCACAACGTGAGTCGAGTGAGTTTCAAACTCGAGACATATCACTCTCATACCACTTGTTGGAATCACGATTTTCGTAAGACCAAAACCTGCAGGCATTAGTCTCTACTACAATCGCCAGAGTTAGGATCCATGAGAGGAGGTTACTCCATGTCGCGAAACACACAGGGAGCGTAGAAGCCAATGTCCAACAAAATCAAGCTGGTAGTCCTGATTTGGTATCAAGGGGAAAATATTGTGTATATAGGTTTATGTTTTATTCTCTCGCTATTGTTTATTTTATTTTTTTAAGATTTTTTTGTAGATAAATTATGTACAGGGTTAAAATCTACATTTGATATCGGTGTTGTTTTAGCTTCAATGGGATGCCTTTGTTGCTGAGACATTTTTTTCTCGGGCCTGTGGTAGACCCTATTTAGTGGGAGATCTGCGGGATCGATTCTTGTGGTGAAAGAAGATGGCGAGCAGTGGAAAGATAGATATTTCTAAATTTAATGGTCAGAGTTTTGAGTTGTGTAAGCTCAAGATGGAGGATCTTCTGGTGGATAAAGATCAACGGATCACAGTAGATATGGGTACTAAACCAACGGAAATGTCATATGAAGATTGGAAGAAGTTGGATTGGAAGGCAAAGAGCACAATATGGTTATGTATCTCATATTTGGTATTGTTGAATATATCTGGGGAAGCTACGGTGAATACTTTGTGGGACAATGTAGGGACTTTATACCAATATAAGTCTCTCATGAATAAATTTTTCCTGCAGAAAAAGTTGTATAACCTGGGGATGAAGGATGGAGACTCAGTGATAGAGCCTCTGAACACCTTCAATATTGTAGTAAGTCAGTTGTCATCTGTTGATATTAAAATCTCAGATGAAGATAAGTGCATCAGATTTTTGTGTTCTGTACCAGATTCGTGGGACAGTTTGGTTATTGCAATAGGTAGCAATGCAACTACCTTGAATTTTCATGAAATTTTCTTAGCCTTGCTGTCGGAGGAAATGAGGCGGAGAAATATGGAGGGCCAGAATGGAGATGCCTAATTTGTACGAGGAAGGTCCCATAAAAGAAACAAAAATAATTTTTCGAGTGGGAGATCTAAATCTAGAGGGAGATCTAATTCTCTAGGAAAGTTTGTAAAGGTGTGTTGGAAATGCGGAAAGGAAGGACACTACAAAAAGGACTGCAGATCTAAAGCTCCTGAGAAAGGAAAGGGATCTGATGATGCTCCTTCTGCAGAGGAAAAAACCACCTCATATGAAGGTGGGGATGTGTATTTGGATTCTTCTTCAAATATACATGTAGATCACAAGGCATGGTTGATTGACTCAGGTGCGTCCTTCCACTTCACTCCCCATAGGGAGTGGTTCTACGAGTGTATGAGAAGTATGATGGTGGTGATGTCTTCTTAGGGGATGATAGGAAGGCCAGAATCGTCGGACATGGAAAATTCAAGCTAAAGCTGTAAGATGGAAGGATTAGAACACTTCCTGGTGTTCTGCATATTCTTTCATTGGCCAGAAATCTAATTTTTGTAAGCAAGATGGATTACGTAGGTGTAAAAATAATGTTCGAGAAAGGTACCTGTAAGATGGTTCGGGGAGCATTGGTATTAATGCGGGGAGTTCAGATTGGAACTTTGTACAAGCTTTAGGGTAGCATTGTTATTGATGGGTGCAACAGCTTTGTGGTTCCTGAAAGTGGAGTGGAAAGCCTAGCGGTCTCTCGAGAAAATTCCATGTTATGGCATCAAAGTCTTGGAAATATTAGAGAGAAGGGCCTCTAGATACTGCATAGAAATGGTGTGGTAGAAGGTATGTATAATTTCTCTCTATATTTAGATTTTAGTGGCATTGTGTATATGGGAATCAGAATCGGGTGAGTTTTCCTTCTGGTGCTAAGAGGGCAAACAAGGTATTAGAGCTTGTGCATAGTGATGTGTTTGGACCTGTGTCGATTCCATCACAGGGTAAGTCTATGTACTATGTTTTATTCATAGATTACTTCTCAAGGAATACATGGATATATTTCTTGAGGAATAAATTTGAAGTCTTTGACAGATTTAAAGAATTTAAGGCTCTCGTGGAAAACTAGATAGAGAAGAAAATAAAGGTGCTAAGGACAGATAATGGTGGAGAGTTCTACAAGAAGGAATTTGAAGAGTTATGTAAGAGGTGTGGTATAGAACGACAAAATACTACTCCATACACACCTCAGCAAAACGTAGTTGCAGAAAGACTGAACAGAATTTTGATGGAAAATGCAAGAAGCATGCTCAGTGGTACCGGGTTAGGACAAGAATTATGTGCAGAGGCAGTGGAGACTACATGTTACCTGGTTAACAGATCACCTTCATCAACGTTGGAAGATAATAATCCACATGAGGTATGGACTCGTAAGAAACCCTCTCTTTCATATCTGAGGGTATTTGGATGTGATGCATATGTAAATGTTCCAAAGGAGAAAAGGACCAAGTTGGATAATAAATCTGAAAGGTGCATATTTATTAGGTATAAGGATGGTTTAAAAGGTTACAAGAATTGGAACCCAGAAACAAGGAAGGTTCTGTACAGCTGAGATGTGGTGTTTAGGGAGGTGAAAGATGTTGTTAAACGGGAATTCCTACCAAAGGAACCTAAGAATATAGAGTTTGAGCTAAACGAGGATGGATCAGACTCTACAAAAAAACATGATTCAAAAGAGGAAGAGTCACAAACTCTAGCTATCAGAAGATCAGCTCGGAAAAAAAGGTAGCCAGAAAGGTATAGTCCATCTTCTTTCTACACAAATTTTGCTTTAACTATCACTGATGATGATCCCAGAACTATGAGGGAGGAAATGGATTCAGAGGATGGAAAAATATGGAAGGAGGCCATGGTTGATGAAATGGCATCCTTGCACAAAAATGAGGCATGGGATCTGGTGGAGTTGTCGGCTGGAAGGAATCCCATCAGAAGAAAATGGGTGTTTAAGAAGAAGATGAATGTAGAAGGCAAGATAGAGAAATATAAAGCTAGGTTGGTAGAAAAAGGTTATTCACAGATGCCAGGAATTGATTTTGGTGATATTTTTTCTCATGTTGCCAAGGTTACTTCTATTATATTACTTTTATCTGTTGTTGTTGCTTTTGATTTTGAGGTAGAACAGATGGATGCAAAGACAACATTTCTTATCAAGGATCTGGAAGAGGAGATCTACATGAATAAACCTGAAGGATTTATGATGAAGGGAAATAAATAATCGGTATGCAAGTTAAAAAAAGTCTTTATATGGGTTAAAAAGTCACCAAGGATGTGGTATCAGAAATTTGATACCTATATAAGGGGACTTGGCTTCACTAGAAGAAAAGAAGATCACTATGTGTATTTTAAATCAATTGGTGATAATGTTATTTATTTGGTCTTGTATGTGGATGATATGTTGCTGATTGGAAATGACAAAGAAATTATCCAAGATTTGAAGACCCAATTGTTCTCCAAATTCAACATGAAGGATCTTGGTACTACAAACTATATTTTGGGCATGAAAATTAAGAGAGATCGGGCAAATAGGAAGATATGGTTAAACCAGAGGAATTATGTCGAGACAATATTGCAGAGGTTCAATATGCCGGATAGTAAATCGATTAAGGTTCCTATTCTTGTAGGTGTAAAGCTATCTTCTGAACAGTGTCCCAAAACACAAGAAGAAGAGGAGGATATGTCCTGTGCTCCATATGCAAGTGTAGTGGGTAACTTGATGTATGCAATGGTCTGTACTAGACCATACATTTTACATGCAGTGGGAGTATTGAGCAGGTTTATGTCAAAACCATGGAAATATCATTGGACAACAGTGAAGTGGGTTTTCAGATATTTGCATGGAACTAGTGATTATGGTTTGTGCTACCAAGGAAGACCAGGATTGGATAGATTTTTGGACATCTAGACCAAATAAGATCTACAAGTGGGTATGTGTTTAGCCTATTTGGAGGTGCAGTTATTTGGATGAGTAAAAGACAGTCTGTAGTGGCTCTTTCAACTACAAAGGCAGAATACATGGCAGCCACTAATGCAAGCAAGGAAGCAGTTTGGTTGTAGAGATTGTGTTCAAGTATTGGTTTGGTGCACCGACCTATAAGGATAGACTATGATAGCCAAAGTGAAATTTTCTTGGCTAAGAACCATACTTATCATTCAAAGACAAAGCACATTGATGTTCAATATCACTTTGTGAGAAATATGGTTGAGGATAAAAGGGTGTTGCTGGTAAAGGTGGACACTTTGAAGAATGTTGCAGATGCATTGATGAACTCTGTGAGCACTCAAAAGTTCTCTTGGTTTATGAATGCTTCAGCATGTATATATATGTGTTGTAGCACTAAAAGGAATATAATGAAAAATCAAGCTAGTAGTCCCGATTTGGGATCCAGGGAAAAATCTCTATGTGTATATATGTTTATGTTTTATTCTCTCGCTATTTTTTATTTTCTTTTTTTAAGATACGTTTTCAAATAATTTTTGTACAGGGTTAAAACCTACAATAAATAAAATATTATTTATATGGAAAGTAAATAAAATCTACAGTAAGATAAAATAATAATTCATTTGAACATAGTTATGTCAAGTGATAACTCTTCATTAAGGAAACATAGACAACTCTTCATTAAGGAAACATGAAATAGTAATTTTGTACTCACCTGCAGTAATAAAATTACGCTTTTTTTTCGAGGAAAAAAAAAGGAAACATGAAATAGAATGAGTGCCAAGTAGAGATAAGAAGAATTTTAATTAAGGTGACTAAAAGAAATACGAAGAAAGTTTAACTAATTAAACTGCCTGAAAGTGATATGAAGAAATTTTTATGTAGTTAAAGATAGGTGTAATTTTTAATGTAGTTAAATATTAGGGTATTATGCTAGGAGAATGCATGTGGCCTGAGATAAGAAAAAATTTATAGGAAAACTCTAAGGTTTATATATTAAAACCAAACTTTCAAGTATATAAATGCTTTATGCTAGATTAAAGAAAATCAATGCTTAAAATTATACATTATTGGGACTAAACCCAAACTATAATTAAAGTTTAATAAAATTTATTGGTGCAAACTATTGATAATAGTGACATGGGTACATATAAAAAGGAGAATCTCTAGTGGGCTATAGACCAAGTTTGTTTAGGTGTTCTTTTTTTAAATGGAACAATTGGCATGACTCGGGGCTAAAGACTTAGCAAGGGGTTTCAACCAACTAGGCTAGGCACTCGTCAGGGCTTGAGTTTGAGTGTTATTACCAACTTGTTATTACCATTCTAAACAACAAATAATCAAGTTATAATGGAGAGAGAGCATAAAGAACCAGCGAGGCTAGGCACCCATTAGGGATTGAGTTTGAGTGTTATTACCATTCTAAAATACAAATAATCAAATTATAACATAGAGAGAGTACAAATATAACATTACATCCTATCCAAGCATATTGGCATTAGCATAACAGTCATAACATGAACAATATTTACAATGTAAGGCGTTTCTCTTTGAAAACAATTCCCCGAGATGCCACTTTGCACTCTTCTGCACCATCAGATCTATTGTTACATGATTGAGAGCTCTTCCACCCTTAGATCCCACGGTTTTAATTGTAAACCAAATCTTGATTTGTGTAATCATTCAACTTGTTGATTTTCAAAATAATTATAACCGATAAATATTTGTCCATGACAGTTAGAAAAAAGAATCAGAAATCCTAATTCATTTGGAAAGCCTTCTGATGGAGAAGTTGACAATTCTTACTCATCAACAACTGCAAAGGGATGCATTCTCCATTGGATTAATCCCACAACTCTGGAAGCAGCAGGAACAGGACTAGAAAGAATCATGTCACTGGATGGCCACTTCCCGATCTCTTGAGCCGATGAATTACTTAGAGTTGTTATCCCAATACGATCGTTTATTTCCTTCCTCGCCTTCTCGGCTTGCTTCTTTCAGGACCCCTTCACCCTAGTCTCCCATTTCTTCCCCATGGCTAACTGATTATGAATCACTTCCCGCCTCTGCAAGAAAAGAATCTCAACAACAAGGCTTCAATGTTGTCATTTCGAATCCCATGTATGATAGGAGAAAAATCAGGTCTCTCCCTTCTCATCCCTTCCGTCCCCATGTTTCCTCCAGTTATGTTCTCGACACTCCCCGCTTAAATCCCATGGGAGCCCCTTGAGCTACTTATTCAATGAGAAGCATTTCATTCTTAAGAAATCCCGCAGGGTGCAGCGATTCTTCCCCCTATTCTAAATGCAGTGCTTCTTCCGTGTACTAATTTTTTTCTTTGGTCCCAAATGGGAAGGACAAGTAGCTCTGTGAATCTTTATTGATTGCAATAAATATACGGCTTTTCATCCCACGCATTGGTAGCTTCTTGTTGCGAGATGGGAAAAATTGGTTCTCAATAGCCATGGAATATTTAGATTAAAATTCATGTACAGGAGATTCGAATTATAACTAAAAAATAGAGCTATAAGAATTGTCTTTGTCTGCAGAGCAAATTTTAAAAGTGTGGGTTTGTGACATTTTGTTATTCCATTTTAGCATTTTTTTCATTCAATGATGGGTTGTTCTCTAGCAATTCCTATTGGAGGCTTCCTTTCCGAAAATAAGTTCTCAAATTATTCAGACAATACGTCTGATATGGCAGGATCAGGTGATTCTGTCACTTGTTATGATGGTATCGTTTGTCTCAAAATGCTTGTAATCAACGCTGCCATGTTTTCATTAATCATGAACTTTTGAAGTATCTCTATAAGCTGTAATGATTCTCAAAAAGCACTTTTGAGCGCAGGACCATGATTCATTTCCTATATATTTTTATATCCCAATATAACTATGGTAGTACGGTGAATATACTTTGGTCAACATAGACATTTAAAGAAATTTATGCATGAGCAGTATGGCTGTATTTGGCTGGGTTGTGAAGGAATTTATGCATTATAGGTACGATTGTATTAGGGACAGTTGTACGGATATTACAAAGTTGCATTAATGTGTTACAATATCATTATAGTTTAAAATGATGGCATTGTGTTAGGCTTGTTTTCTTCACACTATAACATGATTGGTTTGTGTATCATTACATAAATATGATATATGGATAAGATTATATATATTATTTAATGAATAATAATTTTTTTTTAATAAAAAACTATAATAATTTTGTTGTATTAATGTATTGCTATAATTTTATTGGGTTATAAATTTTACTTTTTTATATAATATTAATTATATAATTATATTTTATTTTTAAAAATTACAATATGTGTATATGATTTTTATATTTAATTGAAAATAATTTATTTATTACGTCCTCTTTGAAAAGAATTCCCCAGGTGCCTCAGATCTATAGACAATTGAGAATTCTTCCCCCTTTTTAACTGTCAACCAAATCTTGATTTGTGTAAGTGATTGATCTTTAAAATAGTTACAACCCATAAAGATTTATCTTTAAAAGAACTATAACTGATAAATATTTTTCCATTATGGTTAGGAAAGGAATCAAAAATCCTAATGCATGTGGAGATCCTTCTGATGGAGAAGCTAGAAACCGTGAGATCAACATTGAGGATACTAGTGGCATTGAACATCGAGGAACCTAAAATACTGATCTGAATTTACAGATCAACTTGAGCATTCCAATGATCTGAATTTACAATGGTTTAGATTTAACTACTTTTGAATTAAAGAAAATAAAATATTGTAATCTGAATTTACAATTTGTTGATATTTAGATTTAGATTTCTCTACTTTTGAATTAAAGAAAATAAAATATTGTAATAAATTAGATCATGTTGGAATTGTGAAATCTTCCCATAGTTAAAAATTATGCATGAGTAGTTCTCTATTTTACAATGGATTTTGATACTTAGGGTAGGTGTATGTGTTTCACAATAGTGAAAACAAGACATTGTAATCATGGCTGGCACAAGACATTGTAATGGTGGGGTTGTGGTTGTAGTTTTGGGGTTAGTATTACATTCAATTTTATTGTATTTTATTTTGGAGTAATGGTGTTTGGTTACGAAAATACCATTCTAGATTTAGTATTAGATCGATTTTCTTTGCATTCCAATTTGGATTAGTATTACATTAAATTTCATTGTATTGTATTCCGGAGTAATGGTGTTGGTTAAGAAAATAGCATTCTAGATTTATTATTAGATCAATTTCCTTTGCATTTCATTTTGGATTAGTATTACATTAAATTTCATTGTATTGTATTTTGGAGTAATGGTGTTTGATTAAAAAATTACTATTCTAGATTTAATATTAGATCGATTTTATTTGCATTTCATTTTGGAGTACTAAAATTGTCTTAAGAAAATATAGTTATTAGATGCGCACTAAATTAAATTTCATTGTATTGTATTGTATTTTGGAGTAATGGTGTTTAGTTAAGAAAATATCATTTAGGGTAAATGTATGTGTTTCGCAATAGTGAAAACAAGGTTGTAATCATGGCGTTGTGGTGGTAGTTCTGGGGTTAGTATTACATTAAATTTCATTGTATTGTATTTTGGAGTAATGGTGTTTGGTTAAAGAAAATACCATTTTATATTATTAAATTGAAGCAACATAATTTATATTAGGTTTCTATAAAAACAAATTAAATAAAATAAAAAAATAACCTTATTTTTTTACTTTTGAAGGAAGATGTGCCATTCTTTACTTTTCAAAAACATTTCAATAAGTAACTACACTAAACTATTTAAATATCTATGTTAATTAATTTATTTCAATATCAATTTCATATACATGTATAGAGAGAAAAATATATTTTAATGTTGAAAATGTAATCAAACATTTCAATGTTCAAAGGAAAAAAAAATATTTTTTTCTTTTTATAGTGGGATTTGTGCAATTGCTTCATGCTTAATATGAGTTATTTCAATTGATATGGAATCATTGCCACAAGAAATTTAAGGACAGTGCTTTTTCTGCAAAATATATATCTATGCATTCAATTTAACTTACTCTCTTATATTGTTTTAATCCATATAAAATGTATGTAAAGCTTCTTGAATTTAGGCCCTTTTAATATTTAGGAGTATGAATTTCAAGGAATATGGTTGAGGTATCTTAATTTTAAGTTGTGAACTAACTATGAGTTTTTATCTTGTACTTTCACTTTGAGAGTAAAAGAAAAAAATTAATTCCAAAGTCCTTGAAGGAAAACATGAATTTTGGATGTGAGACATGAAATCTTGAAAGATCAATGTCCAATATAGAGATGCCCTAGGTGGAGACGTGAAGAATGAAATAAAGGGCTTCTTACTACAAACTCTTTCTTCACATGTTCTAGATGCTCAATATACTTCATCACAGGTTATAGAAAATATTTTTGGCATTGAGTTACCTTAGGCCATGGAAAGAGCTCATCACATGTTCTAGATGCTCAATATACTTCATCACATGTTCTAGATGCTCAATATACTTCATCACAGGTTATAGCAAAGATTGTTGGCATTGATTTACCTTAGGCTAGTGGACAAATCTCATCCTGACATTATTACTCAACATGGGTGACCCACAAATGGAACTACCCTTACATCCCAAACATGCCACTCTAGTCTTTCCCAAGATCAGGTGAATTCCATCCTTACAATTGTTGTGCAGGGAATGAATTCATCTTATATTAATAATGAATTTAGGCTTGCTACTACTTGAGCATTGCGTAATTATTTGAATTTTACTCAGAATAATTTTGATAATGATATCCTAGTCACATATCGTCACATAGCTTGAAAGGTACCTTGTGAAGCATGGAATTAAATTTGTGTGGTGAGCTTTGCCTTCTCAAGATCAAATTTTGAATTAAAAGAATGTAAAAAAACATTAATTTTGATTTTCTACTATTTCCTATGTTGTCTTAAGTTTGAATTAAAAGAACGAAAAAATCATTATTTTATTAGTCTTTCATATGCTACCTCACAATGTTTCTTTTGCAACATATGGTGCAATTGCTAATATATTTTATTATGGAAAACATTAAGAATTATTTAATAGAAGAGATTAAGTGAGAGATATTACCCAAAAACCAAATTTAATATACCATGGGTATAAAAAAATTACATTTAAGAGTTCGCATAAATACTCATAATTTAATTACTACATCCTTAACCTAACCGTTTCAGCTAATTACAAGTCCCAATAAATTTGACCCATGAGAAGAGAAGGTACAATATGTGGTTACAGTCCCTTATATAAGTATAAAACGATAATGGGTTTTTTAAAAATTGCAATAGAGACATACTTGTACATAAAAGTGAATATTGTAGGTAAAAGTAAATCTTGCCAATATAAAGAAAAGAATTTTGAGAAAATAAATCCAATGTTATCATATTAAGAATGGCCACAAAAGAGAACGGAAATAAATTACATGTACAGTGACTCCATGTAAAAGGTTTTTGTCTTCCCTGAGTGGGTAAGCATAGAGTCATCAAGGTTAGCTATCATATAAAATAGAGATTAGCTACCATATATATATATATATATATATATAAAGAGAAAGAATGTAGTTACAATTTCAAGATTTCAAATCCTTAAGAAAAACAAATAAAATCCCTAACTTTCACGTGTAACAGTATATTATATGTATCATAAATGTTGAGCCACCGGGTCAAGGTCCATGCGAATAATACTTTCTTTGGAAAGCCACAAGGGAGGCCCTCAGATTATGAATACCATTTAGTACTTTGTAAGAAATAATGGTTAAAAGAAAAGAAAACAACAATGTGTTAATCATAAGGATAAAATATAACCCTCCTTGGATTCATCAAAATCATCACAACCCACTCTATCTGAAACATATATCAAAGGCAAGTATAGAGAGATAGGAAAGTATCATAACCCTACGCGAAGTGAGATAAGAAGAAACATCACCTCGTCACCCGGAGCCAATATATCGACCCACCAGTCATATATAATTCACACTAGTCTTGCCGAAAATTATATTGAGCCTCTGTTGGGGATAATGCTTAATCAAATTTGTAAGCATATTTTGTTTTCTTTGTGTTTATGTTATGAAAATTAGGGCAGCAGATTAATAAGGTGGTTAGTGTTTAGAATTAGTGTTCAAAATATTAGTAGTGTTAGTAGATTTGTTTCTTACACTACAAGGAAAATACCCTCTAGCGAAGGCTATAAAGGAGGTTTTTAGTGTTATAAAATTGGCCAAAACTGTCAAAAAAAATTGTTACAATATCTGTTTATGGTTACGGAGGTTTTGGCGGAGCTGTTAATCAAAATTCAACACAACTAAAAAAATTGGGCGACTGGAGGTTATCAGGAATGTTTTTTTCATCGATGCGCTACTAAGGTTTCAATGCACCGGTGCGTGTCATCTAGACGGTGGCTCCAGGGTGGTCAAAGGTTCCTGCACTGGGTCGTCAAGGTATAAAACTGCATCGGGCGCAATTTTGGTGATATAACGCATGGAGTCATACCAATTGGTCTTGGGATTTGTGCGGTGCCTATAGGTCTTCTCAACGCACCGGTACGTATACTTATAGAAATGCACTGGTGCTCTGTATCAGACAAACACACCGATATTTATATTTGGTATTGGTATTTGTGCGGTGCCCATACGTCGTACAAATGCACCGGTGCGTAGTATCACATAAACGCACCAGTGCGCAGTATCGCACAACATGCACAGAGATTTTTAATTGGTTTTGGTATTTTTGCAGTGCCCATAGGTCGTAGAAACACACTAGTGTGATGCATCATACAAAAGCACCGGTGTAGAGTAACTGAAACACACTGGTGTTCATTTTGTATTTTTTAGAAACATCGACCTGTGACAGTGCAATTATTGTGATTTTTCTAAATTCATTTTTCATCAAAAGTCGACACATCTTATAACAATATTCATATTAATTAAATTTTTATTAATGCATTTGAATGTGATGTTTGGATTAATTTTTTATACCATATCAAATTATTGTGATTTTTTAAAATTCATTATTCATCAAAAGTCGACACATATATATCTTATAACAATATTCATATGAATTAAATTTTTATTAGTGCATTTGAGAACGGCAATGAAGAATGCAATAGAAAAATTAAAACATATATATATATATATATATATATATATATATATATATATATATATATATAAGACAATATTTGTCATACAAAATGGGACATTTATTGGTATCCCTTTGTCTTTCAATTAGGACACTATGTCCATTACATTAAACAAAATGTCTGATTTTACAGAAAAATATTTCAAAAATGCAAATGTCTCGTTTTGATATCCAAACATAGTGATCATCATTCTTCGCTTGAACTGTTGTCACTGCTAGAGCTACTTCCAAGACTTGGGTTATTTTCAGGAATGTTTTGTTCATAGTGTTGATTGTTTTTTTCTTCTTCACCTTCCATCTACAAACATAAAAATAAACTGAAATGAGTGTATATACATTGGTGAGAATAATGAAAATTGCAATATTAAATAATATACATCAATGTAAATCGAAAAGAAAAATTGCGTACCATAGAAACAATTGGCTCATAAACTATACACATTATTTCAAAACCATGTATCATGCCATCTTTCAAAATTTCATATGTTGGCGCAATTCCATACTTTGTTTCCTGCAAGTTTTATACCCCATAACAAATCATATATTTAATATAAAAGATTTTTTTGTTCTGTTAATTATAGACGGAGCTAAGCAAAACAAGATCGATAGATGCTTAAAAATTCCACAATTAATTTCTAATATGCCAACATATACTCACAATCCATATTTAACCTAATTTCAATCAATTCGTCTGATGGTTCTTATTTGTATGTTAGCACCTGTTTGAAGACATTCAATGATGATTTTTGTAAAACAACTTAAAAAATACAAAAATGAAATCTAGTTAAGTTGTTATAAGGAAGTAACAATTACTCACAAACTTATATATCAACCCTTTTCTTCCTTGTCATCCTATTTTATGTGCTGAATGGGTTCCATTTTCTTTTCTTTTCTGCAAGAAAATACCTGAAAAATAATATTTAATGCTAAATTTTTTATTTATTGTACCTAATGATCGGAAAATTCAATGATTACATATTACATTTGAAGCGCATTGTTGTTGAGATGGCTCCTCCTGTGATGCAATTTTTTCCATTTCTTTGACCATCTCCTTGTACACCTTTTTGGACATTCCTACTGGCATATTTATGATATCAGCTCGTTCATCTTTTGATATTTTCATATTCTTCCTGAAAATTTAACATGAAAATAAACTATTTAACTTTTATATTGATATATGAAAAGTAAATATAACAAAAGTGATATTTATAAATAATTCTAAACAAAAATTTAAAGGAATATTACTTTTTCATTCCTTCTTTTTTGTTGTTGTACTTTTTGCTATTAAAATTCTGACATGTCTCATTGACCAATTCTTTCGAAACTCTTCCTATAGTTTAGATAAAATTTGGTTCTTGGAATCATTGGATTGGTTTTTGTATTGTAAGTGGAAAGAATGTCTATACATTCGTTCCACTAGATCCCTCAAACTTTTTAAAAAGTTTTTCCCCCTTTCGTTAACCTCCAGCACCACTCCATATGAGCTAAGGAGCAATTAATTTTCATTTGCATGTTCTATTTTTTTTCTTTTCTTAGAACAACATTCCTTTTCTAAGTTGTTGGTCCTTGTAGAACATTAAACATATGTGAATTAATAGATTGTTTGACACATGTTATCTAATAATTTTAAGTATATTATTAATGAAAATTAAAAAAAAGAAACTCATATTGGATCGATATTATTTTTTCATTCACCTGATTCATCCTTTTGCAATTTTTCCATCAAGATTTTACGTTCTTCTGGTTGTAGATCATAAATAATCTTATCGAGCTTCGTCATTTTGTGGCTTTGCACAATACACAGTGAACAATACATATTATTTAAACTTACATATAGTTCAAAAATAATATTTTTTGTAAACAATTTACAAAGAAATTGCCCTTTTTTCTTTTCTTGATGTGTTATCAGTATTTTTGTTACTTGATCTCTTTTCAGACATTTCTTTATCAATCTGAAACCTATACCATTTTTCAACGCGAAAAATACACTGGTCTATATTAGATGTACCAGTAAAACTTTATAAGCAAAGAAAAAAAACCTTTTTCGATACAAAAAACTTACAAAACTTATATCTTTTGCTTTAACACCAGTTCTAAACCTGTCAAAGTGAACATAAGTAAAACTGGACCTGCCCAGCTTTAACAGAAAAACAAAACAAAAGCACAATCTTCTCAAGCATACCCATCATTACTATAAAACATTAGAATGTTCAGTCAGAAAAGACATAAGAACCAAATTACATCAAAAACTCAAAAAGAAAGCTCCCAGTCATAGAAATTTTGCTGCTCCATTTGCTACGCAACCATCCGACCTATATAGCTGATAATACATAACACCAAATCTGCCTTCTAGACCTTTCTTCGATAACCGGTCAGCTACATTGTTCTTCTCTCTGTAGACATGTCGGAAAGTGATATCCGAAAAGGAGTTCTTCAATGTATTGATTCTCTCCAACCAGTGAGCAATCGATCCCAAATTGATAGAAACTTTCTAATTCATGTAATCAATAAAAACTTTGGAGTCCCTATTTGTAAACTTTGTATCCCATCGAACTTAGTCTATTTGTATACTTCAGCCAAATACCCTCCCATATTTGATCTAGGCCCAAATTAGCAAAAATTTTCCATCTTGGAGCCTCCCCGACCCAATCTTTAATAACTTGCTGTAAGAAGAAAACCCCCCTTTGGTTTAGAATATGGACTAAATGCGCTAAAAGATGTTGTTGTTCTTCCAACCCCAACATCATCCTACTTCCAATGATTATTTTTGACCCATTCCCAAAATACCATTTCACATGTTCCCTGATAATGTACCATAACTTGCCGAAACCCTTTCAAATATAGGATCTACACCTACACTCTTTCCAACCCGATATTACCATTTCTTCCACAAAAACACCAGCCATATACTTCTGATTGATAAAATCGTGTCATTTACCTTTTCCTAGGAGGCACCGCCATAAAGATTTTATGATGAGGGAGTTCCCAAATACTTCCATATCTAATATTCCCTAGCCCCCACTTTCTACAGGAATCGTCAAACAATCCCACTTGGCAAGATGAATGGCTCTTTTATCTCTCCCTCCTCCCCAAATAAAATTGGCCATAATTTTCCTTATTTCCCTCAAAGTTTTATTTGGCAGAATATACAGATGAGCCCAATAGACTATAATTTGTTGAAGGATGGCCTTCACCAAGATCAATCTACCACCTCTAGATAACCATTTTGTTGACCAAATATTTAGCTTGTTCTTGTATTTTATTATCAACCAACTCCAATCTTCCGCAGAATAATTTAAAGCCTTCATTCTAAAGCCAAGATAAGTCAACCCAGCCTGCAGAGGAGCCCTTTTAAAATTGAACAGTGTTGCTAAATCCCGAAACTGTTCAACATCCCCCTCTATGCAATATATGCATGATTTCTCATCACTAGCCAACATTCCTGTAGCATCACAAAATAGTTTTATAATGTCATTCATGATCATCCAACTATTCCTTATCATCGTGCCGAAAATGAGAATGTCATCTACAAAGAAACTGTGCGTAGCCCTCATTTGTGGATTGATATCAATACCTCTAAACCATCCATTCTCAGCCGCCCTATTGATTTTTATACTTCGTGCATCCATTACTAAAATGAATAAGAGAGGGGTCAAGGCACACCCCTGCCTTAAACCTCTGCTAGGATGGAAAAAATTCGAGGTCGAGCCATTTATTATCACAACCATGGAAGTATTACAGATGCATCCCATTATCAAAGCGACCGCTTCCCGAACAAGACCAATCTTATACAACACAAAACACAGGAACACCTAGTCGACACGATCATAAGCTTTCTTTAAATCAATCTTCATTACAACCGCTTCCATCTTTTTAGATTGAATAGTATGTAAAGTCTCTTGGGTCACTACTATAGCATCATGAATATTTCAATTTTTCAAAAAACCATATTTCTCCTGTGAGATAAAGAGTGACAACACACCCTTCAGTCTCTCCGCAATAACTTTTGAGACAATTTTATAGATAGTGTTACATAACGAGATTGGTCTGAAATCATCAAAAGAGAGACTGCCTTTCTTTTTAGGAATTAGCACAAGGAATGTTGAATTAATAACTCCACTGATCCTTCCAGATGTTCTCACTTCCTCCACCATATCCGTCAAATCCTCAGTAAAATCATCATAAAAATGAAAAAAAAATTCCGGGGTCCATCCATCCAACCCCGGACTTTTATCAACAACAAAAGATTTCAATACTCTCTTAATCTCTTCAGGTGACACCTTTTCAAGAAACCCTTCATTGTCAGTGTCAGAAAACATCACAGGATACTCCCTGATCATCTCCAAGTGCGCCTCCGAGACAGGAGCCTCCTTATGTTTATACAGAGACCCAAAATAATCTACAACAATCGATTTAATATCTTCCTTATTGCAAAAAGTCCTTCCACCATGCTCAATGTCCCAGATCACATTTTCCTTTCTCCTTCCAGAAGAAAACTTGTGAAAGTACTTTGTATTTTTGTCACCTTCTTCTAGCCATGTGGCCCTACTTTTCAACTGCCAATATGACTCCTAATTAATTAAAAAGGTTCTATACTCCACTTCAATGATTTTAAGCTTGTCCGAGAAATCATCACTCTGATTTCCATCTGCCACCTCCTTCAGAATCCTTGCCCTCTCAGAAAGGATGACCCGAAACCTTTCCTTTTCCTTCCTTAATTTTTCCCTTTCCCATCTCCGAACCACTATCATTCATTAATATATTTATAAATAAATTGTCAACTTTTCAGGTAAAAAACTAAATCTCAAGAAACTGGTGTGCCTTTCATGCTGTACGCACCAATGTTGGTGCATGGGGGTATTACAAATGCACTACACAAAAATATAATAAACTGTACGGTGCTCTCCTCGTAACATAGCACACTAGTGCCCTATTTTAGATATGGCACACTGATTAAAAAAATTGTTTTTAATATTTTTATTACACAGTACTTGCACAAGGCACACCGATAAAAAAAAATCCATTTTTTTCAAAAATTCACGCAAGAGCCAACATGGATTAGGATCCAACTATGCCAGCCATCTTGTGGGTTGGATGTAAATCTAAAATGAAAAGACCTAATTCTGAAACCACAGAAACAGGGAGAAGAAAGGGCAGAAAAAAAAAAAATGAAGGGTTTAGGGTAAAAATGGTTTTTTTTTTTTTGTTTCTGAAAATGAATAAAAATTTGAAATTTGTTTCTTACTTCGTAAAAAAACTGCAAAAAAAGTAAAAATAATAATGAAATTTAATCTTGAGATCATTTGAAATTCTATGCAACAGGGTTTGAATCACAAGAGGTTTGGATTCTGATTGTCTGAATACATATGTTCGAACGTATTTCACTACTCCACAGTGCTCTTGTGCTCTCGTGCTCTCTTGCTCCAAGTATGTCTCCTGCAAATCTCTGGCTGAAAATTTTAGCAAAAATAGTGAAATAATGAAAAAATTTTAATATTTAAAGAATTTTTTTATGAAATTATATTTTTGAAAATATTTTTCTGCCCATTTATCAATTTTCCGCTTTCTTTTCACTTAAATAAAATAGAGTTGCACTTTTTTTCTTTGTGGTTATTCGTCACCGATGCATAACGTAATCGCACCGCATCGGTGCATCCATTGGTAACACAGCACCGGTGCGTAGTAACTAAAACACACCGGTGCGCAGTAGCTAAAATGCACTGGTGTGGTTATCTGTACATTAGCACCAATTTGCGGTTAAGGCATTGAAATTACTTTTAGGTGTGTACACCAAAATTATACATGTTGGAAATGTACATTTTGCTGTGAAAATATTTGGGCCATTTATTTTTAAAACTACACTTCTTCTTCTTTCAAAAAAAGAAACTTGAACCTTTCCATAACCTGTAACAAGAAAAGGCGCCCCATGATTTGCTTGCTGACCCGTGATCTGCTTGCTCATTTGTAAGTTCCTCCTTCATCTTGGTATCCAATTTCATCTTTTCTCCTTTGTTCCTTCTATCTTGATCTTAACAAAATTTATACAATATCTATTTTACAAGAAACTGACCTTGAATGTTCTAGGAGCAATGACAACGAGTCCTTCATTCTGCATTTTTTAGCAGAAGAAGACCGCTTTTCGACTAGATGATACAGTTATTACATGTGGAGGCAATGGTTTCCCGTAGAAAATGAGTATAGGGTTGAGCAGAGGAAATCCATTGCAAAATGGGCTATTACATTAGCTTTTCCAATGGGAAATTTGATTTGCAAGTGGAAATATGGTTGCTGCAGGTATTTATGCTTTTCTTCCCATAGAAATGGTCACTGGATTTCCAGTTATGATACAAGCAGACTTTTTACTGGTTTCATCCAGAGAGAGCATTATTTTCAATAACAAATGGAACTAGGGAATCCTTAAGTGTATTCGTTCACATTTTTTTTGTCATTTCATTCTTTGATAAATGCTAATTCACCTATACTTTCAAAATTTTAGATTTTTGGGAACCTTCCATGTGATATTCCTAGTTATCCACAGGACCACAGCTCAGACAAGTTAGAGATTCCATTTAGGTTCAATTGAAAGCCGAAGATGTGATTTTATGCGATGTTATATTTGCCGGTAAAATTTTATGTAAGCCAACCGAAGCTCAGACAATATTCCTAGCTTTTAAACGCATTCTAGAGAGAGCAAGTGAACATGGTCATCAAAGCGAACAAGCCCTATAGTGTAATGTTCCTAATTAGCCCAAGCTAATAGGAACATTTAAATTTTGTTTCATTTTCCATTTATGAATAAATTACTAATGGAGGACATGTAAAACTCCTTAGATCAATGAATAAATCAATGCTCAATGTGAATAAAGCTATATCTGAGCTAGTTACATAAAATCCACTTGAGTGTGAAACAGGTTTGAGGTATTTGACTGGGTCAACAGGACCAAATCTACAGTGTTGTCTAGGTTCAATGTATCTCCTAAAGGGACAACGCAGTTCTAGAAGGAGGACCACATGTGAAAAGGGTTAAGTGATTCAAGGTGGTTTAGGGTTTTGCACATCCTCATCTTATAAAAGGAAGGATAAGGCTCAAGGAAAAGGTTGTTGATGATATTTCAATTTTGAGATTGCTTGAGCAACTCAAACTCTCTTGGATTTTTAGCTAGAGAGAGGAATTTCCTGTTTAGGAATTCCTCTTCTTCCTTGAGGGTCCCTTGGAGGAGATTGTGCTGCATTGGTCCACTATCTAGCATTGGCCAAGCTTCACCTCCCTTGACAGCGTAAATCCTAATTAGGGCTTCACTGTTTAGAGAGCTGCAGCAAGTGGAATCAGATCTATTCATATATGAAGAGTTCTATTGCATCTTCTCAGTGGGGAAGTCATCTAATCCACTAGCAGGAGTGCAATAGCTGTTTTGAGCTTCAGATTATTATCTTAGCATGAGGCCAAAGTGTGCATCACTTCATCAGCGCAGTTAGCTTCAAAAACTGCATCTTTTTGCAGGCATAGTTGCAGTGTACATTTGCTAGCAGTTTGGAGGAGAGATCTCTGGTGAAAGGGCTCCTTTCCTTCACTGAGGTGATCCGTGGATTGGCCAACCAATCCATCTCATATTTCAGATCTGATCTACTGTGTGATATATTCTTCAGAAATTTTTGAAGTTTACTGTAGATCCATGGTGTATATCTTATATCTATTCAGTGTCCTTCACTTTCAGCTGAGATCCCCAAGGGGAGTGTACTTAAAAGTAATTTTTGCATATAGATTCCATTTAGATCTATCCTTTTGTCCTATGATCTATTATAGATCTGAAACTTAATAAAACATTGCTTCATATTTCTGAAAATAACGCTGTCTGGTTCATCATCTACTTCTTGTGTCATAAAGCTTGGGTTTTAGGCCTTTTATTCAAGTATAGATCTATATTTTCTATTGTAAGATCTTTGAATCATATTCTCAGCTTTTCATACTATTATCTCTGCATAAAATCACCAAACCCTTCATAAAATACACTCTCTAAGCTTCAACAAATTTCTGCATACTCCAAGTCATGGGAAATTAGCAATTTTAAGCCTAGTTGGGAATGAAGGATATGTTTAACATAGAAAAACACATTTGTTTTTGCATAAATTCAGCATGTGAATTGTTACACAACAATTTTTCACCGTCCCTACAATCCCCATCCCGCAAATTGGAGGGCTTATTCCGTGACCTGTGAGCATTGACATGACCTGAAACCACTTTCACGACATCCCCCTGAAGACAATTCCTTGTGAAAAACCCTAAAAATAGCCTTTTTTTCCTTGGCGTGACTAGTCAGTTCAGCCCTCGCGCCAATGGGGAAATCCTCCAAAGAGGGCACACCAGCTGGCGCACTGTCACAGTGTTATACCCACGCCAGGCTTATTAAGGAGTGTGTTTTAAAAATAAATGGCGGAAGATTGACTCCAAACAATTCTTGAACTGGTCTCTAAATTGAGTTGGGAGGTTTGGCTCTAGATCTCCATGTAGAGGAAGTGGTTTTCCACCTCCCATGGAAGCTTCCTTGAGGATAGGGCCAATCCCATGATTATAGAGATCCCAACTCCCCTTCCACCATCTATATAAGCTTTCCATTTTCCTTTGCAAGCTAGTCTCCAAGAGCCTTCATAGCCTAAAGAATGCTGCAAGAGCCTTGATAGTCCTCATAGAGCCAAATTAGTAGCAAGGAGATTATTGTCAAGACAACCAAAGAGAGAGACTTGTCATTTTCCCGATGAGCTTTACCGAGACGTACTCCTCTGTCGACCCGTCGAAGGAAGATCCAGCGTCAGAGCTAAGGTTGTATATTTCTTTGTTCTGATTAATAATAAGAAACTTCGATTATGGTTCCACTCAGATGTTCATGTTTCATGTTATGAGTTGTATCTTCTCTGACTAATACATAGTTGCATGCATTAGGTTTTACGCTTGTGTGTTTGTTGTTTCTTGTATGTGCAGGTGTTCGATCGCATCGAGCGAGCGAATTATGATCTGCCAAAATGAGGGACAGAAGCGCCATCTTCTCCACAAATGATAGCAGTGTAGGACTTAAGGTAGGCCTCTTGTCGCATCTTGGTCTTTTTGCAATTAGGAACTTGCGTCTTAGCGTGACTCGGTTGTTGCTAGACCCGATTTGGGCTAGTAGGGATCGCCTCTGTCAGCAGAGGGGATTTACCTCTCCAAAAAACTAGCGACTCCACTGGGGAGACGTTGATTTGGAGTATTGTCTTGTCTTTTCGGTCGATTCTTGACTTTGCTTGCTTGATCAGCTCTTTTGGCTGGCTCTTTTCGTGTTTTTGGATTTTGTTTAGCTTAACCATCACTAGTCTGTTTCTTGGATTGCTCTTTTTTTTTTTTTTTTTGCTTAGTAAACTCGACTGGTGCGCTTATTAGCCTGACAGTCGTGCCAATTGGCGCAAGTTTCCAGTTCATCACTCGTGCCATCCCCTGTTTGGTGTGGATTACAGCCAGATAGTCACACCATCTCTTGTAGGTGCTAGGGTTTTCCCTTGTTCGGAAGTTTCTTTTGGTCAGTACGTTGCTTCTAGGTTTGTTTTGGATTCTGCTTGAAGTGGTGATTTTGGTCTTGGTTAGGAGAAATTATTTGTTTTTTCATTTTCAGGCGTTGGCTCTTTTTGTTAGTTAGCAACCCGCGCCAATTGGCCATTGGCGCTAGTTTTCAGTGAGCAAGTCGCGCCAATTGGTGCTAGTTTCACCTACAAAAGTCATGCCAATTTCAGGGTGTGTGAAAATTGAGACTTTTTCGCTAAATCCTTCACCAGTGTGTCTTTCCCTTCTAGTCTTTTCTTTATATGAGCATATATTACATTGCTCATTGTTTGAAATTTCTTATTTCCATGATTGCTTGTGTAAAAGGAAATGAATTCCTTGTTTTGTTCTCATGCTTTGGAAGTCCTCTTTGTGTTTGACCTCATATGTCGTGTCACCTTTTGAGGAATTTTGTTACAAAGTGTTTTGAAACAACGATTGCATTCTTAGTGTTTTTTTGCATCCCTTTTTCCTTCGTCCTTCATTAAGAATATTTGTGTTTATTTAGTTTTCATCTCAAAGTTTTCTTTTGTTAAAATTCATTAGATCACATTGCATTGGAAAGTGTTTTTTTGAGATTTATCATTGAACTTAGATCACATTGTTTAATGATTGAAAGCTAAAAATCACATCGAGTGCATTCTCTTTCATTAAAGTATGCACTAAGTAGATTCTCATTTCATCGGAAAATGCATTGAGTGCATTCTTATCATTTCGAAATAAAAAGGAAATTGTGCATAAATTACAATTGCATAGTTTTCAAAAGAGACGATTTTGCATAAATTACGTTGCATAATTCGCATCGTTGAATGTTTGAAATTAATTTTGGATAGTGAAATCCATCTAGTTTGGAAAGGTTTCGTTTTCAGTATTTATGTTTGTTGCATCATTGTTTGAAGCTCTTCCCTTAACTAGATAGCATTCATCAAATTGAAAGATTTATTTCATCATATCGCTGCATATAGGAGATTGTCAGATGACATACGGTAGGGCCTTGAAACAGAGACATAATTGAAGATCAACCATAAAATTTATTCAATCAACCTAAGGAAGCATTGAAACATTAACAAAATATTTAGAGGTCTAGGCTAGAGACGTGTTCCGGCATCGTTAAATCTAGTAGCTGTCATTCGCCTCTTGGCTTTAGACAGCACTAGTATGGACTTGTGCTCCCCGTACCATTGCGTATATAAAGGGAGACCCCACTAGGTTTCTATCCTTTATCCGTAGGAAGACGAGTCTGCCGCCTTATACCTGTGATACACCGGACACAACATTCGGGGAGATATTCTGGACGTACGTCAAGTCCTTGGTTGATTTCTCTTTCATTTTTGAACCAAGGTGTATATTGCAGTTCACGGATACCTGGTACACCCTCTTGCCTAGAGTTCCAGAGCAGTCAGTTTGATCTTTACTGACTCCCTAAATTTGAAAAGATCGTCAAGCGCTTGTCCTTTCATGCTTGTTTCCAAACTGAAAGTGATAGAGTCACCTTTTTCCTGTTTCTTGACTCTTAAAATATGAAACGGTAGAGTTTTGTTTCAATGTTTTAAAAAAATTAACTGCCCACGAAATATTCCCGGTTAAAGTTAGTTTCCTTAGTGTGTTGTGCTGAGTTGTTTCTAATGGAAAATTTTCCGGAGTTCACCAACCAAGGAATCCCCTCCGATCGGAATCCTGGTCATTTTCCTCCTTTTGGGAATGTTGGCACTCCTTATATGGCAACGTTGTCCCTTCCTGGGTTAACTGTTGGGTTTCCTGTTTGGGTGTTTTCAACCTCTGTGGTTCTGAATGTCCTGGCTATTGTTCAATTAGTTCCTCCGCCTGAGAAACATCTGTTGATTCCAAGGCGGACCTCTCCCCTTCTTCGCCTATTTCTGCGTCCTCCTCTTCTACTTCGCCTGCTGAAATTCTGGATTCGAGTAACCAGGTGGCTAAGAAGACGAAGAATAAGACAAAGAAGAAGAAGTCTGATAAGAGAGAGGCTAAGGCTGCAACTACTGCTTCTGAAACATCTCCTCTTGATAAACCTCTCAACCCTCCACGGAAAGTCAAGTTCCCTTGCATGTTGTGCACAGGAGACCATCTTCTTCGAGACTGCCCTGACATTCCCAAGGTGCTCGAAGTATGGTCCAATGGTCGTCCGTCGTTGCCTTTGGCTTCCGGGAGTCAGGTTGGGGGCACGTCTTTAGCTGGTACTAGTAAGGCTCCTAAGAAGCAGGGTAAGATTACCAATCCCTATAAGTTTTGTGAAGGGAACCATGCCATTCACCTTTGTTCGTATATGGATGAAGCCAAGCGAGTTTTGGACAACTTGGTTGTTTCTGCGTGGTGCCTTCTGGCTGGTTACCAACAGCTTTCTTTGATTCCTCCACCAGCTGATCCTACAATTGGTCAAGAGTCATCCTTAGTCAATCTCGCTCCCCCGAAAATTCAAATTCAGGAATCCATTCCCGACCAACCATTGGTCATGGGATTGGTTGAGCTGGCCCCGTCTGCGGTGCACCAGGTATTTTCCGTTGAGAGTGGAACTCACATCCCTCAGGTTCTTCTTGTTTCTTCAGATTTCTCAGACTTGGAGAAAGATTCTCCTGTCCCTATACCTCAAGAATTTTCTCCTCCGCCTCTCGTGATGGAGGTCCCGGAGGATACCCCTCCCACCTTCGAGATGGAGGTCGTGGAGGATGCTCCTTCTTCTTCCGTAACACCATGGGAAGACCATATTGGTTCGATGGTAGCCCCTCCGAGTAGTTTAGTTGCTTCCTTTGATTGGAGTCGATTTGCAGGATACCGCCTTCCGTCTTATGTGCCTTTTGAGATCACGGTACAGGCCTCTCATCTGGTCGTACCCAGCACCATTATAGATGAAGGCACGTCTGTTAGTGTTCTATCCTCAACTACTTGGCAAGATTTCGGCTCACCGCCGCTTGTGCCTATTACGCAAAATTTGTTGGCATTTAATAGAAGAACTAGTCAACCGTTAGGGATCCTTCCAAGGTTACCTGTTACGTTGGGAGGTAAAACCGCCCATATGGACATGATGGTTGTTCCAGGCCCCTTGGATTTCAATCTGCTCTTGGGGTGTGATTACACCTATGCCATGAGAGCACTTGTCTCCTCCCTTTTCGTGTGGTCTGTTTTCCACATGAAGGATGGATCGTGACCATTGATCAGCTTTCATTCTTTGGTCCTGATGTGGCAACCAGTCCACCATCATCCCTTCCTGGTTTTTATCCACCCGTTGTATCTTCCCCACCACAGGTCAACTATGTGGCTACCTACCCCATGCCTGTACTCAGTGATAGTGCCGTTGTACATCGTGTGCTGGGGGCATTGGGTCCAGACTTCCAAGATGTTTTCCTTCCATCGGATGGGAAACTCTTGGAAGCCATGACTTCTTATTCATCATGATGAGTTTTCATCGGAGCATAGTTTGTTTTCTTGTGCCAAGCTCCTTAAAAAATGAAACAAGTTCATTCGAGGACAGTTCCTATAAGTGTGTCAACCTCATTAAAACAATGAAATAGGATCCCGTTCAATTTGAGTTTTGTTAGATCTCGTAAAATCCCAGTCGAGTCTTTCTCAGATCTCGTGCTTTGAACCTTCACTCCATCTGCCTTTCATATGGACTGAAGCTTGGGGGGCATGTACCTCGAATTAAGTCACCATGCTGGGGGCATGCTAAATTTTTCAAGCATAGTTTGTTTTCGTTTCAAGCTTGTGTAAAAATGAAACCGGTTTCAAGCATAGTTTATCTTTGTTTCAAGCTTGTGTAAAAATGAAACCAACTTCAAGCATAGTTTCCTGATTTCAAGCTTGTGTAAAAATGAAATCATTCCCATTTTACCTCTTGTGATTGCCATTTTATCAGCCTGTTTTTGCCAAAAGAGCCTTGGTTTTCTCATTCCATCGTCCCTATCTGCTTGGCCGATCATATGACTTCACTTGGTTGTTTTACCCATTCCTGAGGAACCGCTGTGATGAGTGGTCTTGTTAGCCAACCTCTTAACCTTTATTTGTTCTGAGAAGTTCCACCATTACCGGAACCAGTTGCTGCCCTTTATACCACTCGTTCCTCCAGGAGGAGTCATCTTTCAGCTCTTTTCTGACTCTCTAAACATGAAAAGATTGCCAAGTTGCTTGTCGTTTTGATCTCGTTAAATTGGCTATGAAACGAAATCTACCCAGTATACGTTTACCCCTTTTTCGAGCTAGGATAGATTATTTACGAAAAAGGAATACCCTAGCCTATCGCGACTAGCAGGTTTTCTCATACATAGTTTTCTACCTTTTCGAATCTGAGGAACTATTTATGAAAAGGGACTGTTGGAGTTTACTTTTCTGCTGCCTTTTCAAACTCTCTAAATATGAAAAGACGTCAAGTTCTTCCTTTGTCAGACTCATTAAACCCTGATGACATGAGATTCAGTCACAATGACGATATTCGAGTTCCTTTTTCCTAGGGCTCGTTAAATGTACTAGGATGGATTCATCCGAAGGACGAACTTATATTACAAGCATATGCTATCCCCTTCAAGATTGTTTTCAAAAATAATTGGGGTACTTGCCAGAAATGGTGGGGAAAATGGAACTAGTATCATCGTCGTGTCGGCAGTATGTTGCTCTTGAACATGGCACTTGTCTGCATTCGTGTTGGGTTGGGGACATCTCACCTCATTATCCATTTGCCTTCGTGGGTTTGGGTAATCCTTTTTTACCTCTCATCTGCTCTTTTCCTCGTCATCATGACCTCAGATCCTTTGATGTCAAATACTGCCAAATCCACTGTCGTGCCGCCGATATGTTCAAGAGAAGTTGACCTCTGCAAAGTTTCAACCTTCCTCTGACTCTCATCTGATCCTAATTCACAACACATTATGTTCCTCTGTCTCATGTCGATGATGTGGGAAACACAATGACCCACCTTCGATCAAGGTCACTTCTTGTCAACTTCAGCTCATTATCTGAAAAGTTGATCTAGAGACTCCCTTCTGGTACCTTGGAGCCTGCATGCCTCAATGGCAGGTTCTTTGCGTTCAACATGAGGTTTTCATCATTGGCCTCCGATCGAGTGATTCTATGGGTGTTCGACGCCATCTTACTGATTCACATGCCGTAGATTGTACCTATAGTACCTTGAGGACCATTGTCACTATTGGTGGTACCTCTCGTGTCTGTTAACAACTTTCATCATTGGCTGGTAATCAGACGATGTTCTTGCATGTTCGACTTTAGCTCGCTTATTCACATGCTTAAACTTGTACTTTTTTTGGGTCGAGATGGAGTGCAAGACCCTGAATTTTGTCTGTTAAGAATCCAGGTTGTGATTTTGTGGATTATTATGATTGGTTACATGAGTCATTGATTGGATGGCTGCGAACATGCCTGAGTCTATTTATCGATGCTTATTGGATGACTGCGTCCATACCTTGGATCTGGCTTATTTTATACTCTATTATGGATGGCTGCGCCCATACCACATATATCATGTATTTGAGATATCATTTGTACTTGTATACGCAGGTTTTCCGATGGCAGTGTTTTTAGTTGGACACGTTCTCGTAAAGCATTTCACCCCTCTCTCTTTTTCGGGCCTCATGCTTTAGGGGGCATCTGTTACACAGCAATTTGTCACCGTCCCTGCAATCCCCATCCCACACATTGGAGGGCTTATTCCGTGACCTGTGAGTAGTGACATGACCTGAAACCACTTTCATGGCATCCCCCTGGACAAGGACATTCATTCCCCTGAAGACAATTCCTTGTGAAAAACCCTAAAAATAGCCTTTTTTTCCTTGGCGTGACTAGTCAGTTAAGCCCTCGCACCAATGGGGAAATCCTCCAAAGAGAGCGCGCCAGCTAGCGCACTGTCACAGTGTTATACCCGCGCCAGGCTTATTAAGGAGTGTGTTTTAAAAATATATGGCAGAAGATTGACTCCAACCAATTCTTGAACTGGTCTCTAAATTGAGTTGGGAGGTTTGGCTCCAGATCTCCATGTAGAGGAAGTGGTTTTCCACCTCCCATGGAAGCTTCCTTGAGGATAGGGCCAATCCCATGATTATAGGGATCCCAACTCCCCTTCCACCATCTATATAAGCTTGCCATTTTCCTTTGCAAGCTAGTCTCCAAGAGCCTTCATAGCCTAAAGAATTCTGCAAGAGCCTTGATAGTCCTCATAGAGCCAAATCAGTAGCAAGGAGATTATTGTCAAGACAACCGAAGAGAGAGACTAGTCCTTTTCCCGATGAGCTTTACCGAGACGTACTCCTCTTTCAACCCACTGAAGGAAGATCCAGCATCAGAGCTGAGGTTGTATCTTTCTTTGTTCTAATTAATAATAAGCGACTTCGATTATGGTTCCACTCAGATGTTCATGTTTCATGTTATGAGTTGTATCTTCTCTGACTGATACATAGTTGCATGTATTAGGTTTTACGCTTGTGTGTTTTTTGTTTCTTGTATGTGTAGGTGTTTGATCGCATCGGGCGAGAGAATTGTGATCTACCAAAACGAGGGACAGAAGCGCCATCTTCTCCACAAACGACAACAGCGTAGGACTTAAGGTAGGCCTCTTGTTGCATCTTGGTCTTTTGCAATTAGGAACTTGCGTCTTAGCGTGACTCAGTTGTTGCTAGACCCGATCTGGGCTATTAGGGATCGCCTCTGTCCACAGAGGGTGTTAGGAATCTGTAATTTTAGCAGATTGGTAAGACTCAAACTGCAGAAGCAACATCGTTTCAAAAACTTTGGGATTCTAGGATCTAGCCCTCCTGAATCCAGAGAGGGATCTCTCTATGAATGGGTTTAAAGATGTAATCTTTAAAATCTGAAATAGTGATATTAGGCTAGTTATGAAGAGCTTGGGTTTTGTTTTGTTTGTTTTGGTTGGGCAAAGACATGATGAAGGTGAAGGCAGTTTCATAATGAAGGGTGAAGGCGTTTGCATGTGAAGGAATGATTTGGTTGACAGAAAGGCAAAAGACAGTTTTAACCCATTGGGCTATGGAGTCATAGGAGGATTTTAATTGGACAGCAAGGTTCAAGCAGGATCCATGGGGCAAGTCACTTATGTCAAAGGATCTCTTAAGGTGATTTTATGGAATGAAACAGATAGGAAATGAAGAAAAAACAAATGAAGATGTAGTAAAACAACCTAAGATCAAGTAAGTTCTTTTAAACTATATTGCTTCAGAATGTACTTAAAGAAAAACATGAGAGTATTATGAGATCAGGTTAATACCTTTAAACTAGTATGCTTTGAAGTTCTTTTAGTTAGAAAACATTAAAAGATAGTTGAAACAACTTAAGATCAGGTAAGTGCCTTTAAACTACCCTGCTTTTGGCATATTCAATAAGGAAAACATAAAAGTATTCTGAGATCGGGTTAATACCTTTAAACTAGCTTGCTTTGAAGTAATTTTAACAGAAGAACATTTACAAAACAGTTGAACAGATTAAGATCAAACAAGTACATTTAAACTATATTGCTTTCAGCATATTCAATAAGGAAAACATGGACAACAGTGACAAAGAGAAATTTAGATCAGACGAGTGCCTTTAAACCAACCTGCATTGATGTACTCTTCAAAGAGAACATTCAAATGAAGAAAACATAGACAATAAAGTTTTCAGTGAGAGAAGGGTACTGTAGAAAGTAAATCCTAGCTCTATGTTTGCTGCTCTTTATGAGAGAAAATGAACAGAATGAAAACATTAATCAAAATAACAATTGACAGTGAGGAACACATCACCATTGACACAAATCAAGATCCCATAAATCAGTAGCTTGTATTTGATGTTCGACCGAGTTACAATCAGCAAGCCCGGTGGGTCTTTACAACTTCAAACTTCTCATATCAGCTTATGTATCTTCAAGTTGCAAACAGGGCATCAGTAGCTTCAGAATAACAATTACATGCATTCAGATGTCCAGAGACCAAAATTTTCTCATCTTCTACAGAAGTATTTATAGAAGAATGAAGAGGTGGGAGGATTTCCCAGGGGTCAAGTATTATTAATTATGTAATCAATGAAATTCCTGGCCTTTGGGAACCAGGCAAGGCATAAGGTGGGAATGTAATCATTTATAACTCTGCTTCGTAACTCTGTTTGTGTCTTTCGAGGTCTGATGATTGAGAAGATCTGCTTATGGACCGTTCTTTAACCTTTAGAGTAGTTTTGCTGAAAATTTGCAGATAAGACCCTTGATTAGTATTATTTGTTCGACGACCTTTGATTTTCTGTGAGGCTGTGGGTGCATTTAGAAGCCGGAGAAGGTTCAATTAGCCTCTGTTTTGGCGTCGAAGTAACTCTGTAGCCATTCTTTGCGTTGAAGTCCCCGCAGGAGTAACTCTTCGGCTGCGTTTGAGACAAATATCTAATCTTGATCAATAAATTCGGCCTCTGATTGAATACTTTGAGGCACAGGTGGCATTTCAGTAACTAGAGAGTTCAATTTGCCTCAATTGCGGCAATGGAAGCGCTCCTATCGATAAAACCCTTAAAATATTCTTTAAACTATGTTTTAAAGCGGGGATTAGGCTTTTGATAACCGTCTTAGCCGTAATTCCCGTAAAACTGTCTCTAATCCTCTGTTCTGATACATTTTCATCTTCGGCACTGATACTCTTTGACTATACCCCTTTCATGGTGTTTTTGCTAGTGTGCAGGGTTGCGCAGGGTTTATAAGGCATCCATGCCTGAGAAAACATTGATGAAACGTGCATTTCCACCCTGTGGATGATTTCCTTTGACGAATCGAAGACGGGAGAGTCGTCACCCTCCGCCTCTGAATCTTCTTTGGAAATAACAAAAAAATGATTTAAAACCCTACAAAATACAAAAACCATTATAAAACCCTGCTTTTATAGGTTAAATGCTTCAAAGGAGGAGTGGAGGGAGTGTGGCCGTTGGATGGAATCATCCAACGGTCAGGATCAATCGGGAGAGATCGTGGAATGGGCGAAAGAATATTGAATTTGAGTCGTAGATCGCGCAGAGATCGACGGTCGGGAGCAGAGGTTGAAAGTCAAACGGAGAAATTGGGAGATGAATTGTGGGCCGTCGATCTGCAGATCAGATCGACAGCGGAGATGAAGTCGCCGCATGTACGATAGCTCGGTTATTGTGTGTGCATCTTCGTTAACCATCGGACAGCTTCGGCAAGCGATCGCCGTTGGATGAGTGGGCCCAGATCGGACGACGCACAATGGTATCGCTGGGCGTCCTAGTCCGGACGATAACGCGTGATGGATGACGAATGGACGGCGATTTTCAAATAGTACAAGGGACATGTGTTGAATGGTGTATGGAATCGCTGGCCGTTGAGAGAAAATAGCTTTTACCCGAAGGCGGTGCGATGGATACCACGCGGGTTTTAGAAACGGCACACGGCTGGCGGGGTCCACCGAGTTTGATAGGTTCCGCACCGTCAGATCTGCAGATCAGCTCGACGGTGGAAAATGCTCGGATTTACGACCGGCGGAAAACCTTAGAAAAATAATAAAAACCAAAGTTTTGATAAATAACTTAAGATTTTAATATTTCACGGGTGGGATACGCAAATAATAGGGTTAGGCGCCCGATTGCGGGGCAGTTGGGCGTATGGAGAATGATATGACCGGGGGTTTAAGGGGAGGGAGCTTATCGCATCACAAATGGATCGCATCGCAGATATTTGCGATGAGCACTTTAGATAAAACCACAATTTTTGCGATTTGCGATGGATCGCATCGCAGATATTTGCGATGAGCACTTTAGATAAACCACAATTTTTTGCGATTTGCGATCTGCGATGAGCACCTCCAGAGTTAGCGCTTGGTTTTTTATGGCAAATGCATATGTGGGGAAGTGGTTAGGACTTAGCCCAAAGGGGCTTAAGTCCATAGTAAAGACTTGTATTTTTTATGCATTTTTCATGGTTTTTAAATGGAATTTGATGGTTTCGGAATAGTTAAAAAATGGTTTTTTAACTATTGAAAAGTGATTTTCATAAATGGAAGACGAGTATATATGAAAACAAGGGAGTTTTTATGGAGAAAAGGGAAGAAAATGAAGGTTTGAAAAGGGGGAAAATGATGGTCTTTCAGCAGTCCTTATCATGAAATCAACATAATTTCTGAGTAAAAAAAGGGAACAACAACGAAGATTTTAGACAGAGGCATGAGGCCTTCAAGGAGTCTTCAAGAGCCAACAATTTTTAGTGATAAAATTTGTTCCTTGGAGGCTCAAAATTTCTTAGCCACCTTTTGGTATAACAAAAATATTATAGGTGGCTAACAGTGGCTCCACTTGGGGATGGTGCCTTCTTGAAGGCATCAAGAACTTTCAGACCTGCATTCTTTGGGAGGCTAATTAGTTGCCTCATTCTTTGTTCTTTGGGAGGCTGACCTGTGCCTGATCCATTGGGCTGCCCTTTCTTTGCTGGGATGATCTTCTTTGAAAATATATTAGCAGCTACGAAAACAATGGTCCTTCATCAATACACACTTTCTACCTACCCAATCCTACTGATCTAGCATTTTTTCTTCATTTGAGTGCACTTGGATTGGAAAACTCTATTCACAACATTTTATTCTTTTGAAATAAGGAAAATAACCTAATTATACTCCTTATTTCTCCCTAAACTCAGATTAAATAGTTGAGTTCAGATTATTCTCTACCTAATCTACCATCTGTTGGGATTAAACTGTCCAACAGATTTTCATTCTCTAATTTCTAAAACATAAATTTAAAAACAGTCAAGTCAAGATTAAGCTGTTTGACTTGCTGTGATCTATGGCATAAAGACAAGTTGTACATAGACATTTATTTTGCAGGAAAAATAAATAAAAAATGGAAGGCTTAAAATCTGAAATTTGATAGCACTTCCTTCCTCTTTTCTACAACTCTGATTTGATTCTTATTGAGTTGTTTCTCCTTTTTCTCTGGTTCAGATTTTGAGATAATTAGAACCAGATTTTGTACATGTCTTTTACTCAGAAAAATAGAAAAGATTTGAGTCATTTCTCTTTGCAACCTTAGGTTTAGATTTTGACCATGTTTGAACCTTTAATTTCTATCCTAAACTATCTACTGATAAGCCAAGATTAAACATTTTGGCAAATCAAATTCACTATCCTATCAGCAGAAAATTTAAAGCTAATTAGTCAAGTTTAGGCTGTTTGACTAACTAGAAGTGTGTTTTGTAGGAGTGGCATTTGAGCTTGCACACTTTTAGATTTGTTTTTCTTTTTTGGTATGGGGCTTATACCTTTCTTGTTTTGACAATCTGCCCTCTTTCCTTTCTTTAATTGTTTTTGTATTTTTTCTTTTATGAGACTGAACAAAGCACATGGTATTTATAATGGAAATGAAAGATTTAAAATCTAACTCAGAAATAGTAATGCTTAAGGACCCTGCCATTGACAGGACCCCCAAACAGATCTGTGCCATCTAACTCTTGTAGAAAGAAGGCATTTGGACCAATGGTGGACTGAATGATGTAAGGACCTTGCCACAAACTGTCAAATTTACCATGTTTACCCTTGTCCTCTCTTTTGGAATCCCATTTGAGTACCTTATCTCCAATGTTGAAAACACAAGCCTTTGTTCTTTTGTCGAACAACTTCTTTATGTTTTCTTGTACCTTCTGAGCCCTATTGTAAACCTCTTCCCTAGTCTGTTGGAGATGTATTGTCTGACTGATCCTCCTAATCATGTTGTCCTCTTCTAACTGTATTTCTTGGATTAATTTTATTACTGGTACACCTAGGCTGGTAGGAAACACCGCATCTGCTCCATAAACAAGCTGGTAAGGGGACATTCCAATGGAATTTTTTGTGGTCAATCTGTCTGCCCACAGAGCATGCACCAACTTGTTATGCCATGATTTTTTTTTCTCTTCAAGCAGCTTCTTGATGATGGTCACCAAACTTTTATTTGATGATTCTTCTAGCCCATTACCTTGAGGGTAGTAAGCAGTAGAATGGCCAAGTGTAATCTGATACCTGTGACAAAAATCAATCATCTTTTTGGAACAAAAAGCAGCAACATTATCAGTAATAATCTTCCTAGGGCATCTGAATCTAGACAAGATATGGTCTTCAAGGAATTTTATAATGACAGAATCTATGGCATTCCTAGAAGGGATGGATTCAATCCATTTTGTGAAGTAGTCAGTGGCTGTGAGAATCCATTTGTGTTGGGCAGATGAAGCAGGATGGATTTCCCTTATAAAATCTAGGCCCCACCATTGAAAAGGAGCTTCAACAGTGATAGGTTGTAATGGTAAAGGAATAAGTTTTCTTTTGCCTTCAAAAATTTGGCATTTGTGACAGGAAACTATCATTTTATGGACATCCTGAAAAAGGGTGGGCCAGTAATAGCCAGCTCTAAGGATTTTATTAGCTGTGGTTTTCCAGTAAAGATGGCCTCCACACTCTCCTTCATGGAATTCATATTTGATCCTTTCTGCATCAACTTCAGGCAAACACTTAAGCAATAAACCATCAGCATTTTTCCAAAATAAACATTCATTTAAAATGCAATAGTTCCTAGTTTTCAATTTTAAAAATCTTTCCTTTGTTTTTGATAAATCAAGAGGAGCATTAAGATTTGCAAGCGCATACAAGATATCAGTGTACCAAGGTGAATTTTGAAATTGCTTTTCGACAATGGGAGAAGGTAATTCTTCTTGTTCATCCAAAGCATCTACCAGGTTAATGTCAAGGGCTTGTAGATTAGATTCAGCCATTAATTGAGCTAAACCCCAACCTTTAATAATTTTGGTTGGTCTGATTTCCAAATCATACTCTAATATAGCAGTAATCCATTTACTTCTCTTTCCATCTGGGTCTTGTGACAAGATGTCTTTTACCACTATATTAGGTACATAGGCAATGATATGGGAATGTAGAATATACACCCTGAAATTTTTTAAGGCCTTTACCAAAGCATAGGCCTGTTTTTCCATTATGTTATATTTCAAGGGTGCATCCCTTAAAGCCTTGCTGAAAAAGCAATGGGTTGTTCCTGTCCCTTTGGGTTTTTTTGCAACAGGACTGCAGCCACAATATGCTTTGAGGCAAAGGAGAAAATAAGGAACTCTTTTGAAAAGTCCAGGCTGATTAGGACTGGTGCCCGGGTGAGTGCATGTTTTACCAATTCGAAGGATTTCTTGGTTTCTACAGTCCACTTCACTCCTACTTCTTTCTTGAACATATTAGTCATGTTTCTAAGGAGCTCTACTAAGTTGGGAATAAACCTCCTCAAGAAGTTAATCTTTCCAATAAAGGATTGCAATTCCTTTATGTTCCTTGGTTGGCTAATCTGTAGTATTCCCTCAACTCTATTTGGATCTATTTTAATCCCTTCTTCTGATATGATATGGCCCATGAGTTTCCCTTCCTGAAGGCCAAACACTGTATTTTTGGGATTTAAAGATAACCCAAACCTTCTGCATTTTTCAAGGACATTTCTTAAATGTTTCAGGTGCTCTTCATTAGATTTGGAATAGATTGTTATGTCATCAAGGTAAATTACAATGAAGTGCCCTATCTCCTCTGAAAATGCAATGTCCATGGCCCTTTGGAAAGTGGCCCCAGCATTCATTAATCCAAAAGGAATTTTCACATACATGAAAGTTCCCCAAGGAGTGGTGAAAGCTGTCTTGAGTTGGTCTTCTGGGAGTACTAAAACCTGGTTATATCCTGAAAAACCATCTAACAGAGAAATCCTCTTTGAACCAACTACCCTTTGTAGAATGTGTTCCATTTTGGGTAAAGGGTAATTGTCTTTTAGGGAGGCTCTGTTAAGGTTTCTAAAGTCAATGCACAATCTGATTTCTCCTGTCTTTTTCCTCACAGCTGCAAGGTTAGAAACCCAATCTGAAAACCTCACAGGCACAATGATTCCTGCCTCATACATTTTCTTGATTTCCTTTTCTACTAGAGGCAGTTGTATTGGATTAATTCTACACAGTTTTTTCTTAAAGGGTTTTTGGTTTTCTTTCAAAGGGATCTTGTGTTGGATGATTTCTGTATCGTAGGCTTTCAAGTCTTCATAGCTCCAGGAAAACACATCGACAAACTCTTTAAACAGGTCAACGTATTTCCTTTTCATGTCTGGTGGCAAGGACTTAGCCAATTTAATCATTTTTGGCTGATCCTCGGTGCCTATGTTGCATTCCTCGAGCTCAGATTCTGTGTATTCTACGGTGGGCTTCTTTTCTACATCGTTAAAATCAAAGAGGTCTTCTAACGGTGCTAGCCCCCTAGGTATGTTCTTGTCTTTTGACGACAATACCTCAATGTCTTCGTTTTCTGTGTCCTTGTATTTTTCAGTATGAGTGTCAAGTTCTTTATTTAACATGTTGATTTCTATGGGACCAGATGGTTTTTCTTTTTCAGAGGATTTTTTATTTAGGCGATTTTCATCAGATTTAGAATCCGAATAGGATCACTCAAATTCGTTCCCGCACAACAGAAAATGCTCTGTCTGTTTGTCACCTTGAAAGACCTACCAATATTTTTCATTATCTGGCACCGCTGGTCTAAACTTAATTTGAGTTGTACATTCTTTGGTTCCAATTGGCGTTAAGCACGTTCTAGCCGCAAAAACTAAATTGTGTGCGGAAATATTTCTTTTTCTTGGAACAAAAATCAATTTGGACTCCTCAAAATTTTTTAAAAGTTCCATGACATCGTTTCGGTAAGCTCTAAGTCTGGGATGATTTGCGTTATATTCCTCATTGACTTGCTTAATGACCAGTTTTGAATCCCCATATACGTTAATTCTGGTGGCTCCTAAATTTTTTAACAGATGTAAGCCTAAGAGGAGGGATTCATATTCTGCTATGTTATTGGAACACTGAAAGTTTAATTTGCAGGAAATGTTTTCTATGTGGTTGTTTTCAGTGTTAGTAATCTAGACACCTGCCCTAGCATTGCTCTTAGTGCATGACCCATCAAAATACATACTCCATAGAGGAATATTTTCGGTTTCATCTCGGTTACTGTCCCCTTCAACCAACGTGCTCAAGGGTTGCTGTGAAATCTCGGCACTTAGTTGTATTTGTTTCACCTCCTCAGATTTGTCATGGAGCTGAGCATGAGGGGCAGTCTGTTGTTTGCCATCTTGGCTTTGTTCATTCTGGTCCGTTGTTTCAATGCACTGTTCCAAAGTTTCTCTCTTGTTTTCTTCCATATCTAGAACTGCATTTATTTCTAGATTTGGGGTCTCTAACCGTTTATCTGAGTCACTGTGTTCTGGCTCTGACTGTTTTGTGGATTCATTATTGCAAAAGATAAACGAATCGAGGTCAGTATGGACAGAATAAATGGTTGAATTTTTAGGCTTCTCTGGGCTACCGACCATGAACTTCATGTGTGACTCTCGGTACAGTCTTCTGAGCTGGCTAAACACAGGAATAGTGGCATATGTACCGTCCATCTGTATGGTACCTTGCAGCTTGGCACCCCATGATCTTGACAATAACATGCCATACTTAGGAGGCACATCAACCACCACAACATCCATTACCATTCACTTGGCTGGGATTTGGGTCAAAGTCACACAAAGGTCTTTGATCAGGCCAAGGCACTTTACTCTGTTTGAATCAAAATAATATAAGTCCTTGTAAGGTTTGGTTATCTCTAATCCTAGCCTTTCCATTATCACCTTTGGCATAAGGTTGTGCGAGGCTCCAGAGTCATGCATAGCATTATGCAGGATCTTGTCATGAACATTGAAACTCACATAAAAGGGAGGTACAGGTCCCTCTTGGTGTATACCTTCAATCTTAGGACCAAAAATGAGCTCTGGCTGGTCATCATTGAGATTGAATGAGTCATTGTTATCCTCAATATTTAAAGCCTTTAAAATTTGGGTCCTATATACATTCTGGGCAACTAACTCAGTCAGGGGAACATAGATTCTAATCTTTGAAATTTCCTACTCTAAGCTGAAAAGAATCTGGTTCTTTGATGAACTTGTCTCAGCCTTACTAGCTCCCAGTCTATCAGCAACATCAGCTTGCTGATTTGTTCTACTTGTTTTTGACACAATGGTCTTAACAAGAGTACTAGCTGAAGCGGTAGTACTACTAATGTCTGCACTCTATTTTTATTTATTTTGAGTGCCTTTCTCTCTATCTCTATCAGAATTCACAATTACTGTTTTATCCTTTTGTTTGACAATTTTAGGCTTGGTTGTAGTGTTGTTTTGTGAAGATTTGTCAGAGGTTTCATTGTTGGGGGTTTGTTGACTAGATTTACTTCTGAGGGAATATTCTCTTTGAGGTTCGGTGATGGCATTTTCCATGTCTTGACAACAATTTTCATTACCATCTCTTTTGTCTTCATAAGGTGTATAAAGACCCTGTTTTTATCATAGTGAACCTCAGAGTCATCATCATCTACCTCAAACAAGTTGATATCTTCTTCCTCTAATAATTCATCTTTTTCCTCAACCTCATTCACATAGTTTTGATGAAAGGGAGGAGCGATTTGTTGATCATCTTCCCTAGGTATGTTTGGATGTTGGTTCCTTCTAACATTCTGATTTTGGTTTTGGTTTCTTTTTTGAGGAGCACTTTTGTTTTGGCTTGCTTGTGCTCTCTTAATTATGCTCATCTCTTTCATCATCTCCTCTAGCATTTTCTCCATCTTTGAGTTGGAAGTAGAAGCTGTGGATTCCTCTCTAAAATACACTCTCTTTTCAGCTTTCATCCTTGCTCTATTCTCCATTAAGTTGACTTCCACAGAGAGAGCACCTCTTTGCATATCTTCAAGAGTTGCAAAATCTCTCTCTCTTAGCGAATAGGTCATGTCAGAGTCAAACCCTTCAGGAAACTTGTTTAAAGCTGAGCCTTGTGGAGGTTTTATTTCAGGGGAAAGTGCAGTATACACACTATTAAACCTAGTGCAATAATCTTGGACACTTTCCCCAGGGTTTCTATGGAGGTTCTTGTAATCAGAAAGGACTTGGAGAGGATTCTTTTTTACTTCCCATTTGTTTAAGAATGTTTGATGGAAGCCTTGGAGATAATTGATACTATGGGGGGCTAAGCCTTTAAACCATTTTCTTACTTCTTTCCCCAGGCTTTGAGAAAATAATCTAAGTTTGACAGAATCGTCATCAATTTCATTTCTGTCAAAGTAGTCATTCATCTTATCCACATGTTGTGATGCAGTTGTAGCATTGCTAGCATCATATAATGGAATTTTGGACTAATAATCCTGTGGAAGGTTGACTAATGGTGCAGGAAGGACTAGGGGAGCATACCATGCAGCCATGGCAGGAGGTGGAGGTGGATTTACAAGAGGTGGATTAACAAAAGGGAAAGTGGGTTGGAGTGGGGTGGTTTGGACAGTGGATGTTGGATGAAGGGATGTGGATGGAACAACAGTAGATTGCTGAGCTGATCTTGGATGAGAGACACCTAGATTGTGGAGGAAATGTAAATCAAGAGGTGTTGTTTCTCTACCACCAGGATGTTCACTAGTTTCCGGGGATGATAGTGAAGACTCAGAATCTAGCTGATCTAAATCACCAAGAGACCTTGTTCTAAATGGATTTACTAAGTCAGCTTGTGATTGTATTAGAGCTAAAAGATTTTCAGGAACTGAGTTAGCTCTCAAGGGTGATCTAAAAATAGTTGATAATTTAATCTCAGGAGACTTCCTAAGGATACTTTCTGGGTTATCAACTAACTCAGGTGGATCAGGGTCAGGATGGGCTCTAGTGTGAATCTTTCTAGGAGCCACTATGCTGTGTTTTTCAGACCCAAATAAACAAGAAAAGTTCAACCAGGTTTGACAGTCTTTGAATGGTTAACTAATCTATTTATAAAAAAATTCAATCCTACAGTCCTCAAACTGATTTTGAATGATATTATGATGATTAGGGTTCTTCCCAATGGATTATTAAGGTCTGTTCAGGATTGTGGAGTCGCCAAGTGGAAGTTTTTAGCTCTTTTCAGAGGTAAAAGGTTTTATGGTCCACCACCATGCTTGTGAAATGTCCCTTTTCAAGGATATCCCGGAACACAACAAACGCTAACCAGAGATTGACTGGGAGGGCATTTACCAGATATGTCACCTATGAAAGAGGATGAGATCTAGAGGCTAACTGGCCCTTTCCAGACTCTGTCTAAGATTATGGGGTAAAACACATCAAAGGTCAGTGTCAATGTAGGAGTAAGTGTTTTACCACCAATCTGAAATATTTTTGGTTTTTTCTGAGTTATTTTTGAGTTGTGTGGTTTTTAAGAATATGCTAACTCTGTTTCAAAACTTAGCTACGGTTATGAGATAAAGATAGTCTACTCTTATGGCTAAGCTAGCTGATTTTTCAAGGTTTGGTAAAGTCTTAAGAGAATCCTGGGGTTTACCTAGATTGTCACTGATTCAAACAAGTTTTACCATGATTACCATTTCTTGGTAGTGCTTGAAAAGGCTTCTTTTAACTCTCAAAGTTTTCTAAAGTTTTTAAAGGAAAATAAGATGAAAATTCAACTGAGTCCCCAGTGGAGTCGCCAGAAATGTTAGGAATCTGTAATTTTAGTAGATTGGTAAGACTCAAACTGCAGAAGCAACATCGTTTCAACCAACTTTGGGATTCTAGGATCTAGCCCTCCTGAATCCAGAGAGGGATCTCTCTATGAATGGGTTTAAACATGTGATCTTTAAAATCTGAAATAGTGATATTAGGCTAGTTATGAAGAGCTTGGGTTTTGTTTTGTTTTTTTTGGTTGGGCAAGGACATGATGAAGGTGAAGGCAGTTTCATAATGAAGGGTGAAGGCGTTTGCAGGTGAAGGAATGATTTGGTTGACAGAAAGGCAAAAGACAGTTTTAACCCATTGGGCTATGGAGTCATAGGAGGATTTTAATTGGACAACAAGGTTCAAGCAAGATCCATGGGGAAAGTCACTTATTTCAAAGGATCTCTTAAGGTGATTTTATGGAATGAAACAAATAGGAAATGAAGAACAAACAAATGAATATGTAGTAAAACAGCCTGAGATCAAGTAAGTTCTTTTAAACTATATTGCTTCAGCATGTACTTAAAGAAAAACATGAGAGTATTCTGAGATCAGGTTAATACCTTTAAACTAGCCTGCTTTGAAGTTCTTTCAGTTAGAAAACATTAAAAGACAGTTGAACAGCTTAAGATCAGGTAAGTGCCTTTAAACTACCCTTCTTTCAGCATATTCAATAAGGAAAACATAAAAGTATTCTGAGATCGGGTTAATACCTTTAAACTAGCTTGCTTTGAAGTAATTTTAACAGAAGAACATTTACAAAACAGTTGAACAACTTAAGATCAAACAAGTACTTTTAAACTATATTGCTTTCAGCATATTCAATAAGGAAAACATGGACAATAGTGAAAAAGAGAAATTTAGATCAGACGAGTGCCTTTAAACCAGCCTGCATTGATGTACTCTTCAAAGAGAACGTTCAAATGAAGAAAACATAGACAATAAAGTTTTCAGTGAGAGAAGGGTACTGTAGAAAGTAAATCCTAGCTCTATGTTTGCTGCTCTTTATGAGAGAAAATGAATAGAATGAAAACATTAATCAAAATAACAATTGACAGTGAGGAACACATCACCATTGACACAAATTAGGATCCCATAAATCAGTAGTTTGTATTTGATGTTCGAACCAGTTACAATCAGCAAGCCCAGTGGGTCTTTACAACTTCAAACTTCTCATATCAACTTATGTATCTTCCAGTTGCAAACAGGGCATCAGTAGCTTCAGAATAACAATTACATGCATTCAGATGTCCAGAGACCAACATTTTCTCATCTTCTACAGAAGTATTTATAGAAGAATGAAGAGGTGGGAGGATTTCCCAGGGGTCAAGTATTATTAATTATGTAATCAATGCAATTCCTGGCCTTTGGGAACCAGGCAAGGCATAAGGTGGGAATGTAATTGTTTATAACTCTACTTCATAACTCTGTTTGTGTCTTTCGAGGCCTGATGATTGAGAAGATCTGCTTCTGGACTGTTCTTTAACCCTTAGAGTAGTTTTGCCGACAATTTGGAGATAAGACCCTTGATTAGTATTATTTGTTCGGTGACCTTTGATTTTCTGTGAGGCTGTGGGTGCCTTTAGAAGACGAAGAAGGTTCAATTAGCCTCTGTTTTGGCGTCGAAGTAACTCTGTAGCCATTCTTTGCATTGAAGTCCTCGCAGGAGTAACTCTTCGGCTGCGTTTGAGAAAAATATCTGATCCTGATCAATAAATTCGGCCTCTGATTGAATACTTTGAGGCACAGGTGGCATTTTAGTAACTATAGGGATCAATTTGCCTCAATTGCGGTGGTGGAAGTGCTCCTGTTGATAAAACCCTTAAAATATTCTTTAAACTATGTTTTAAAGCGGGGATTAGGCTTTTGATAACCGTCTTAGCCATAATTCCTGTAAAACTGTCTCTAATCCTCTGTTTTGATACATTTTGGTCTTCAGCACTGATACTCTTTGACTGTGCCCCTTTCATGGTGTTTTTTCTGGTGTGCAAGGCTGCGCAGGGTTTATAAGGCATCCATGCCTGAAAAAACATTGATGAAACGTGCATTTCCACCCTGTGGATGATTTCCTTTGACGAATCGAAGACGGGAGAGTCGTCACCCTCCGCCTCTGAATCTTCTTTGGAAATAACGAAAAAATGATTTAAAACCTTGCAAAATACAAAAACCATTATGAAACCCTGATTTTATAGGTTAAATGCTTCAAAGGACGAGTGGAGGGAGCGTGGCCGTTGGATGGCATCATCCAACAGTCGAGATCAATCGAGAGAGATCGTGGAATAGGCGAAAGAAGATTGAATTTGAGCCGTCGATCGCGCAGAGATCGACGGTCGGGAGCGGAGGTTGAAACTCAAACGGAGAAATCGGGAGATGAATTGTGGGCCGTCGATCTGCAAATCAGATCGACAGTGGAGATGTCGTTGCCGCATGTACAATAGACCGGTTATTGTGTGTGCATCTTCGTTAATCATCGGACAGCTTTGGCAAGCGATCACCGTTGGATGAGTGGGCCCAGATTAGACGGCGCACAGTGGTATCGCTGGGCATCCTAGTCCGGACGATAACGCACGATGGACGACGGATGGACGGCAGTTTTCAAATAGTACAAGGGGCACGTGTTGAATGGTGTATGGAATCGCTGGCCGTTGGGAGAAAACAGCTTTTGCCCAAAGGCGGTGCGATGGATACCACGCGGGTTTGGGAAACGGCACACGGCTCGCGGGTCCACCGGGTTTGATAGGTTCCGCACTGTCGGATCTACAGATCAGATTGACGTTGGAAAATGCTCGGATTTCTGACCGGCGGAAAACCTTAGAAAAATAATAAAAACCAAAGTTTTGATAAATAACTTAAGATTTTAATATTTCACAGGCGGGATACGCAAATAATAGGGTTAGGCGCCCGATTGCGGGGCAGTTGGGCGTATGGAGAATGATATGACCGAGGGTTTAAGGGGAGGGAGCTTATCGCATCACAAATGGATCGCATCGCAGATATTTGCGATGAGCACTTTAGATAAAACCACAATTTTTGCGATTTGCGATGGATCGCATCGTAGATATTTGCGATGAGCACTTTAGATAAACCAATTTTTTGCGATTTGCGATCTGCGATGAGCGCCTCCAGAGTTAGCGCTTGGTTTTTTATGGCAAAGGCATATGTGGGGAAGTGGTTAGGACTTAGCCCAAAGGGGCTTAAGTCCATAGTAAAGACTTGTATTTTTTATGCATTTTTCATGGTTTTTAAATGGAATTTGATGGTTTCGGAATAGTTAAAAAATGGTTTTTTAACTATGGAAAAGTGATTTTCATAAATGGAAGACGAGTATATATGAAAACAAGGGATTTTTTATGGAGAAAAAGGGAAGAAAATGAAGGTTTGAAAAGGGGGAAAATGATGGTATTTCAGCAGTCCTTATCATGAAATCAACAGAATTTATGAGTAAAAAAAGGGAACAACAACGAAGATTTTGGACAGAGGCATGAGGCCTTCAAGGAGTCTTCAAGAGCCAACAATTTTTAGTGATAAAATTTGTTCCTTGGAGGCTCAAAAAGTCTTAGCCACCTTTTTGTATAACAAAAATATTATAGGTGGCTAATAGAGGGGATTTACCTCTACAACATGAATCCCTATGGACCTAAGCTAACATATCCCAAAGCCATGACCCTTATTTTTACGCATATTTCTGAATACAGTCATTTTAGGGCATGAAAAGTTGCTTTTCCTCACATTTTTTAGAATAAAAGCTGAGTAAAGGTTGCTACAGTACTTGGAATTGGTTGTTGAGTGTTTTTAAACACATTTTATGATAGTTGAATCACACATCCCTAAAAAATGCATTTTTCATGCATGTCTTGCTGAGAAATCCATTTTGGGAACATTACAGTGGTATCAAAGCATGATCTCTGGCACAGCCTGTGAGATCAAGATATCATAGAAGTGAAGAGAAAGAACAGAGATCATAATGATGGATAGGATGATATTACTCTAATTAATGTTCAGATCTAAGAAGGGCCTCTCCAAAGAGGTAAATCATAAGAGAGAAAGAAGATGCACTGAGACTCCTAGAGGGTTTCGAGAAGAAGAAAGTTGCAATGAGACCTACATAAGGTTTCAAGAAGGAGAGGAAGACCCATGCACTTCCTACCCTCACAAAGAAGATGAGTTGTAAAGAAAGAATAATATCATGGCTCCACCACTTGGAAGAATGATAGAAGAGGAGATCTCCCTGCTCCTTTTCCAGACCATGGAGGGTATTGAAGAAGATGTCAAGGAATTTTAAAGGGTGGAGAATTGCACCAGTGCTGGCACAACCTTGGAAGAGAAACCTTCATGTTCAGTAATGAAGGAAGACTACATAGTTACAGAAGAAGTTCTTGCTTCTACATCTCACCGAGGTATGATTAAAAATCCATATATTGTCATTTCAGAACATTGTATGAAGAGATCTACATCTTTGCATGTTGCTTATAATTTAGAGCAACAGAGTTGCATTGCGCTGTGCCAAAGAAGTGAGGAAGAAGAAAGGAACCATTACTCATTGGAGAATTCACATGGAAGCTTCATTCATGAAGCAATAGGGGGTGGAATGATGGATGGTAGAAATATTGAAGTGAGAAACCCTTTCTCCCCTCTAGATGACACTTTCTCAATGAGCACACCCATGCTCAAAGATAAACTTCTACTTGCATAAAATCCAAGGCCCCTTTGGTTTTGGAAGGCCATGCATGAGGAGAAGACCTCATGGGAAGAATTCAATGGAGATGCACTTCAGCACATCATGGAGTGAAAATTTCTTCAACAATTTGAGGAGGATCTTCCCTTCTCACAGGAGCAGAGAGTAGATGGAGGACATCTTCGGATGGATAAAATCTCTCATGACTGTGTTGGACATTTCTTGAGCCATGCACATCATGATGGGAGGTTTTTTCCTACCACCTATTTGGGTCCTCATAGGGTCAAATTGATCCTAGGGAAGATTTCATTTCAAGATCCCATGAAATGCAGGAATTGGATTTGGGATGATGATAACCCTCATGGGAGGAGTACCAGGATGAAGGGTGGAAGGAGACATCCACAAGTGGTTGAGTGGATGTGGATGGAGAGTTACTTGTAGATCTATGACAGTGGGCAGCAGGAGGCTTGGCTGCGTTGGTTACTCTTGAAAGAGTTTGGTCATCACTTTCTTTCTAAGGGTATGTGGCAGAATACTTGCATCATGGGGCAGCGAAAAGTATGGGCACATTTTGTTGGCATAACATTCTTCATGTCAAATACCATGTTTTCTCTACATGATTTGGATGATGGAAATATGAGGAGGCAACAAAATATTTTGTTTCTTTGGATTTTCTTGAGAGAGCAAGGGAAGATAGTGCAAAGGGGTTACTCCTTGGCCTTAGATGTTCAAGAAGGAATTTCTTCATGGGGAGGACTTCTCATATGTAGCAGCATTATGGGAGATGCCTTTGACATTCTGCATGTCAAATATTGGAGCTATGTGTTGATGGGAGCCTATTTGCATAGGCCAATAGCGTTGTCACTTTGGAGTTGGGATGTTGTGTAACCAGCTCCAAAAATAGAAGAAAAGAGATATCAACGCCTTAGAAATGAGCCACTTCGAGGGGGCAACCTCCAATACATTACATAAATGAACAATTCTTGGATGATATAATTTACAAAACCTCCTTTCTATATATAGGAGTCCATGGGGCCATAATATAATCCTAGTGGGGCCACAATGTAATCCTAGCCGACCTAACAATAATAATGTAAGGGCACAATAATAACAATATGGGGGTTACAGGGGTACAATAATAACAATAAAGGGGGCTACACTAACATAATAAGGGGCTACACTATTAATATAGGGACTTAACATGGGATTTATTGATGGAGTATTCCCATGATCACTTCTCATTCGATGCACTTGGTGAGCAAAGAGGAGGTGAAGAAGATGAAGTGGTAGATGGAGACATCTATTATTGTGGTGTGCTTTCCTTGACTTGGGTTTCCAAGCATGAGGAGAAGGACTTTCATGCAACACTTGGTTCATTCCCCTTCATGGGAGTGTGCCAAACTATTATTGAGGATTCATTCATGGGTCCATGTATCTTCTAGCTTCCAACATATGGTGAGAGCCTTTGCTTGCATCCTCTTACCATCTTTTGGCAGTGCATTGCTCCACAAGAGGACAAGCTATTCATTGAGCTCCATGATATACATTGGGCTAAATTATATGTTGGAGACAGCCATCTCTTATGTGGCTTTGGGCAAAGATGTTTTTCTTACATGTGTGTTCATTTGATTCATATGATTGACCATGTAACAAGAAACAATTTTCCATGTATTCTTCTGAAGCAACAGGTTGTAAAAATGCGCTGTGAAGACTTGGGGAAGTGTTGGTACTCTCTTGAATCACATAGAACCTTCAGTATTTCCTTCGTGATGATGATGATCATGTTCTCGATTGCTGACATTGCTTTTATCTTTATGGGAGACATGATGTTGAGTGAGGCACATGGTTTGGATGTGTCCTTTTGGGAAGTAGGTTCCCACATTTTATGCAGTACATGTTCTAATGGGAACATGGGAAGAGTTGTGGCCACCATGAACAAACACTTGTTTCTCTTGGAGGTGGCCCATGTGTGTGATGGAATACCTTATGATGATACCCTTCTGTCCATCACATATGGAACATTTTGGGCTAACTATTTTTACAGCGTTGGAGGGAGGATCTTTGCAGATCTAATCTTCATGATGCCACTTGAGGGAAATATCCTTGCAGCCCAAGATCAGTTTGCACTCTACACTTATCTTAAGTGGAGAGGAGAATAGTGTGGGGTAGGCTATCTTGTCTACCATGTGCAGATTTTCAGCCCACCTATTTTGCGGGAGCTCAAGGTGGAGGAACATTTTCTGGAGTTGCCAAGTTGGGAGCTGACTCATTTTGTGTGGATGATTTCTTGGGGGTGGAGGATCCACATGGGAATTTTGTTTCCCAAAACATTTCAGACCCCATGCCTCAAGGGAGCCTCTAGGCAGCACCTTATTGCCTTCTTTAGTACTCTACTTATTCATGATGATATCTATTCAGCTAATTTTCATGCTTGGGAGAGGCAATATGGAGATTCATTGTTGACATAGCATCTCATTATTTGGGGGAGATCATCATATGCAGATGCTACAGTGGGAGGAGAGGGCATCCTTTAGTTCTATCCTTGCAGTTTCTTGAGGACAAGAAACATTTGGGAGGGGAGGACTGTAATGTTCCTAATTAGCCCAAGCTAATAGGAACATTTAAATTTTGTTTCATTTTCCATTTATGAATAAATGACTAATGGAGGACATGTAAAACTCCTTAGATCAATGAATAAATCAATGCTCAATGTGAACAAAGCTATATCTGAGCCAGTTACATAAAATGCACTTGTGTGTGAAACAAGTTTGAGCTATTTGACTGGGTCAACAAGACCAAATCTACAGCGCTATCTAGGTTCAATGTATCTCCTAAAGGGACAACGCAGTTATAGAAGGAGGACCACATGTGAAAAGGGTTAAGTGATTCAAGGTGGTTTAGGGTTTTTCACATCCTCATCTTATAAAAGGAAGGAGAAGGCTCAAGGAAAAGGTTTTTGATGATATTTCAATTTTGAGATTGCTTGAGCAACTGAAACTCTCTTGGCTGTTTAGCTAGAGAGAGAGGAATTTCCTGTTTAGGAATTCCTCTTCTTCCTTGAGGGTCCCTTGGAGGAGATTGTGCTGCATTGGTCCACTATCTGGAATTGGCCAAGCTTCACCTCCCTTGACAGTGTAAATCCTAATTAGGGATTCACTATTTAGAGAGCTGCAGCAAGTGGAATTATATCTATTCAAATCTAAAGAGTTCTATTGCATCTTCTCAGTGGGGAAGTCATCTAATCCACTGGCAGGAGTGAAATAGCTATTTTGAGATTCAGATTATTATCTTGGCATGAGGCCAAAGTGTGCATCACTTCATCAGCATAGTTAGCTTCAAAAACTGCATCTTTTTTCAGGCAGAGTTGCACTGTACATTTTCTAGCAGTTTGGAGGAGAGATCTCCAGTGAAAGGGCTCCTTTCCTTCACTGAGGTGATCCATGGATTGGCCAACCAATCCATGTCATATTTCAGATCTGATCTGTTGTGTGATATATTATTCATAAATTTCTGAATTTTACTACAGATCCATGGTGTAGATCTCAGATCTATTCAGTGTCCTTCACTTTTAGCTGAGATCCCCAAGGGGAATGTACTTAAAAAAGGCATTTTTTCATATAGATTCCATTTAGATATATCCTTTTGTCCTCTGATCTGTTATATATCTGAAAATTAATAAAACACTACTTTAGATATCTAAAAATAACGCTATCTAGTTCATCATCTACTTCTTGTGTCATAAAGCTTGGGTTTTAGGCCTTTTCTTCAAGTATAGATCTATATTTTCTAATGTAAGATATTTGAATCATATTCTCAGCTTTTAATACTATTATATCTGCATAAACTCACCAAACCCTTTAGAAAATATGCCCTCTAAGCCTCATCAAATTTCTGCATACTCCAAGTCATGGGAAATTAGCAATTTTAAGCCTAGTCAGGAATGGAGGATCTGTTTAACATAGAAAAACACATTTTTTTTTGCTGAAATTTGGCATGTGAATCCATATTGACCTAAGATAACATATCCCATAGCCATGACCCTTATTTTTACGCATATTTCTGAATACAGTCATTTTAGGGCATGAAAAGATGCTTTTCCTCACCTTTTTTAGAATAAAAGATGACTAAAGGTTGCTGCAGTACTTGGAATTGGTTGTTGAGTGTTTTTAAACACATTTTATGATAGCTAAAGCACAAATCCCTGAAAAATTCCCTTTTCAGGCATGTCTTGCTGAGAAATCCATTTTGGGAACATTACAGTGTTATCAGAGCATGATCTCTGGCACAGCCTGTGAGATCAAGCTATCAGAGAAGTGAAGAGAAGGAACATAGATTAGGATGATGGATAGGATGAGATTACTCTCATCAATGTTCAGATATAACAAGGGCCTCTCCAAAGAGGTAAATCAGAAGAGAGAAAGAAGATGCATCGAGACTCCTAGAGGGTTTCAAGAAGAAGAAAGTTGAAATGAGACCTACAAAAGGTTTCAAGAAGGAGAGGAAGACCCATGCACTTCCTACCCTCACAAATAAGATGAATTGTATAGAAATAATAATAGTATGGCTCCACCACTTAGAAGAATGATAGAAGAGGAGATCTCCCTGCTCCTTTTCCAAACCATGGAGGGTGTTGAAGAAGATCTCAAGGAGATTGAAAGGGTGGAGACTTGTACCAGCATTGGCACAACCTTGGAAGAGCAGCCTTCATGTTCAGTAATGAAGGAATACTACATAGTTACAGAAGAATTGCTTGCTTCTACTTCTCACCAAGGTATGATTAAAAATCCATCTATTGTCATTTCAACACATTGTATGAAGAGATCTACATCTTTGCATGTTGCTGATTTAGAGCAACAGAGTTGCACTGTGCTATGCCAAAGCAGTGAGGAAGAAGAGAGGAACCATTCCTCATTGGAGCATTCACATGGAAGCTTCATTCATGAAGCAATAGGGGGTGGAATGATGGATGGTAGACATCTTGAAGTGAGAAACCCTTTCTCCCTTCTAGATGACACTCTCTCAATGAGCACACCCTTTCTCAAAGAGAAACTTCTACTTGCAACAAATTCAAGGCCCATTTGGTTTTGGAAGGCCATGCATGAGGAGAAGAACTCATGGGAAGAATTCATTGGAGGTGCACTTAAGAACGTCATGGAGTGAAAAGTTCTTCAACATTTTGAGGAGGATCTTCCCTTCTCACAGGAGCAGATAGTAGATGGAGGACATCTTCGGATGGATAACATCTCTTATGACTGTGTTGGACATTTCTTGAGCCATGCACATCATGATGGGAAGTTTTTTCCTACCACCTATTTGGGTCCTCATAGGGTCAAATTGATCCTCGAGAAGATTGCATTTCAAGATCCCATGAAATGCAGGAATTGGATTTGGCATGATGATAGCCCTCATTGGAGGAGTACCAGGATGAAGGGTGGAAGGATAAATCCACAAGTGGTTGAGTGGATGTGGATGGAGAGAAAGAAGCTGGAGAGTTACTTGTAGATCTATAACACTAGGCCGCAGGAGGCTCGGCTACGTTGGTTTCTCTTGAAAGAGTTTGGTCATCACTCTCTTTCTAAGGGTATGTGGCAGAATACTTGCATCATGGGGCAGCAAAGAGTATGGGCACATTGTGTTGGCATAACATTCTTCATGTCAAATACCATGTTGTCACTACACGATTTGGATGATGGAAGTATGAGGAGGAAGCAAAAGATTTTGTTGCTTGGGATGTTCTTGAGAGAGCAAGGGCAGATTTGCTCTCACATTTTTCATGATGTTGCAGGAGTAGAAGATGGCACTATCATAGTGCAAAGGGGTTACTCCTTGGACTTAGATGTTCAAGAAGGACTTTCTTCATGGGGAGGACTTCTCATATGTAGCAGCATTATGGGAGATGCCTTTGACATTCTTCATGTCAAATATTGGAGCTATGTGTTGATGGGAGCCTATTTGCATAGGCCAACAACGTTTTCACTTTGGAGCTAGGATTTATTGATGGAGTATTCCCAGGATCACTTCTCATTCGATGCACTTGGTGAGAAAATAGGAGGTGAAGAAGATGAAGTGGTAGATGGAGACATCTATTACTGTGGTGTGCTTTCCTTGACATGGGTTTCCAAGCATGAGGAGAAGGACTTTCATGTAGCACTTGGTTCATTCCCCTTCATGGGAGTGTGCCAAACTATTATTGATGATTCATTCATGGGTCCATGTATCTTCTTGCTTCCAAAATATGGTGAGAGCTTTTTCTTGCATCTTCTTACCATATTTTGGCAGTGCATTGCTCCACAAGAGGGCAAGCTATTCATTGAGCACCATGATCTACATTGGGCCAAATTATATGATGGAGACAGCCATCTCTTATGTGGTTTTGGGCAAAGATGTTTTTCTTACATGTGTGTTCATTTGATTCATATGATTAACCATGTAACAAGAAACAATTTTCCATCTATTCTTCTGAAGCAACAGGTTGTAAAACTGCATTGTGAAGACTTGGGGAATTGTTGGTACTCTCTTGCATCACATAGAACCTTTAGTATTTCCTTCGTGATGATGACGATCATGTTCTCAATTACTGATATTTATTTTATCTTGATGGGAGACATGATGTTGAGTGAGGCACATGGTTTGGATGTGTCCTTTAGGGAAGTAGGTTCCCACATTTTATGCAGTACATGTTCTAATGGGAACATGGGAAGATTTGTGGCCACCATGACCAAAAACTTGTTTCTCTTGGAGGTGGGCCATGTGTGTGATGGAATACTTTATGATGATACCCTTCTATCCATCACATATGGAACATTTTGGGCTAACTATTTTTACAGCGTTGGAGGGAGGATCTTTGCAGATCTAATCTTCATGATGCCACTTGAGGGAAATATCCTTGCAACCCAAGATCATTTTGGACTCTACACTTATCTTAAGTGGAGAGGAGACAACGTGGGGTAGGCTATCTTGTCTACCATGTGCAGATTTTCAGCCCACCTATTTTGCGGGAGCTCAAGGTGGAGGAACACTTTTTGGAGTTTCCAAGTTGGGAAGTGACTCATTTTGTGTGGATGATTTCTTGGGGGTGGAGGATCCACATGGGAATGTTGTTTCCCAATACATTTCAGACCCCATGCCTCAAGGGATCCTCTAGGCAACACCTTATTGCCTTCTTGAGTACTCTAATTATTCATGATGATAGCTATTCAGCAAATTTGCATGCTTGGGAGAGGCAATATGGAGATTCATTGTTGACACAGCATCTCATTATTTGGGGGAGATCATCATATGTGGCTGCTTCAGTGGGAGGAGATGACATCCTTCAGTTCTATCCTTGCAGTTGCTTGAGGACAAGCAACATTTGGGAGGGGAGGACTGTAATGTTCCTAATTAGCCCAAGCTAATAGGAACATTTAAATTTTGTTTCATTTTCCATTTATGAATAAATGACTAATGGAGGACATGTAAAACTCCTTAGGTCAATGAATAAATCAGTGCTCAATGTGAATAAAGCTATATCTGAGCTAGTTACATAAAATCCACTTGTGTGTGAAATAGGTTTGAGCTATTTGACTGGGTCAACAAGACCAAATCTACAGCGTTGTCTAGGTTCAATGTATCTCCTAAAGGGACAACACAGTTCTAGAAGGAGGACCACATGTGAAAAGGGTTAAGTGATTCAAGGTGGTTTAGGGTTTTTCACATCCTCATCTTATAAAAGGAAGGATAAGCCTCAAGGAAAAGGTTGTTGATGATATTTCAATTTTGAGATTGCTTGAGCAACTCAAACTCTCTTGGTTGTTTAGCTAGAGAGAGAGGAATTTCCTGTTTAGGAATTCCTCTTCTTCCTTGAGGGATTTTTGGAGGAGATTGTGCTACATTGGTCCACTATCTGGCATTGACCAAGCTTCACCTCCATTGACAGTGTAAATCCTGATTAGGGTTTCACTGTTTAGAGAGTTGCAGCAAGTGGAATTAGATCTATTCAGATATGAAGAGTTCTATTTCATCTTCTCAGTGGGGAAGTCATCTAATCCACTGGCATGAGTGAAATAGCTGTTTTGAGCTTTAGATTCTTATCTTATCATGAGGCCAAAGTGTGCATCACTTCATCAGTGAATTTAGCTTTAGAAACTACATCTTTTTGTAGGCAGAGTTGCAGTGTACATTTGCTAGCAGTTTGGAGGAGAGATCTCCGGTGAAAGGGCTCCTTTCCTTCACTGAGGTGATCCATGGATTGGCCAACCAATCCATTTCATATTTCAGATCTGATCTACTATGTGATATATTCTTCAAAAATTTCTAAAGTTTACTGTAGATCCTGTTGAAATCTTAGTTAAATTGAGAGGGGGGGGGGGTGAATCAGTTTAACACATTCATGGACTCTTAAAACTTTTCCTTTAAAACTTATTTTACTTCATTAACACCTTCATTTCATGATCAACATAATGTGTGAGAAATCTTTATTTATGAGCAAAAATTAATAAGCAGATTAGATAATGTACCAGCAGTCTTAATATGTTAGCAGCAAGTATTAGCAGAATAGATATATCATATCAACACATAGACATCATGCACATAGACACTAGATATACGTGGAAACCCATAAAGGGAGAAAACCACATCTTATTATTGTTGTGATTCAAAGGCAAGCTCCAACTCCCTCTCACCACTGATTTTCTGCAGGCACCAACCTACAGGAGGCTCCGACCTCAATTATGCAAGCTACAACTTGCAAGGAAGCTCCAACTCCCATCTATTTTCTGCAGGCACTAACCTACAGGAGGCTCCTACCTCAGTCAGCTACAACTGACATTTTATCAAGCTACAACTTGATGTGGAAGCACCAACTCCCATCTATTTTCTGCAGGCACCAACCTACAGGAGGCTCCTACCTCAGTCAGCTACAACTGACATTTATCAAGCTACAACTTGATAGGTAAGCTCCAACTCCCATTTATTTTCTCAGGCACCAACCTACAAAGGAGGCTCCTACCGCCTCGCCATAACCCGACATCTATTAAGCTACAACTCATAGGGAAACTCCAACTTCCTTACTCTTTCAAAAGAAAACACATGCCGATTTACCTTGATATCACCGTTCCGTACCTTCTCTCGTTGTTCATCAACTCTTATATCACCGCATCATCTCTTCTCACTCTTCTTCTTCTTTGCTCACTCTCTCTCCTTATTCATACTCTTCTTGCAAATTTAGTTTATTCTCTTAAACTCTCTTTAATTATGCTGCACACTCTCTTCTTCTCTCATTCTGTTTTTATCAACCTTCTCCCCTTAGATATTATCCTATTTTATACAAACTAGCTTCATGGTTGTTTGTATTCTACCGGGAATTTGAAATGGACAGCCATGTCTCTTTGCCTTCTACCTTCTCATCTCTTTTATCCGCTCATTCAGAAAATATAACAACATGCATTAATTTCAATATTACATTGGGAGCTTTGTTTTCCTCCGGAGACTTGCCAATGCATCACAAACAATATAAATTTAACAAACATTTACATTCAAATTTAAATGAGAACTCCAAATTATCTGCTCAGGTTTTATCTTTTGTCATACATTTGTCTTTTCTCTTCCGACTGTTCTTTGTCCTTTCTTCTCTATTTACTGCTTATGTCATAGAATCTCGTATTTGTGTAATCGTATTTTTCATTTTTATATCGCCGCTTTATATAAATGAATCAACAGACTGTAATTCTAGGCCATATTCACACGTTTTCATGCTGCAGGCTGCATATCTTGTTGATGTGGCGAGTTCCGTAGGTCGGAACATACATATATTACAATTGTATTACATTAATAATCGCCCTCCCGTTAAGCTGAGGCCCGTGGGTCTACAGACCACGCGGCATGTTTTAATACAACCGCAAAAATGTAATATATATACATATAAAAACGCCCTTTCATATATACAAATAAGTAATTTCAACTCTCGGCATACATACACACTTCCTTTTTAAATCAATTCTCAGCGTAATATAGTGAAGACATATTAAACATATAAGAAATCCTTTTGGGCCCGCTTAACACACTTCCCGATGCAATGAGTCTTCTCCGAATGCTATTTATCACTCCTGCTCCGATTTCGATTCGATATGATTCCAATCATCACAATCGGCAATCAACACAATGCCATAAGATATATATATATATACACCTTTTAATACCTGCTCCGATGCGATGCAAATCGGCGATCGCAAATCGCAATGTTTGAATGCCAAACCGGTTAATTGTTCCACAGTCCGATCCGATTCAATCAGATATCGCCAATCGCCTGAATTGATATCACTCAACTATTGCAGCTCCAATATGCTTCGATTTCGATTCAATCGGAAATCGCCAATCGCCTGAATTGATATCACTCAACTATTGTAGCTCCAATGTGCTTCGATTACGATTCAATCAGAAATCGCCAATCGCCTAAATTGATATCACTCAACTATTGCAGCTCCAATGTGCTCCGATTGCGATTCAATCGGAAATTTCCAATCGGTAATTGCAATGCGCTTTCACCTTTGGACTCTTCACATTTCCGATCCGATTTGGGAGGGGTCCCACCTTATAAAACTTTGTTTTATGCGCTCCATAATATATATGCCTTGGACCTTTGGTTCTTTTGTTTTCGGGATTAATATTATGAAACTTATAATAAAGCGCTCCTTTTGTATATATATATGCTTTGACCTTTGTTTATATGATGCGTTGCACATATATGTAAGGTGGTGGATATATATATATATATATATATATATATATATATATATATATATATATATATATATGTATCCTCAATCTGGGTAGGTGGATTCTGGAATTATGTGCCTTGCCTATTGGGGTTAGTTATTCCTATCACTACTCTGCAATTTTAATATTTGTGTTATGTATAACGCGATTGGAGTGTATATTCTAATATTTGTGTTATGTTAAATGCATAACGCCGGTTGAGTGTGTATTCCCGGGACATGGTTCTCAGACATATGCGTAACGCCCGTGCTTGGGGTATGATTCTTGGTATTTTATAACGTTGCTTTTGCCTCGCTCGTTTCTCGTCGTTTCCGCTCTCGTTTCGTTCTGAGGATAACTGTCTATCGTTATATTCTCTTCCTCTACCTTCATTTTCTTCTTTGCTGCCTCCATTGTATTCGCTGCTTCCTTTGCCTGTTTCTGCTTCAGCGCTGCCTCCTTTACCTGTCTCTGCTTCAGTGGCGCCTCCTTTGTTTCCTTCATTTGCTTTTTTGCTGTTTTCATTGCCATGATAACAGCTCTATCTCTGTAGCTATTTGTCTTACGCTCTCTCTTTTAATTCATTTTCTCCTTGACTGATGCTACTCCTTAATTTTCCTTTTGCTGCCTTTGCTTCTTTAAATGAACTTTTCTCTACTGCTCGACACCCTCTACATCTTGCTGCTTTGCTGCTCTCTTTGCCTTGTTGCTTCCTCAGGTGTTCCTCCTTTGCCATATTGCTGGTTCAGGTGCTGCTCCTTTGTGCTCCTTTTCCATCAATGACAACATTTCCAACAGATCCATGGTGTAGATCTTAGATCTATTCAGTGTCCTTCACTTTTAGCTGAGATCCCCAAGGGGAATGTACTAAAAAGGCATTTTTTCATATATATTCCATTTATATCTATCCTTTTGTCCTATGATCTATTATAGATCTGAAAATTAATAAAGCACTGCTTTAGATTTCTGAAAATAACACTGTTTGGTTCATCATCTACTTCTTGTGTCATAAAGCTTGGGTTTTAGGCCTTTTCTTCAAGTATAGATCTGTATTTTCTAATGTAAGATATTTGAATCATATTCTCAGCTTTTCATACTATTATATCTGCATAAAATCACCAAACCCTTCAGAAAATATGCTCTCTAAGCTTCAACAAATTTTTGCATACTCCAAGTCATGGGAAATCAACAATTTTAAGCCTAGTCGGGAATGGAGGATCTTTTTAACATAGAAAAACGATTTTTTTTTTTGCTAAAATTCAGCATGTGAATCCCTCTTGACCTAAGCTAACATATCTCATAGCCGTGACCCTTATTTTTACGCATATTTCTGAATACAGGCATTTTAGGGCATGAAAAGATGCTTTTCCTCACCTTTTTGAGAATAAAAGCTGAGTAAAGGTTGCTGCAGTACTTGGAATTTGTTGCTAAGTGTTTTTAAACACATTTCCTGATATCTGAAGCACACATCCCTAAAAAATGTGTTTTTCAGGAATGTCTTGTTGAGTAATTCATTTTGGGAACATTACATATAGAAATGAGAATTTTTCCCTTCATGGGACCTACCAGCCCGATCAGCAACGTCAATTGATCTTTCTCTATCATCCTTAAAGGAATTAGAATCCTTCCCTTCATGGTGCCTCTTGGCTTTATCGACTGCCTCGATTGATCTTTCTCTATTGTCCAATCTTTCCCTACCATCCTTGTAAGAATGAGAATCATTACCTTCATGTGATCTCTTAGCCCATTCAAGAGACTCAATTTTTCTCTATCTGACTTCCCTTAGCGAATAAGACTTCTTGCCTTCGAAGGACCATTTCACCTTGCTAGTCGCCAGAGCGTCGACGAGTATTTCTCTACCATCAAATCTACTCTCCCTTTCTCCATCATGGGACCTCTTAACCCTATCATTAGCCTCAACCGAATTCTCTCTGTCATGATCAATAAAATACTTACCCTCGTGACAAGGCCTCTTAACCCTATCGCTGGTCTCAACCGAGCTTTCTCGACAGCCCTTCTTATATTTTTCATAAATATTTTCTCCTTTTGTACTATGTCAAGCTCTGTAGCCATCTACATCCCTATAAGCATCTCTATCCATCTTTCTATTTGAATCACTCATTTTCTCTGTTATTTACTTCGTAGTCAAAATTTGAACTCTCGTCTTTTCAAACCCTCATCTCCTCAGAAAAATTCTTTCCCACGATTCGAACCCTCCACTACTCCAATATTGCGATTACAGACTAAATTTGCCTTCTTAGAAAATATATTTAAATGACATACCTGGCTCGCGCGAGGTTTTATTTAACCCTGTTCCGGTGCGCGAGGTTTTATAGGCGCACTGGTGCGGTTTTGTAAGACCGTGGTTTATGTTTTAGCGCGATGTTTTATCACGCACCAGTGCAGAAGAGTTGTGAAGCACCGGTGTGCTACAATACTAAGATGTGTCAGTGCAGGTTATGATGATAAGCGCACCAGAAGAAAAACCAAGAACCTCCGCTAGCAATGGCGTACTGTATAAAGTTATTTTTTTGGAATGTAAGATCGTAATAAAATAATGATAATTCTAAAGTACATGAATATATTTTCATTATTTTATAAACTTTATTATGTTACAAAAATACATATTATTCTAGCTTTATTCTTTTACAATTATTTACAAATTTAAAAATTTAAATTTTAATAAAATCATTTCACATTAATACAATTAAAATTTTACAAATATTTTACATACAATTACAATTACAATTTTACAATTTCACATACAATTACGATTAGAATTACAATTAAAATTTTAGAATTTTACATACAATTAGAATTAGAATTAGAATTACATTTACAATTACAATTACAATTTTACAAATATTTTACATACAATTACAGTTAAAATTACAGTTACAAATACAATTACAATTTTAGAATTTTACATACAATTAGAATTACAATTACAATTTTACAATTTGTCATATATACAATTACAATGACAATCATTTCAAAATAAATTAAATATTACAATTACATTTAAAATTTTACAAATATTTTACATACAATTATAGTTAAAATTACAATTACAAATACAAATACAATTTTACATACAATTTCAATTTCAATTTCAATTACAATCACGACAAAATCTTTAATAAATATCATGGTCATTTAATATTAAATTAATTAATAAACATCATGATCATGATAATCATCGTACAAACATCATATTCGATTAAAAAACACGTTCAAATTCGCTAACATCGTCATGATCATGATCATCTAACAAAACACAATTAGCATTGTATAACATCATCACAACACAAACATCAAATATACATCTCATGTCAAATAACTCATGCTATCACATACACATCTATCTGCAAGCTGCACATTATAAAATGAACATATCTAACATGACCTAACAATATACACATCATGATGATCACCAACATGTAAATTAATTACAACTGCAACATGAACATAAAATACATGGACCATATATATATATATAACTGAATAATGTTAAAAATATACAACTGTAATATAAATTTCATGGATCAGTTGGTGGTACAAAATCAATAGCAGTACTAGTGGAGGCCTATTCAATCAATGGTGCAGCCTCGACGGTCAATGGTCCAGCCTGCTCATGATCATGAGTACTGCTGGATGCTACAGGCTGCTGAATGGACGTGGCCGATGGTCCAGCCTAATCTCCATGATGACTGCTTCTAGATGCTAGAGGAGGAAGCTCATCTGGCGTGGCGCGAGGTGAACGATCATGAGATGATGAGTCGCTGCTCGCAGACTGTCGATCATGTGTTGTGTCTCGACCACGCCTATAACATGCAACGGTCCTCCTCAACCGCGTAACTAAGGTCGTAGCTCCTACGCTATGCCGCATTAGGCTGTACAAGTCACGCGGCATGCCTCTCCACATATGTAACAGCCTACCATCGGCATGTGTTTCTCTCATATTAGAGAGCTTGATGCCCGCCTCAATAATCAATGCAGTGATTTGGTCGCCCAACTCCATCCTGTTTCTAGTATCAAGCCAATCGTGCCTAGAAAAGGGCAGTACAGGTGCACCAGCAGGAGTAGGTCTCTCTGCACCAGCCTCCTGATGATCCTCAGCATCTGGAATACCCTAATCATCATCAAGATCCACACCTAGATCATGTGGTGGTGCTGGCATGTCCTCGCCATAAAAATACCCAATGTCTGCAAAATATATACAAGTACACGACTATAATTAGACAATTTCATTACACAATTTAATAAAAACAAGTTAAATAACATGTTAGAATAAATTTAAATAAAACAATAATATTACTTCTATCATCTGGCGGCTCATCATCTGTGAAGAGGATGTTGGCACACCCTCACCAATCCAATCCAGCATAAGGACAGGGGACCATAATGAATGGATGCATCTCATCAACACTGGCTAGAAACTCTAGTTCACCATGCGATATCCTCACTAGAAACACAGTCTCACCCCTCTTAGGCATCATCTTCCCCCACATGTGCATCTGTGCCTCAAACATCAGCCTACGAGGCTGTCAAACAAAAGTAGGCCTTGTCTCTGGAAACCTCTCAAAAAATAAAACAAAAAATCTCTAAAGCAAAAGGGAATTTGACCCTCCCTTATGCATGAGCACGACATCTATCTAAGGTTGTACAGAATTGCCACAAAAAAAATGGCAAAATACCTGGAAAGTCATGGCTCATGTACTAAATAATTAACATAATATAGAAGCGAGAAACTAATGTGTTTCATGTCACTGACATTGTGCGAAATCATCAAAATCAGAAGTGAGAGGCACCTCACCTCCTCACTACCAAATGCACCAATACATAACTGACCTCCGACGACCTGAAAATATGAAGGAGATAGTACATCTGCTCCAATGTATCTTTGGGATTACACTAACTGACTCCTTTCTAAATAGCTAGCTGGAACCTCTGGGAAAGAGGGAAAATCCACCCCTCTCCTCGATAGCCCTGTAATAAAATACATGTTCTCCTCAGTGGGCATGTACCACTGGTTAGGACCAACCTGGAAAGCCTGTCGGTGGGCATTCCACCTACGAATAAGATGTCTCAAAAACACACCATGGCCCTTTAGGGAAGTAACCTCCTCATAGAACTTGAGGAGGCCTACCTACCTTAGGAGCCCCTGGGTAGCTTCTGTAATAGGGTGAGGGTACGCATCTCTCTCCCTCTCTCGTGCCTCCCACAGGCGAACCATGTCATACTACTCCGCCTGTTGTTGTTGTTGTTCCCCCTCTTCTCTCTGAATGATTGACATATTAAATAAAAAAAAATTATTAAATGAGACATGTATTTAGGAATATACATATATAATTTTTTTTGGAAAAAAAAAAACAACAGTCGGTGCGCCACAAAAAACAGTCATGCACCAATTCTAGTGCGTCTTTTTTTTGTCATGCACCGGTGGCGGTGCCCCAAATGATATTCAACGCATCATAGATAGTGCACCTGAAAATTTTCCGAGCACCGTTGACTATGTATGGTGTCAGGAGTGTGGTGCGATGACTAAAATCTACACCCCGATGCGTATAGTTGGGTCAGCACACTAACCTCCTGACTTCATTACATAGTTAACAGTGTGGTATTTTACCAGGCTGCACCATTGACCCTGTCGAAATGCTGTATGCGGTGCACTGACAAACATACCTGCCCCGGGGCGGATATTTCAGTCAACGCACCGTGTTGCCGCTATTCCACATGGTCAATGGTGCAGCCCGCTAAATCACCACACTGCCCTTTTTTTTAATTTTAAAATAACATGGTGCGCCTTTCAGTACCACCCCATAAATAGTGTGGATACCGTTAGCACCGGTTGCGTTGCAGACTGTAAATTTTTCAAGCAGCACCACTTACCAGTGCGAGCCGAACGGCTCGAGTGCACTGCGCGACAAAAAAATAATCTTTTAAATGGTTAATTTTAAGGTTATTTGAAATTCTAATCCGCTAAAAAGTTTAATTATGGAAAAACAAGAAAAATACTTGTACATTTGGCCATCGAGGAGGCATATTGGCTGTATAATTTGTAAAAGAAAATTTTCCCACCGTTTTGCAAAATGCAAGCTGGAGATTGGTGGGAAATGCACAGCAGTAGTATGTGTAATGGGTGAAATGGGAGATCCAATGTCAGGGCGGCTCAAACAAGGATAAATTGCATCGATGCTTGAGAGCTCTGAAGCACTGAGAAAAGTGAAAAATGCGGTTTTTTGGCTGTAATTTTTTGTTATTTAACCCTGTTCCAGTGCGCTAGGTTTTATAGGTGCACCAGTGCGGTTTCTTAATACCGCACCAGGTGGTTTCTGTTTTTGCGCAGTGTTTTATGACGCCTCGGTGCAGAAGATTTGTAAAGCACCGGTGCTCTACAGTAATAAGACGCACCAGGAGGATGTGTACAAAGTGCACAGTGTCCGGTGTGCCAATTTTTTGTGTGCACCGGTGCTTTCTCTTGTTGAATGCACCAGTGCAGTTTAGGATGATAAGCACACCAAACGAAAAACATCCGCAAAAACCTCCGCCCGCCAACCTCCTCTAGTAACCTCCACTAGAAATGGATGCCTTGGGTATTTTTATAAGGGGTTCCTCAAAAAAATCCGCTAGAGGGTATTTTCGTTGTAGTGTTAGTTCAAATAATTAGTAGTTGATTGATAATCATATAAGTAATAGGATTATTATATAAAAATGTATTTACAGGTTTGATTTGATATAAAATTTATAGATTGAACTCATCACCTAGGAAAACCATGTGTGTTACCTTACCCTTTGGGGGGGCGAATAGCCCTTGGAAAATATTGCCTACAGGCTTTACCCTAAGCCTTGGGACTTGCTTTTGGGGAAAGGGGAATTCATTCATTTTATATTTTTTTTTCATAATTATCTTGATTTATTAGCTAGCTTAAAAAACAGGAACCATTTTTAGATTCTACAACCTCTGCCATCATACACAGGATAAGCATCCTAGAAAAAAAAGGTTGAGGGAAATAACCCTCAAAGTCAAGGAAAATTGCAACATCAGAAACCCTACTCTAGATAAATAAAATCAAGAGATAAGAAATGCAATTTAAGAAACACAAAATGTAGAATGAAATCCGTGGAGAGGAAAATATGCTTAAATAATCATGTTATAGATTACTTGTCAGTCTTTTGAAATAGGCATATATTCCTAAATGGTGGAAATTACATTATTAAAACAAATGTAGAATCTTATATTTTGGAAATGATAACATGAAAAATATTCTAAAGACGAGATATACCAAGTTGGGTAGGGGGAGCCTATCCAAAGGCCAAAAGCCTGATGTTGCAGAGAAGAGTGTCAACATACAACAAGCGAATTATGAAATAAAAATGAATTTTTGATAGACCTCTTATCCAAGTAAAACCCTAAACTCAAATCTCGAATGGCTAAAACAAAGAAAATATAATCCATTCAAATCAAACCCTATGTGAATACCATGTGCCAATATTGAGATGAACCATCTATTCATGTCCATGTGGTCCATAAAGTGGCTGACATCCATGATGTTCCAAATGTCCCTCACTTTAGCCAAATTTACCCAAACCAAAGAATTTATACCTGATTTAGATAGGGAAAGTATAATTCTCATATTATTATGAGCCAAGTCAAATATAAAAGACTAGTATAATAGTTAAGGATATTAACCTTATAATTATTATGTGAAAGGTTGGAAGGTTAAAGGGTAAAACCTTATACTTACCCACCCCCAACATGAAGACCTAGGGAGATGAATACTACATAATATTGGAACCACATTTTAATATACCTGTGGATACATAAGTAGATAAGAGTATGAAAAATGAAATTATTATCAATGAGGAATCAAAACATGGGAGATGAATCCTTTCTCATCATGAAAACAACCAACTGGTGAATAGTGTTAAGATAAAATGGACTTTTGACATTGTATTTGTGTTCCTGCAAACTTAATCAAAATATGTCTCAAGGATGGATTACTATAGTTATAGACCACAAATTGTAACTAGCCAAAGAAATGTGTGGTTATAATCCAACAATATGCTAGCATGAGAAAGGGAATTCAATAGGTGTGATCCATAAGAGAATGTTTTAATTTTATGTGTGAATTAAGGTATGTTACATTGTATTATAGAATTTTTTCTATCAACAATGATAATATAAAACTATATAGTATAATATAAAAGTTAAAATTTTAAAACTATTCATAAGACTTCAAATTTATAATGGAAATACTCTGTAGAGTATTTTTTGTTTTTCTTTTTTCTTTTTTAACCATGATAATAATATTGTATTAAATCCAAATTCGTGCTTATAGCAGAGTGAAATAATTTTAGGCCAGATATACTTGTAACCTAAATACAATCGTTATCATGGACATAAGGTCTTTGGAGGTGTATATTCTCCAAAATTCCTATAGATACAAACAAAATTTACACTGCATAGTAGACCCATTGTTACTGAATTGTTGTGAGGGAAGAAGTACCATTTCTCATTAGGATACCTTTATTCGCAAGACCATTTTCATTAGGATTGTTCATTCTCAACAAAAAAAGAAGCTAATAGTAAAAAAGTCTTGTTTAGTTTCATATTCCTTATTCAATCAATAATTCTTGGAAATTGGATATCTTTAGGAAAATAACCATGTACAAGGTGATGGATAAATAATTGTGAATCTTCCAACACCACCAAATATTTTATGTTTACCTATTTGGTTAGAATGAATCCTTGGAGTAATATATATACCTTATTCACCTTGTTTGTGTAATCTTCTAAGCCCCCAACTCTAGTCAATTTAAATTTTTCCATCATGGTTGAGAATATCCCCTTGTACTCCTCCCACCCCCAATCCTTTTTAGAGGATTTCAAATGATAAAATTGGTATAAAATTTTAAAAAAGATGTAAAAAATTAAACAAAATTTGCAAAACATTTTAACACTACTAGATAAATTCATGTTGATTCAGATTCCACATAGTTCTATGATATGAACTAAAAGCAATGATCCATAACCACAATTTCCACTTCATATTTTTCTTGTTGGACAATCTCATATTCTTTAAAAACTAACCCAATAAATAATGTGGCATTTGAGGAAGTAGAATTGGGGCATCTAACCATATTCACAACCATTTGAGGAAGAGAAATGCACCCAAATTGAAGAGATTCAATTTTCCTCTTTTAGCTACCTTTTATCTTTTCACTTGAAAATAAAAACTTTCCAATACTTTCACTTTTCATTATGAGAGAAACTTGTAATATCTTTATTGTTGTAAAATATTTCATAATTATTTTAAATAAAATATTTGAACCTCTATTTTATTTAACATGTTTCAATATCAACTTCACACACACACACACACAGATATATATATATATATATATATATGAAAAATTAAAAGAAAAGTATTTTAATGTTATTTTACCTAGTGGCATTTGCTTGTCTGTCGTTTTATACCGTATTTCCATAGGAATGATCATGCCTATGGTGGTTACAATAGATAGCAAGAAGAGGGCGAAAATGAAAATCCTCAACACTGATATGAGTTTAGAGGCCATTGATATAGACCATCAAAAAGGAAATATTTCAAGGCATGTCAAAGTTAATTCCCTGTTGCATTATTGCACATCTTATTACCTCCCAAGACAAATATTAAAATTCATAGAGTTTGGATTTATCTAAATCCATGGCTTTAACCTGACATATAACCAACACAATCATGTTTACCAATGTGATTGATATACGCCGATAGGCCTATATAAAATATATCTACAACCACATTTACCAATTTCGTTGAGATAGACATATATCGACCACCCATCACATGTGTATTTCTTTAAAGACAAATATTTGTGATTATTAATAACTATATAAATAATAGTACACTATTATTTCATATTTATATAATTATATTTATTATATTAACATTATTTTTTATATTAATATAATATTAGTTATTACATAAATTTTTGGTTATATGTTTAAGCTGATAGGCATACCCCATGTTGAAATTGGCTACTTTAATGATTTTCTTAATTAATTTTTTTGATCAGATGGTGTAAATTTCAATATGTCATTATATTCTAGTCGTTTCCACCACATCAATGGATGAAATTCACACCACTAACTTTCTTGCATATCTAAATCATATGTTTAAACCTTAAATTAATTTTTTACAAAACACGATTAAAAATTTAATGTGAAAGATACTTCTCACCACGTATGAAGATTAGAGATATAGAATAAAAAATATAAATGCTAAAATTTACATTATTGAAACGTGGCTGGATTAAAATATTGCATTCCCATGTGTTACATTTTTTAAATTATGATTTTCAAAAATCCTAATGGACCAAATATATGTCCTTTGTTTATCCTGATGGACCAAATATATGTGCTCTATTCATTGGCTTTCATTGATTGCACAAAATATTGACATGCTTTTATAACAATTTTAAATTCTAATATAATTTATATATTTTAGCTTTTAAATTTTCATATAGTTTATATAATATTAAGTTATAGTTTTTTTAAAATAATATATTATATTATATTATATTTTAATATTAAATTTAATATAAAGAATTCCTTTATTTTAATATTTTAAATGGCTCATTTCTTGTTAATCACCATTTCTTACCTCTTTAAAATATTTATAAAAGAGAAGAACCCACTAAATATTTTAATGTGTAAAATGTAAATCATAAATAAATATTGACATTTTAATGTGTAAAATATAAATCATAAATAAAATATTTCAATATATATATATATATTCCGAAGCCTCATGAGACATAAATCCTCATTATGTCTCATGAGGCTTTGAGTTCAAACCTCGTGGGTCACCCATATATATATATAAGAATTCTTATTCCATTAATATTTTTTTTAGGGATTTTGTAATTCATTCTTTCTACAACCTAGTATGAGAGAGATGTTGTGTAACACCCTTCCATCTTGAAAGATAGTAAACAAGATAATTTAGCATAGTGACATTAATAAAGTGAAAAAAATAGGTATTCTTTATTTGATTTCACAATTATACATTTGAGGAGCATAGATTGAAGTTCATGAAGCATAAATAACTTGCTACCATTAAGGTTCCTTCTGGTGATATGAATAGTCATAGTTATTAAATTATATTTCCTAAGCCATGGTTTGTAATTGGTTATATTTAATATTACACATTACTTAAGTTTTTTCATTTCCACGTTGATAACATAACTAAGGGGTAATTTGTAACCCCTCAGCTTCGAAGAACCCACGAGAACCTGATGGTCACATCATCGGTCTTGATGATGACCACTATGAGTGGGTTACAATTGTTCTCATCATCACCGTCCAAATTTAGGGTTTGATCGAATGATGGAGTTTTTGATTGGATGGTTGCTGCTCCCAAAATAATTTTTTTCTTCCTCTCAGCCACCCCATTTAGTTGTGAGTTGTGCGGTGTTTTCAACTCCCGTCGAATGCCTTCCTTTGCACAAAAAATTTTGAACTCATTTGACATGTAATCACCACCGTTATCGCTCTTGAGAGCCTTCACTTTCATGTTAGTTTCATTCTTAAGAAGTGCTTTAAATTCAAAAAACTTGGAGAATTTCTGGTCTTTCTTTTGCATGAAAATATCCATCACTTCCATGAGAAATCATCTACAAATATAACATAATACATGTGCTTGGAAGTGGAGGCTGTCAAGAAAGGTCCATAGTTTTATAGCATCATTTATCACCTTAATATACTTGATGATATATGTATTGGCCTTGGGCAGCCCTTTCCATTCAGACTTGGTCAACTTCTTAAAAAATATTATTTTGAATTCCAAATGTTATCACAAAATCTGACCCTGATAGGCTGCTCATCAAGTAGACTCTAAGTAACTCTTTCAAACCAATCTTTTGGTTGAGGCTTAGCCTCCTCAACCTAAGAGGGCTCTCTCAATAGGTTTAAGATTTTTGATTAATGATTAGATGGCTAACTCTAGGAATAAAAAGTATAAAAATGTATAACTGGTTGAATCAAACATTAGCATACACTCATTAGGCCATGGAGTCAAGACAGTCTTCAACAAAACATCATAATATGTCAAACATGGAAGTCAAGGCACTTGGAGTCTAGGTTTATGAGAAAAATAGTAACACAATGATAAAACACGGTTAATTTGCATGTGAAGGAAGTTAGATCATTTTCAAATGAATTCTAAGTAACCCATACAAATACTACTGCAAGTAGGTAATTGAAAAAGCCATAGAAAAATGATATACTTAAACTCCTTGTGAATCTTAAGTAGTCAAACAAATCTCTGTATTAAGTTGAGAAGAACACAGTTTCCTTGCTAATGAAAAAGGAAAACCTTGATGAATTTGACCTCATGCTTCATATAGAGCCTTTAAAATCTTGGATTCCATGATCCATCGTTAGGAGAATTCGAATTTATTTTCTTGACACCTATTCTATTCATAAAACAAACTATTAATTACAAATTGACAGCTAAACTGTCTTTTAAGAGTCCTAATAGAAATAGGAGTGAAACTCCTAAAATGTTTGAAACAACCTTATCTAAACCTTTAATGCTTTCTTGATAGCTGCAAATACATGATTTCGAATTTTGATGATGCCTCCAGCCTTGTTGTAAACCTGCTGATTTATGACCTAACTGTCCTAAAAACCAGGAGACAGAGTTCCTGCTTTTTAGCACTTAACCTCCATGTTTATCTTCGAATAGCTTTGTTAACATTGATGATTGTTTCATATATGTCACATGTGTTAATATTCCCTTGAAAAATCTAATCCCCCACATGTGCAAAGAAAAATCTCCGAAATAGTATGAAAAGGGTATGAATATGTATGCGCTACGAAAGTAGCCTATTTTCATAGCGCAGTTTGTAGGTAATTGAAAAAATTTCCTTTAACCCCGTTTTTCTCTTGTTTTACAATTGGAGTCTTTACCTGTAGTCTTCATGCTTCCACCAGCAACATTTAAACTCAAGAACCATCAACCCTATCTCCAAAATTCATATGTAAAGTGCCAAAAAATCTTCTTCAGTAGTTTCATAGCACGCTACGAAATTGTTGTGCAGTCTCTTTTTTTAGCACAGTCTTCAAAAATTTAAAGTTTGAGGATATTCAAATATTCTCCGGGACTGATATCAACATCAAAAAGAAAAACAAATTAGCTTTAAAGGTGTCTTTCCTCAAAATGGTCTTCTTCTTAATGACAAATTGATTTAAGATTTATCATTTACTACCCTGTTTCACTATTGCTATAGTTCCTCTTGAGATCTTTTCAACTAGATTTTTAGGTCTTCAACCTGTATCCTTAACTTTCTGTTGGTGGCTCTCAACTGATTATTTATTACTTTCAAAAATATAGCTTCTTTTATTGCTGGTACAGTCCAAGTGAAATATTGTGTTTCACTGCTAATGATTTCAGGTTTAGCAACCCTTTCAACCTCCCAGAGGGCTTTCATCCTCTTGAAATTTTTCTTCTCAACGACATGCTTTCTTGCTCTCTTCCTTAGCCTAGAAATTTCGAGATTGGTTGATTTCAACCTTTCCTCCATCTCTACATAACTGATTTTTTCTATTTGAGTGGGGAATACTCTATTTTTTACCTTTTCTGGTACAGGTGATGAAAGGTTTATAATTTCTTCATGAACAATGGAAGCTTCCTCTGCTTTCTCCAACTCAACATGCTCTTGCATCTTTTTGGACTGTCTGGTTACAATCTTCCTTGCCTTGAATACAAATGCTGCAACTTCATCATTGAATACTAGTTTTTTGGATGACTTCATCTTTTTCTGCTTTCCTTCATCATTTTTTATGAAATCAGCTTGAATCAAAGGGGACTCTTCTATATCAATGGCTTGTAAGATATCATCCAATTTTCCCTTTAAACTTGGAGTATCACTTGCTCCTGAATTCATTTCTTTACCCTTTTCTTTTGCAATTTGACTCCTAGTCAATCTCCGTTGAACCTGTTTATTAGTTGGCTGTTCCTGTGTCATCTCTTTAACTTTAGCTATCCTTTGTTTTGCAGGTTGAGGAGTTTCAACAATAACCACTGACATTTTTCATACTGGCTCTTTCACCTGTTTCCTAGGTTTTAGCTTAACAAACCTTTTTGAACTTGTCACTACAGGCTTGCTGGATTTTTTAGGTGGAGTTTCTTTTCCTTTAGGGTTACTGCCTGTAGTTTGTGCTTCCACTCCAAAACCACATAAAAACAAAAATGATGACCATTCTATATTGATATTTCAAAGTTAATGTAAGACCATCAATTTGATTAAACCATGGTGGAATAAAGAGGTTTCACACCTTTTAGACTTCATTTGAACTTTGTTTGCCATCTTAGTTATACTTCTATATAGAAAAAATGGCAAATCTAAAGATATAATTCCAGTAAAGTGCAACAGAAGTTTAAAATTATATGAATATACTTTATGATACCTTACCTCATAGTTAAAATACCTCTGGATGTTGTATAGAAAATTGGCATATGAATCTTTGATGCGGCTCCTGGGAATTGCATTGTTTAAGTCCATTTCTGCAAACTCTGGCTTTAGAAACACTTTGCATGCCTCCATGTTAAATCTGAAACCTTTGAACCATGTCTCTTGCCCCCTAGGAATCTCTGTTACTAAAGCAATAATCTCAGGAGTAACTGACAAGTTTAAGATTCCAACTTTTGTATTTCAGCCAGTAAAATGTAAAGCAAACTCCTTTGTCACTTGACTGTGTCCTCCCTGTAACTTTTCACAAAGTTTCAAACATCCCGCCTTCTTGAAAGCTTCCAATACTGATTTTTCTTTAGCTAGGGTTCCTATGCTTTCAAGCTCTGTCCTTAGACAATGTCCTAACCTGTGATTTTTCTTCTCCTTAGACATTTTTATCTTTGAATTTATGAAAGTTTCCTATGAACTCTGATTATCAGCCTCGCTTGAATTCAAAACAATCAACCTCGCTTGATTAGAGTAATTAGCCTCGCTTGATAATGGATAATAGAAGTTTTGGTGTGAGATTACCACAAGCTTTACTCTTGAAAATGGTCTGTTGGAGTGTTTTGCATGCAAACTAGAATAAGAAACCAACCATCCCTTTCAAATTTTAACTTAGATTTCATAATTGAAACCTCTACGAATGCAATAATGATTTTGAATGGTTGTTTGTCTTGGATATGACCCCTAACTGACACCTAATGATGAAAAACTAACGAAATTTGAATGATTTGATGATTTGACATGACCCGTTATGAATCCTGATTTTGTAGCACACTTAGTGAATTTTCAGAGAAATGCGCTACGAAAGTAGCAGCGCTTTCGTAGCGCAAAACAAATTTTTTCCATTGACTGCGCTTCGAAAGTGTGGTTTCGTGGCTAATTTCAGAAGAAAAAATAAATTCAAAGGGTTAAAATATGACTTCCAAACAGAATATGGGACCTTTAAACCATGGAATGAGGTTGTCAAACTTTATTTGGAAATGAAAATGACATTGTTGAGACTCTAACCCTGTCACTTACCCCTTAAAACATGAAATGACTAAAAACCTATTTGGCACCATGACTAAAACAAGTAAAACTTACAGAGTTTAGAAAGAATTTTTTAGGGTGATAACATTGGCTCCACTTGGGATAGTGTGCCCCTGTGGTACACTAATAACCGGTAGCTCTAGTGTTTCTATCCATCTTTTAGAATGAAAATATGAAATTATGCCCAATCTACTTCAAACTCTTATGGCCTTCACCTTGGACTCAAGTTTGATGATCTCTACAAGAAGCACTCAAGTTGTACCTATAAAAACAATGCTCTGTCAACCTTCAGCTTATTTGCACATTCCTACCTACCTACCTTATCAACTTCAAACTTCATTTAGCTCAATCAATATGAAACTTCCAATGTAGCTAGTCATTTGTTTTATCTGATATTTGAAACTCTTGACTGCATTCAGACTCAGAATAACCATGATACTGAGATGATCAAAGAAACTTATAATGTATCCGATCTTCATAATGCAAATGAAAATGAAACACTAGGGTGCAAAGCTTTGCCATGTATTCAGCTATAGGGTCAAAGAAGACATGGTCAGTTTGATGTTTCTTATGATATTCTGCAGCGTTGGATAACTCACCCATACTTTGATCATCTACATAAGGTTTCAGTTGTGTGCTCTCAAACTTCTCCTCAAATTGATTCCCACAAACAATGTAATTTTCCTCATTAATATGATCGTTTTTTGATGTAAGCTGCTGCAAAGTATGACATAAAAAATCAACCTTTTCCTCAGCCTGAGTGTTATAAAAGCTATCTTCCAATATTTCTTCTTGTTTTTTGCAATGATTTTCATATTCTTGATGATCAAAAAACTAATAAGTCTGATACAACTTTATATCAAACTTAGAGGATGTAACATGGTTTTCATAAGTAGACTCTTGTTGATTTCCATGTTGCATTTTATGGAATGTTATCCTTTCTTCTTGGTGTTGAAATGTATTGTTATGAAGAGCCTCTAAAATTTCCTCATCCATGAATTCATCATCTTCATAACAATCCTCCAAATATTGAATAAAACTCACAGAATGTTTACAACAATCTTTGACCAGTAATAAGGAGGGATGACACTCTCTATACATCTCATAGAATACATCATGGAAATTAGCAAGAGAATATAATGAACCATTTGACAAGATTTTATACCAAGACCATGCTTTTCCTTATAAAGTGGTCATAAACATCTTCATGAGACAATCTTCAGGGAACTGAACCTTAAGACTGTGTACATGCATATAGAACCTAACCAAATGAAGAGCAGCATTGTCTTTCTTTTCATCTTTGAATATTTGAAGGTCACCTAACCATTCAACCTTTGGAATAGGATTTGGAAAACTAGGGATATGAGACTGATTCATAGGGGCATACCTGGAATTTATTCTTGCAATGGAAGTCATCTTGAAACTTCATCATGCTACTAATATTCTAAGAGTGGAGTCACCTTCCAATTTTTTATTTTATGTGTGGAGTCGCCAAGGTAGATGAAGCCTCGAAAAGCTTCCTGTGCTCCTGCTACCTTAAAGAGTTCAGCTTCATAATTTTAGGGAGATGTATATCTTCAGACTCCTGGCAGACGCACAAAATTTTTATCACAAAATATGACCTTGATAGGCTACTCATCAAGTAGACTCTAAGTAACTCTTTCAAACCAATATTTTGGCTGAGGCTTAGCCTCCTCAACCTGAGAGGGCTCTGTCAATAGGTTTAATATTTTTTATTAATGATTAGATGGCTAACTATAGGAATAAAAAGGATAAAAATGTATAATTGGTTGAATCAAAGATTAGAAAAAACTCATTGGGCCATGGAGTTAAGATAGTCTTCAAAAAAACATCATAATCCGTCAAACATGGAAGTCAAGGCACTTGGAATCTAGGTTTATGAGAAAAATAGTAACACAGTGATAAAACACAGTCTATTTGCATGAGAAGGAAGTTAGAGCATTTTCAAATGAATTCTAAGTAACACATACAAATACTACTACAAGTAGGTAATTGAAAAATCCATAGAAAAATGATACACTTAAACTCCTTGTGAATCTTGAGTAGTAAAACAAATATTTGTATTAAGTTGAGAAGAACACAGTGACCTACAGTAACACAGTTTCCTTGCTAATGAAAAATGCCAACCTTGATGAATTCGACCTCATGCTTCATATAGAGCCTTTACAATCTTGGATTCCATGATCCATCATTGGGAGAATTCAAATTTATTTTCTTGACACCTATTCTATTCATAAAACAAACTATTAATTACAAAATGACAACTAAACTGTCTTTTAAGAATCCTAATACAAATAGGAGTGAAACTCCTAAAATGTTTGAAACAAACTTATCTAAACCTTTAATGCTTTCTTAACAGCTACAAATCCATGATTTAGAATTTTGATGATGCCTCTAGCCTTGTTGTAAACCTAATGATTTATGACCTAGCTGTCCTAAAAACCAGGAGACAGAGTTCCTGCTTTTTAGTCCTTAACCTCCATGTTTATCTTCGAATAGCTTTGTTAACATTGATGATTGTTTCATATATGTCACATGTGTTAATATTCCCTTGAAAACTGTAGTCCTCCACCTATGCGAAGAAAAATATCCGAAATAGTATGAAAAGGGTGTGAATATGTCTGTGCTACGAAAGTAGCCTATTTTCGTAGCGCAGTTTGTAGGTAATTGAAAAACTTTCCTTTAACCCCTTTTTTCTCTTGTTTTACAATTGGAGTATTTACCTGTAGTCTTCATGCTTCCACCAACAACATTTAAACTCAAGAACCATCAACCCTATCTCCAAAATTCATATGTAAAGTGCCAAAAAATCATCTTCAGCAGTTTCGTATCACACTACGAAATTGCTGTGCAGTCTCTTTTTTTAGCACAGTCTTCAAAAATTTAAAGTTTGAGGATATTCAAAGCCTCTCCAGGTATGATATCAACATCAAAAAGAAAAACAACTTAACTTTAAAGGTGTTTTTCCTAAAAATGGTCTTCTTCTTAATGACAAACTGATTTAAGATTGATCATTTACTGCCCTATTTCATTACCCTGTTTCACTGTTGCTGTAGTTCCTCTTGAGATCTTGTCAACTAGATTTATAGGTTTTCAACCTGTCTCCTTAACTTTTTGTTGGTGGCTCTCAACTGAGTATTTATTACTCTCACAAATCTGGCTTCTTTTATTGCTGGTACAATCCAAGTGAAATATTGTGTTTCACTGCTAATGATTTTAGGTTTAGCAACCCCTTCAACCTCCCAGAGGGCTTTCATCCTCTTGAAATTTGTCTTTTCAACAGCATGCTTTCTTGATCTCTTCCTTAGCCTGGCAATTTCGAGATTGGCTGATTTCAACCTTTCCTCCATCTCTACATAATTGATTTTTTCTATTTGAGTGGGGAATACTCTATTTTTTACCTTTTCTGGTACAGGTGATGAAAGGTTTATAATTTCTTCATGAACAATGGAAGCTTCCTCTGTTTTCTCCAGCTCAACATGCTCTTGCATCTTTTTGGACTATCTGGTTATAGGCTTCCTTGCCTTGAATACAAATGTTGCAACTTCATCATTGAATACTAGTTTTTTGGATGACTTCATCTTTTTCTGCTTTTCTTCATCAATTTTTATGAAATTAGCTCAAACCAAAGGGGACTCTTCTATATCAATGGCTTGTAAGATATCATCCAAGTTTCCCTTTAAACCTGGAGTATCACTTGCTCCTGAAATCAATGCTTTACCCTTTTCTTTTGCAATTTGACTCCTAGTCAATCTTCGTTGAACCTGTTTATTAGCTGGTTTTTCCTGTGCCATCTCTTTAAATTCAGTTATCCTTTGTTTTGTAGGTTGAGACTTTCAACAATAACCACTGATGCTTTTCCTATTGGCTCTTTCACATGTTTCCTGGGTTTTAGCTTAACAAACCTTTTTGACCTTGTCACTACAGGCTTGCTGGATTCTGTAGGTGGAGTTTCTTTTCCTTTAGGGTTACTGCCTATAGTTTTTGCTTCCACTCCAAAACCACATAAAAAAAAAAATGATGACCATTCTCTGTTGATCTTTTAGAGTTCATGTAAGACCATCAATTTGATTAAACCATGGTGGAATAAGAGGTTTCACACCTTTCAGACTTCATTTGAACTTTGTTTGTCATCTTAGCTATACTTCTATACAGAAAAAATGGAAAATATAAAGATATCATGCCAGTAAAGTGCAACAGAAGTTTAAAATGATATGAATATACTTTATTATACCTTCCCTCATAGGTAAAATACCTCTGGATGTTGTATAGCAAATTGGCATATGAATCTTTGATGCAGTTCCTGGGAATTGCGTTGTTTAAGTCCATTTCTGCAAACTCTGGCTTTAGAAACACTTTGCATGCCTCCATGTTAAATCTAAAACCTTTGAACCATGTCTCTTACCCCCTAGGAATATATTTTACTAAAGCAATAATCTCAGGAGTAACTGACAAGTTTAAGATTCCAATTTTTGTATTTGAGCTAGTAAAATGTAAAGCAAACTCCTTTTTCACCTGACTGTGTCCTCCCTGTAACTTTTCACAAAATTTCAAACAAAGTGCCTTCTTGAAAACTTCCAATACTAATTTGTCTTTAGCTAGGGTTCCTATGCTTTCAGGCTCTGTCCTTAGACAATGTCCTGACCTGTGATTTTTCTTCTCCTTAGAAATTGTTGTCTTTGAATTTCTGAAAGTTTCCTATGAACTCTGATTATTAGCCTCGCTTGATTAGAGTAATCAGCCTCGCTTGATATTGGATAATAGAAGCTTTGGTGTGAGATTACCACAAGCTTTACTCTTGAAAACGGTCTGTTGGAGTGTTTTGCATGAAAACTGGAATAAGAAACTAGCCATCCCTTTCAAATTTGAACTTAGATTTCATAAATGAAACCTCTACGAATGCAATGATGATTTTGAATGGTTGTTTGTCTTGGATATGACCCCTAACTGACACCTAATGATGAAAAACTCAAGAAATTTGAATGATTTGATGATTTTACATGACCGTCATGAATTTTCCCTTTCGTAGCGTGCTTAGTGTATTTTTAGAGAAATGCGCTACGAAAGTAGCAGCGCTTTCATAGCGCAAAACAACTTTTTTCCATTGACTGTGCTACGGAAGTGTGGTTTTGTGGCTAATTTCAAAAAAAAAAAATCAAAGGGTTAAAATATGACTTCCAAACATAATATGGGACCTTTAAACCATGGAATGAGGTTGTCAAACTTTATTTGGAAATGAAAATGACATTTCTGAGACTCTAACCCTATCACTTACCCCTTAGAACATGAAATGACTAAAAACCTATTTGGCACCATGACTAAAACAAGGTAAACTTACAGATTTTAGAAAGAATTTTTTAGGGTGATAACACCATACACAAATTTTCCATGTCTTATACGCGTGCAGACGCGGGTTCGCTTATATATAACCCAAGTATACAATTTAAAATATTAAAAAATATATAATCTCCCTATTAATTGGTCTTATGTGTCTCTTATACATGTTAAATGACCTTGTAATGGTTTATTTCATGTTATCTTTTATGAGTTTATATGATCTAACATGTTGACATTTAGGATATATATGTTGTACAACTAGTTTGTGTGCTTTGTCTTGAGTGAGTTGCAGGTCTTGAAGCACAAGGATAAGTAGAGGGTTTGCACCCTACAAGAACGACCTAAAATGTACAACATACGTGTAAGGTCATCTATCCTTAGTTTACTAGTTTAAGCATTAGGAATCTTAATTTGATTGCTTCTTGTGTTGGTATGTCTTCCACTCTGTTAGGTCCCTCAACCCAAACCTTAGGGTAGTTTTTCCTGCAATATAATTGGCGACTCCACTTGGGATTACATCCGTGTAATTCCTAGTTCGGGTTGTTTTCTCTAGATTTTGGGTTCCCTGACTGATCTGAGCACTTTCACAGTCTTGTTGGTTCTTTTTCCATCCAGGCAAGAACCTTGATCTTCTGGATCAAGCTTAGATTTTTCTTTTTCTTTGTTATCTTTTCAATACGCTACTTTTTGTGTACACATCCACGTATATATCTATTTTTTTCCAAAAGAACCCATGTATACGTGATTTCCCTTAGACACAGACGTGTATACACGCATGTTGCACACTGTGGATCCACGCATGGCCAGTTAAAAATGACAAATTGATTTTTTAGATCCTGTAACTCTTTTTTTCCTATTGATGGTCACTCCTATCGAACCTATCATATGTCTGGTTAGTGTTTCTCCTTGATGTGTATCAGTTTCTCTCCTTTTTGCATGAAAACCTAGTCAGCCTAGGGTTTTCCTTGCTTGGTGAAGTTTCAGTTGTGGTTGTTGCACTAGGACTTCTTTCTGAGGTTCTCGGTTGTTTTGACATTTCAAAATAGTGAGCCTATGTCGGTTTACTCATGATTTCCTTGGTCATTGCTTCACTTTTTGGTTTTTGGCTTGTTGGCTTGCTTGGTTTTCTTGTTTCTTGAGATCATCTTTTCTAGTGAATCTTGAATTTGTCCTTTTTTGGTTTCTTGAAGTTTTTGTTTTCTCGAGTTTTATGCAACTGTTTCGAATCATTTTCTTGAGTTAGTTACTTCTTTTCCACTTATTGAGTCCCGTCACGAAAGTGTCATGGTTGGCTTATGGAATTTGAAGTTGTTTGTTGCCTTAATTTGTTGGTTTGAGGCTTTTAGTAGTTTGTTCTTATCTCAATGAAATTTTCTTGTTTCCTTAAAAAGAGAAAATCTAAAAAACATTTGTGTTTCCCGTCACTTTTTCCTTTGGTTTTCATTTCATGGTTTTCATCCCTATTGGAGAAATTTGGTAGTTTCTCATTTTGGTCCGATTGCTTGGTTTTGAGAGGAGTTCAGTAGTGATCTTGTATCTTTTATATAAAGTTGTTTTGGCATTTTTTCTACAAAGAAGTTCTTGTTTGGGCTTGTCTCTGCTTTTGTGTCAAAGTGATAAGACCATTCTTATTACAAAATTCATTTGCTTCTCTTTGTGAATAGTCCTAGGATTTGCATTCATCATTGGTAGTTTTTTCATTCGTTGCACCGTTAAGAATTGTGGTCTTTTTGATAGCTTTTGAAGTGTGTGAGCATGATATTGAAAATTAAAGAGAAAATTTTCTTGCTTTTTAGTTATTTCGTAGAACCCAAGTAGAAATCTCTTTAATCGAAGAAAAAGTTGCATATTCATGTAGTAGGTTTCTATTGATTTCTCTTTTGCGTCAAAACATCATAAGTTTAATTCTCCATCTACCCTTGACTTAAAAAGAACAACCATTAAAATCAAAAGCTTAATTAAAATTAACTAGAATTTTTTTGAGTTGTCATTAATATACACCAACTAGTCTAGGTCATTGGGCCTTGGAATAGGTGAGTGGAGAGTTAACTCTCTATGGCCACTCAAATTTTCAAACATAGATGTTGATTAATGATTGAAATCTAGCCTCGTTAAGTGGACCGGGAAATATTTTCTCGAGATATTTAAGTGCGAGGGATAGTGAGGGCAGAGAAGAGAAATACCCCCTCTCCTATTTGTTGAATCTTAACCAAAGACCGTTTCACCCGGCTACCAATATGAACTGGTGTCCATATTTTATATTCCTAGGTATCACATAGGTGACTGCGGGGGGGAATACCCATGGTACCTGAGGCAGATGTTGCATCACTCTCATTAGTAATTATAGAGGGTGCCCTTGCAAAGCTTTGGTACTTACATCGGCAAAGGCTTTTATTAGGAGGTCAACGTAATTTTTTATGTTACCTTCACTAGTAGGCCTAGGGCGTAATTACCCCAGAATATTCTCGAAAGGTCCTCTTATTCACTTTCTTATATTTTTATGTCCAGTCCTAATCACCTGGAGCGGAAATACCTAAAGGCTGCTTGATTTTTGTATCTTAGGGACATTTTGTAGAGAGTGCTCTTTGCTCCTAGATTTCCATAGCTTCATAATTTTTTGAGTCTACTTAATATATCATAATTTTTAAAAGTGGTTGATCGAGGAGACTTCGTGGGCTTTCTCCTGCGAGTGATGGGCCTTCTTCAAGAAGGTGTAGGAGTAATTATACTGGTTAGTTTCATCCAGTAGTTCCAAATGCTTCGAAGAGTGATCCTCCAACTGGGTTTGTTGTTTCTGTGGGTAGTCCTAGTACTAGTGGTGATATAGAGAGGAGTACTCCACTCATCTCTTAAGTCTTTTTTCCAAAAGAAGAATTTGACGTGGAATAGATTCCTGAACCTCCATTTACTCCTTCCTATCATATTCCTACTAGTTTTCTGGACATTCTTTTTTATGTTGAGCCTCTGTCTCAGAGATCAGCTAGCCCCCATATTTCTCCTTTTCTTTCGATGGCCACAGCTGGGAACACAACTTCGGCTATGAGCACTTCGAGTGTACATACTCCTCTTTTGGCTGAAGGAGGGGGTATTATTTCTATTTTGACTATCACTCCTAGTGTTGCAATGTTTGGCTCTACCTCCATTCCATCTACAAGTGGGAGCACCCAAGAATTTCCTTCTCATTATGGTCCCTTTTATTTTGGAATTCCGTCTAGTAAAATTCATTTTGTTTCCTTCACTGATGCTTCTACTATATCCACACCCATGCATTCTATGGCTAGTGGGTCAACTTCTTTTCAAGGTTTCCCTTTCAAAAGTGGTCATATCCCTCATTCGAACCCTTCCTTAGGATATTTTCCTTTCTCCTCCCAAGGTTAAGGTGTCAATCCTTTTCTAGGAGGCCAAAGCTCTAATGCTTTTCAAGGATGGAACCCTAATTTTACAAGTTTGGGAACTGGGAATTAGTTTTTCTATGGACAGCAAGGGAATGTACCTTAATCCTCCATAGGTGTTTCTCAGGGTTTCTCTCCATTCGCTAATGTTTGGATCCCTTACCAATGGGTTTCATCTTTTTTTAACACTTCGATTGGGGGAAATATCCTTGTTTATGGTAATCCTATGATGGGATGGGGTCCTACTCTGAATTCTTCTAGGCCACAAGGCTTCTCTTATGGCTCAGATTTTTCTACGAATAATCTTTGGCAACCTGGTGCCTCAACAAATTTAGGGTATTCTTTTCAGAATGTTAGAAATCCTTCCCTTGGGGGATGGAATTCTCAAGCTCCTCCGTGCTTGCCTTTCTTGGAAACTCTGATTTTTCCATATTTGTCAAAATTGACTAATGATCCAATTCGATATAGCCCAGGTTGGCCTCTAGTCCCTACTAAACTTCCATTAGATATTCCAAAATTTGAAGGGAATATTGGTGAGGATCCAGCCGACCATGTTACCACTTTCCATTTATGGTGTTCATCAAACTCCCTTACCGAAGATTTGATTAGGTTGAGGCTATTTCAACGCACTATAACTGGAAATGCTGCAAAATAGTACATTGAGTTTACTGGGGGAAATTAATTTTCTACGTTTGGCGAGTTGGCTACTATGTTTTTGAACCATTTCTAGTTGCTTGTTCGTTATGATGTTGGGACTGATTTCCTAGCCAATTTCCAGTAGGATAAGGCAACACACATTTCTAATCATATTCAGGAATGGAGGAGAAGGAAGAGGCTCATCAAAGCCCAAATTCCTAATTAATTCCTTCTCGATTGGTTTCTTAAATCCTTACAGCAAGAAATCTCGAAGGATGTATCCCTTTCTAGGGTGTTCTCTGAGGAAGAGGCTATCTTTAGGGCCCAGCAGTTGGAACTAATCTATTCTCAGTCTGGAGTCCTTAATAATATTTTTCTAGATGCTCCTCATTCCAAAGTGTATTTAGCCAAATTGAAGCTAGGTCCTCATGCTAACGGGCTTGTCAATTCGATCGATAGTGGCACAGATAACTTTTTGAATCAATTGCAGTAGTTGTCTCTACAATATTCTCCTTATATTTAGGCTACATCGTCGGTGTCTATTCCTTCCTAGCCCTTAACTATTAATATTGTTCAAGCTTCTAACCCCAAAGGAAATCAACAATCTGATAGGAAGAAGAAGGGATGGAATAATAAGAAGAAAGATAAGGATGGGAAGGGTAATGCAAATAGATCCGACAATAATGTTGGGGAGGGTAAGAGAGAGTAAAAGAAGACAGTTAAGTTTCTATGAAATTTATGCACTAGAGACCATCTTACTCATCTCTACCCTAAAATTCAGGATTCTTAGTGCTTGTTAGCTCAGGAGGGTTCCTCTATTCCCAAGCTATTCTGACTAACCATTTTCCCCAAGGGCGGCAGCTGCTTGCTGGTATGAATGCTAATACTGGAGCCCCCACTGGGGACAACCAAGAAGGGGAAAATTCCTCAAATGTATATATGATGAGTGCTCACGCTGATATTTCCATGAGATCTCATGATTATGGTGAAGCTGAGTCTTCAAAGGCTAAGGGTGCTCCCGGTAGTTTTGAGCCACCCCATATTGAGAGGCTCGCAGTTGAGCCTATACCTTGCATGTTGAAAGGTTCTACTAAGCATACGATGATTAACCCTAATGCCAAGGCACCCCAGAACTACTCCATTGTAGATGATATGGCTCAAAGTCCTTGTGCTATGTCTATGTTAGAGGTACTCCAGTCGTGCCCAACACAAAGGAGTGCATTGGTCACTGCGATCGGGATAGTTGATCCAAAGAGCTCTCTTATGATCACATTTTTTATGTCCAATCTTAAGAATAAAATATTAAAACAGTTTAGTATCTGAATTTTCTTTCCAATTTTAATAAAATAACATTCTAATTATTATGAAAAAAATAAAAATAAAAATAAACATACAACCAAATTAAAAAAATAAAACATAAACATACAACCAAATTTAGAAAATATATTTTCTAATGACAATTCAAAATAACATATCTAAATTTTAAAAATATTCTTTATCAATTATAACATCCATATTTGAATCCAATCAGAAGAAGGTTTGCATCATTATTATATGGAAAAGAGTCTCCTATTTGCATGGTATTTTCCACAATAATTAAAAAAAATGTCTATAGATTTTAACTTTTTTAGTGTAGCTTATAAGTGCAAACATAGACTTATCTCTATTTATACTTTCATCTACCTAGTTTTATTCACCATCTCATCTCATTTTTTATTCATTTCTTTGTATGAATGGATTCTAAGATCATATTAGTGTTAAGCATTTCCATTTTCGCCTTTTTATCGCTATCTCCTTCCACAACTAGATGATGATGTGCCTCTAGAAACAAGGTAGAAAATTATTGGGATGAAAACATTATCATGTCTTGCAAGGAGGACGTTGCAAGAGAGTTTTAAATGAAGGACACGGGTTTCATGCACTATTTCATTGGTTTAGATGTATGGAAATGAGAAGGGGAATTGTTCGTCTCTTAGGGAAAGTATGTCAATGGTATACTTCAGAAGTTCCACATGGACATATGCAAACCCATGGAGACTGCTCTAGTGACCAACTAGAGGAAATAGGATGTCACATCAGGAGAGGAAGAGGATCCTAATATGTATAGGAAGTTGGTGGGTTCACTCATGTATCTCGTGAACACATGGCCATATATGTGTTATGTAGTCAACTACTTTAGCCAAGCCATGGTTCTACTGACAAATTTTTTTTGGAAGGTTGTTAAACATGTTCTATGGTACCTCAGAGGCACCTCTTAGTTTGGAAACAGCACTGAAACCCCCTTTCTTTGACAGGTCACACTTTCCAGGTCCTTCCCTGAGACAGGTAGCAGTTTTCTGCCCAATACCTCTTACCCAGGTCGCAGAACAGACCTCAAGAAAAGTACGACCTAGCCTGTTCATGAGCTCTGGGTACCTAAGCTGAACTTTCAACTCACTAAAATGAAAATTAGGATGAGACATCTTACCTACAACTGTGAGATCTTAAATTCCAACAGTCGGTTTATCTGCTACAACTGCCGCAAGATTTAAGGCCTCCTCTCCTCACGATATTCACCACATCTCCACCGGTAAATAAGTTAATCTGGAAGGAAAATGCCTTATTAAAAGAAAACCCCTGATTTTTATTTCGTTTACTGTGACCAAACCATAGCTCAGTTTGACGAACCATCTATACCATTGGAAGGATCCCACCAAGCTCTCAAATGGGTATCTATTATCTTTTTGTGATTTGATAATTCACTAGGACACATTTTTTCCAAGAAGTGCCACTTCACCCTTCCTCAAAATTGGATTTCTTCACTTGCAACACTCGTACCGGGGGCACCATGTTGCCTCCATACTTGTCCACACTCATGTCGACTTTCGTCATGAGTTACCATATTGTACTCATGCTTTTAAGGTCCCCATTGGACCCCTTTCCTGTGTGGCAGCACCATCGAGTCACCCCTGTTTAGAGCATCCGAGTTGAGTCTGTTGGAAATATTTTTATTGATGGAAAAGTAGCATAAAGGAGTAACACTAGAATTACCATTGATAGCAGAGGTGGCAGAGGTAGCATAGGCAGTAGAGGCAGCGAAGGCAGTAGAGAAGCAGCAAAGGTGTGTAGCAGAGGCAACGAAGGCAATAGAGGTAGCGATGGCAGTTGAATAGCAAAGGCAGCGAAGGAAGTACATTAAAAATTGGATGTGGAACCATGAGCCAATGGCGAAACCGAAATAGTGAAAGTGGTTTTGAAAACCACCAGAGGGTTTTCGCACCGCTTTTGGAGGATAAGTGGTTTTAAGTGAGATGGATGTGATACAGTTAGGAGGGCAATGAGTGGCATACTGAAATCGCCTATTTTGCGTAGGTTCAAAAACATTTTCCATCGAGCTAAGTTGGCACGCGATAACGCGATGATCGTTGGATCATTCTAGGATCAACGGCGGAGACTCAACAGTCTTTAGCATAACGAAATTGTTGACGTGTTTTGTTTTAAAGAAAAAAGTATATGAAGAGCAGAATGATAAAAGGGGTGGCACCCGATCACATATCGGACATTGCAAGCGAATGAGATAGCCGTTGGATGGATGCAAAGTTGCGATGTGATGTGGCAATGCGAAGGGACATGTGGTGGCACAATGCTATATCGCACATTAGCGATGCGAAGTTCATCGCATAACGTGAAGTGGTGATGCGATGCGAGGTGAAGCGATGCGATGCGATGAGAAGATGTGATGCGATGCGATGGATGTGATGTGATGGAATAGGTGCGATGCGATGGCATATCGCAATCATGGCAAGAGAGATATCACACAATCTTAGAAGTCATGTGAGTTACGATGCGAAGTAGCGATAAAGTCAACTGGGACCTGATCGCATATCACTCATCGCAAGCTCAAGACGAAGTGTGAAATGCGAAAAGAGTCTCGAATGTGATATATTTCAAAGATAAATTCTACAGGATTTCAAATCCGAAGTTATAAGGTTTCCCTTTTAGAAATCGCATCGGGAGGATGAAAGAGCAATAGAGAAACGAAGAAAAAGAGAAATAGTCGAAACGCCGAGATACAGCCTGGTGGGACCCCTCGCATATCGCATATCGGGAGACCAGATGGACGAAGGCACATGGGATAACTGGAATCGCAGAAGTGCGATAATGAAACAGACGTGATGTAGGTCAACGCTGAAGCCTAAATCATTTCAAGTTCGGGAGTATTGGATTTCTTTGTAAAATTTTTTCGGAGAGCAAAGGAGGATTATAACGTAAAACAAAAAGGAAAGCCTGAACGCAAGAATAGACTCGAGTAAGACCCGACACTCGTGCAGAACAGTGGTTGATGCGGCAACGGCAGTTTATGAAGAAAAGGTTGAACACGGCAGAAGGACTCGGGTAGAATAAGACCCGACACTATGTGTAGAGAGTAAAGCAGTTCCGCCTTAATAATGGAAGAAAGTATGAACACGGGTAGAAAGGCTCAGGTAAGTACCCAACACAAAGAAAAGGGTATAATCGAGTGTTTAGAAGAGCGGTGAAGGTTGAACGCTGTGGGCTCGAGAAAAAGAGGCAGAGTTGGAAAAAAAAGGGGAGAATATGGCAGCACTGTGGGAAACATAACAGTTGGGTCGAGTTAGGCCAAAATGAAAATTTTGTAGAACTGTGTTGAATGTAATAGCAGAAACCAAAACGACTCTGACAACAGCAGAAAATAAAAATGCACAACGAGCAAAGAGCTGAAAGAGCTGAGTGAAATATACTTGTTGTAACTGTAAATATAAATTCATTGATTTTTTTTTATTGTATGTGATGCAAAGGCAAGTCTCCGTAGGAAAAGCAAAACTCCACTGTAATAAAAAAATGTATACATTCTGTTATATTATTCTAAATGTGCTGGACAAGAAAATTAGAAGGGGGAAGGAAAAGAGTCATACCTATTCATTTCGAATTCCCTGTGGAATGCAAACAGTTATGAGGTGATCTCTATAAATAATTTTACCAGCATATGCATAAGGGGTGAGAGAATGGAGAAAGATGTTAGAGAGTGTAAGAATAAGAAGGAATAGAGAGAGGAGTTGTGAAGATCCAGAGATGATATAAAGGAAATTTGAAGGCTGGAAGGACAACAGTAAAGAAGGAGAAAAACAGAGCTGATATCCAGGTAAATCAGCATATGATTTTATTGTACAGTGAGGAAGTTGATGCTTCCTTATCAAGTTGTAGCTTGATAGATGTCCAGTTGTAGCTGGCTGAGGTAGGAGCCTCCTATAGGTTGTAGCCTGTAGAAAATAAATGGGAGTTGGAGCTTCCTTTCAAGTTGTAGCTTGTAGAATTGAGGTAGTAGCCTCCTGTAGGTTGAAGCCTACATAAAATCAATGGTGAGAGGGAGTTGGAGCTTGCCTTTGCATCACAACAATAATAAGATGTGGTTTTCTCCCTTATGGGTTTCCACTTATATATGTTGTTTATGTGCATGATGATTATGTGTTGATATTCTCTATTTAGTCTACTTAATACCTGCTACTCACCTATTAAGATTGTTGTTCCATTGTATATTAGTTGATCGTGAAATGAAGATGTAAATAAGTGTAAAAGAAAGTTTTACAAGACCATGACTGCATTAAACTGATTCACCCTTGCCCCCCCCCCCCCTCTCATTTTAACGAAGGGTTCAACAATTGGTATCAGAGCAGGTTCCTTCTGTATCAGTTTAACAACTGGAAGGAGATCCTTGGTCGCCAAGATGGCTAGTCTAGAAGGATGCTCAACAAAAAAAGCCCATTTTTTTACTAGCACAAATTATGCTTTCTGGAAAATAATAATGAGGACGTACATAATGTCTCTAGGAATAGAAGTCTGGGCTGCTGTGAATTTGGGATATGCCCCAAAGGAGTCTGACACAGAGAAAGAAGCCAAACAAGATTTCATAGCTAATGCAAAAGCCATGAATGCTCTCTTAAGTGGTTTGTGTGAGGCATAATTTATCAAAGTAATGCACAATAAGACTGCCAAAGAAATATGGGATACATTAGAAAATATCCATGAGGGAGATAAAAAGTTGAAGATGGCCAAACTACAAGTCTATCGAGCTCAATTTGAAAATATAAAAATGAATGAAGAAGAAGATGTTGCCAGCTTATTCTTAAGGGTTGCAGAAATTGTGAATAACATGAAGCTCTAGGAGAAACCATTAGAGAATGTGTAATTGTTCAAAAGATATTGAGATATTTACCATCCAGTTTTAACCCCAAGGTTTCTGCCATAGAAGAAACAGCTGATTGGGAAAAATTGACCATGAACCAATTACTTGTAAACTTAACAACCTATGATATGAGACTTCCACAGAGGAAGTCAAATGTGAGGGAGGCAGCCTTTAAGGCTGAGAAGAGAAAAGAAGAAAAGGAATATGCATGCTCTTGCTCTGATGAAGAAGAGGCCAAATTTATCAGAAGATTGGATAGAGGCTCAGGTAAGTATAAAGGTAAACTTCCATTTAAATTATTTAACTGTGGAAGATTTGGGCACTATGCATCAAAGTGTTCTTACAAGAAAACAAAGAATCAAACTCAAGAGACAGAGAAAACCAAAACAAATAACTGGCAGAAAGGGAAGAGATTCAATAGAAAATCCCTTTATGCTCAGCAAGATAGAAATTCATCTGAAAACTCAGATGAATCCTCAAATGAAGAAGGAAACTCTGAATTGGTGTTGATGGCCAAGGAAGAGTCTGAAGGATTCCTTCTAGAAGATGAGGAAGAAGGTGAGGTAGATCTTGAGGGGGAGATAAGAAGTGCCCTGGAGGAAATAGACAGAATTAAACTCAAGTGCAGAAAACAGAAAGACATTCTTCTCAAATATGTATAAGAGGTACCAAATTCAAAAGACCTCATTCAATTGAAAGTATAACTTGAAGAAGCTAAGAAGGTGGAAGACACGTTACTAAAGAAAATTAAGGATAAAATTCAGAAGCAAGAAAAATTGGAAGAAGAAGTAGTATGCATGAGAAAGAAATTTGAACACACCCAAAGGGAATTGACAATGAACACTCCTCTAATGACAAGCACTAAATAGTTGAATAAAATACTAAATCCTCAAATATCTCCTCTCATAAAGGCCGGGATAGGTTACGAAGGAGAAACCAGCAAATCCAAGGTAGAGGATAACCAAAATATCATTTTTGTGAAAGCTCTAAAAGAAAAAATTAACTCTCAGCAATCTGAGATTATTATAGCTAGAATATTGATAGAAGAAAGGAGCAGGGGTTGTAAGCATCTTGGAGATGAGATTGCCTCCATGGAGACCTCGGAGAAGGCAGACATTGAAAGGAATGATGAAGCAGCTCAAAAAGGAACCACAAAAGCAGAAGCTAGCAAGAACTTGATGTGTGATGAAACAAACAGAAACAAGCAGCAACAACAAGAGACAAAGAATGAGAGGAAGAAACAAGCAGTTGTAAAAAGTTCAGTTGTTCCTGAAGATCAATTGAACAAGTTCGGAAGATCTCAAATTAGATTCTTTCCTCCTATGAGAAATGTCACTTGTTTTGTCTGTCACAAACTAGGACATATTGTTGCATATTGTTAGACGAAAATAATTGATTTCAACCAGCAAAAGATGCAGAAATTGAAAAGACTACCTCAAGCAAACAAATGGAGAGGACAACCCTTCACCGGGTACACTAACCGTTTCCATGGGTATTGTTTTTGTTGTAAGGGGTTCGGTCATAAATCCATGGAGTGCAGAACGTATGGACAAAGACTGATGTGATTTATGAACAATGGATAATTCCCTCGTATACATAATCCATTCAGAAACATAATCAAATGCTTTGACTGCCATCAAATCAGGCACAAGTGTAACAAATGTCCTCTCAAAGAATGTGGTCCATATTCTCAGAAAAGGTACCAAACAAATAGCTGCATGCAGTGGAAAAAGAAGTTGAATAAGTGTGACCTAGCTCTAATAGCTCAAGATCAAAAAAGCCAATGGTATATGGACAGTGGGTGCTCAAAGCATATGACTGGAGATCGAAGCAATTTTGTAACCTTTGATGAAAAGAAATCTGGAAATGTAACATTTGGAAATGATAAAGTAGGGAAAATCAAAGGAAAAGGCTCAGTTAGTCTGAATAGTGGAAGAGGAAAGGCACAATATGTACTATTTGTGGATGGGTTGAAAGCCAATCTCTTAAGCGTCAGTCAAATGTGTGATAAAGGCTGTGAGGTCCTTTTCAGAGCCCAAGATTGTGAGGTAAGATCAAGCACCGTAGGAAATACCTTGATCAAAGGTGTTAGAACAAAAATTAATGTCTATATAGTGAAAGAAGAGAATGAAGCATGCCACATAAGCAAACTTGATGAATCGTGGTTATGGCATAGAAGATTGGGACACCTAAACTTTGACCACATCATCAGTACGAGCAAAAAGAATGCAGTCAGAGATATGCCTGCAATAAAGAAGCCTCCAAATACCATATGTAAATCCTGCCAACTGGGCAAGCATACCTGCACATCTTTCAAGACCAAAGAGAAGCTATCTACAAGTAGGCCTCTTCAACTTGTTCACATGGACCTGTGTGGACCTTCAAGAACTAATGCACCAGGTGGATAATCTTATTTCATGCTAATAATAGATGATTTTACCATATTGATGTGGGTGGCATTTCTCAAATATAAATCTGAAGAAATTGAGAAATTCAAGATATTCAAGGCATTGGCAGAAAATCAAACAGGATGCAGGATAAAATGCATCAGATTAGACAGATGAGGTGAATTCACAGACTATGATTTTGCAAACCTATGCAATGAACATGGAATAAAACAAAAATTTACAATTGCCGGTACACCTCAATAGAATAGAGTGGCAGAAAGACAAAACAGGTCAGTACAACAGATTGCGAGAGCCATGATGCAAGAAAGTAACATTCCCCAAACCTATTGGGTAGAAGCAATACACACAATTGTTCACATTCTCAACAAAGCTCATCTAAGACCAAATTGTGATAAGCCTCCTTATGAATTATGGCATGGTAAACCAACATCAATCAAGCACTTTAGAGTCTTTGGAAGCAAGTGTTTCATAAAAAATAATGATGAAAAACTGGGGAAGTTTGATGCAAGAGCTGATGAAGGAATATTTTTAGGATATGCATCCAAGAGTAAGGGTTACAGGTGTTACAACAAAAGACTACACAAAATTGTGGAAAGCATTGATGTAAGAGTTGATGAAGAACTACCAAACAGAACAAGAAACACAAGCTGTGCCATTCCTCCAGATGATCATGAGGCTGAGAACCAAGATAATGATGAACATATCAAGACAATAGAAGATTCTGAATTAAACTCAAAAGGTTCCTCAAGATACACTCAAAAGAACCATCCAGAAGATCAAATCATTGGGGACAAGAGTGTGGGAGTCTAGACAATAAGACAACTTGTTGAATAGACAGAAGAAGTATACCTAGCCATGCTATCTCAAATGCCATGCTATCTCAAATAGAGCCAAAGAAGTTCGAAGAAGCCAGCAAAGACAAAAACTGGGTAAATGCTATGAATGAAGAACTAGACCAAATTGAGAAGAAAAATACTTGGGAATTAATTACAAGACCCACTGGGAAAAATGTCATTGACACAAAATGGATATTCAATAATAATATGAATGAAAAAGGGCAGGTAATCAGAAATAAAGCTAGAATTGTATGCAAGGGATATTCTCAAATTGAAGGACTTGATTATGATGAAACCTTTGCCCTTGTAGCCAAAATGGAAGCAATCAGAATGTTTTTGGCCTTTGCATGCTATCATGATTTCAGGGTATAGCAAATGGATGTAAATTCTGCCTTCTTGAATGGAGATCTAGAGGAAGAAGTCTACATGGAACAACCTGAAGGATTCTCATTAACAGATAAAAATGACTATGTGTGCAGATTAAAGAAAGCCTTATATGGTCTGAAACAAGCTCCTCGTGCATGGTATTCAAGGCTGGACAAATACTTGCAAAAACAAGGGTTCAAGAAAGGAGGAGTAGACAAAAATTTGTACATAAAGGCTAATGAAAATGAACTCTTAATTGTAGTAGTGTATGTAGATGACATCATGTTTGGTAGCAACAAAGATGAGTTAGCAAAAGGATTTGATGAAGAAATGAAATCAGAGTTTGAGATGTCAATGATTGGAGAGCTCACCTTCTATTTAGGACTTCAAATTCAACAAAATAACACAGGAATATTCATTTCATAAGAAAAATACTTAAGAGAAATGTTGAAAAGGTTTCAAATGGAAGACTGCAAACCTGCGTCAACTCCCACGATCACTGGATGCAAACTATGTGCTAATGATGGATCAATAGATGTAGATCAAAAACTTTACAGATCCATGATAGGAAGTCTTCTATACCTAACTACTTCTAGACCAGACATTATTTTGGCAGTAGGACTTGTGGCAAGATATCGAGCAACACCAAAACAAAATCATTTACTTTCAATCAAGAGAATATTTAGATATCTACAAGGAACTTCACATTATGGCCTATCGTATCCAAAAGGAAAAAGCTTCACATTGACAACATACACAGATGCAGATTGGGCCAGCTGTGTGGATGACAGGAAAAGCACAAGTTGAGGTGCATTTTATTTGGGAAAAAGTATGGTGGCATGGCTAAGCAAGAAGAAAATTTCTATCTCTCTATCTACAGCAGAAGCAGAATACATAGCAGCAGCTGCATGTTGCACACAAGTAATGTGGATGAAACAAAATCTCCAAGACATGAAGGTAAGCATTGATGAACCCATTTCTATCAAATGTGACAATACAAGTGCAATAAGTATATCAAAAAATCATGTACTTCATTAAAAAACAAAGCACATCCCAATAAAGTACCACTTTCTCAGAGAAAAAGTAGCATAGAAATTAGTGAAGTTGGAATATGTACCAACTAAGGAAAAAACAGCAGACATATTCACAAAAACTCTTGCTAAAGAACCAAGATGTTACTTTGAATATCTAAGAGACAAGCTAGGGGTACCATCTGAAGATGTTACTTTCTAACATGATCAGAAATCAAAAAAAAAAAAAAAGGACACATACAAGAAACAGGATCAGTGTAGAAGACAAGTGATAGTCAATATCACACAATAAAGCATCATTCCAGGGGGAGAGCAGTCAATAAATTTTCATCAAAGAGCTATAACAATGGAGCAGTGCATGGAACAGGTCCTCAAGATCAGAGGAAATTAAAAGATACAAACTACATTGGGAGATGTGCACCCCTTTGTCATTGATGTCAAAGGAGGAGGAAAAGCAAGCAAAAGAAGAAAGGGTCTTTTGAAAAGCAAGTAGAGGAAGTCCTGGAGGAAGCATTGGAGTATTGCCATCAATGCCAAAGGGGGAGACTATTGGAAATATTGTCATTGATGGCAAAGGAGAAGAAAGGAGTAACACTAGAATTACCAGTGATAGCAGAGGCGGCAGAGGAAGCATAGGCACCAGAGGCAGCGAAGGCAGTAGAGAAGCAGCAAAGGCGTGCAACAGAGGCAGCAAAGGCAGCAGAGGTAGCGAGGGCAGTTGAACAGCGCAGGCAGTGGAGGAACTACATTAAAAATTGGATGTGGAACCATGAGACAATGGTGAAAATGGAACAGTGAAAGTGGTTTCGAAAACCACCAGAGGATTTTCGCATCGCTTTTGGAGAATAAGTGGTTTTAAGTGAGATGGACGCGATACAATTAGGGGGGTGATGCGTGGCATACTGAAACTGCCTATTTCACGTAGGTTCAAAAACATTTTGCATTGGGCTAAGTAGGCACATGCTAACGCGATGACCGTTGGATCATTCTAGGATCAATGACGGAGACTGAACAGTCTTTGGCATAACGAAATTGTTGACGTGTTTTGTTTTAAAGAAAAAAGTATATAAAGAGCAGAATGATAAAAGGGGTGGGACTCGATCGCATATCGGACATTGCAAGCGAATGCGATAGCCGCTGGATGGATGCAAAGTTGCGATGCGATGTGGCAATGCGAAGGGACACGTGGTGGCACAACGCTATATCACACATCAGCAATGTGAAGTTCATCGCATACCGCGAAGTGGAGATGCGATGCGAGGTGAAGCGATGCAATGCGATGCGATGTGATGTGATGGATGTGATGCGATGCGATCGCATATCGCAATCGGGGCAGGAGAGATATCGCACAATCTTAGAAGTCATGTGAGTTGTGATGTGAATTATCGATAACGTCAAGTGGGACTAGATTTCATATCGCTCATCGCAAGCTCAGGACGAAGTGAAAAATGTGAAAAGAGTCTCGGATGCGATATATTTCAAAGATAAAGTCTACAGGATTTAAAATCCGAAGGTATAAGGTTTCCCTTTGAGAAATCGCATCGAGAGGATGAAAGAGCAACAGAGAAACGAAGAAAAAGAGAAATAGCTGAAACGCTGAGATACATCCTGGTGGGACCCCTCGCATATCGAATATCGGTAGATCAGATGGACGAAGGCACATGGGATAACTGGAATCGCTGAAGTGCGATAATGAAGCGGACGTGATGCAGGTCAACGTTGAAGCCTAAAGCATTTCAAGTCCTGGAGTATGGGATTTCTTTGTTAAATCGTTTCGGAGAGAAAAGGAGGATTATAACGTAAAACAAAAAGGAAATCCTGAACGCAAGAATAGACTCGAGTAACTCGACACTCGTGCAAAATAGTGGTTGATGCGACAACGACAGTTTATGAAGAAAAGGTTGAACATGGCAGAAGGACTCTGGTAGAATAAGACCCGACACTATGTGTGGAGAGTAAAGCAGTTCCACCTTAATAATGGAAGAAAGTATGAACACAGGTAGAAAGGCTCAGGTAAGGACCCGACACAAAGAAAAGGGTAGAATCGAGTGTTTAGAAGAGCAGTGAAGGTTGAACGATGTGGGCTCGAGAAAAGGAGGCAGAGTCGGAAAACAAAAGGGGAGAATATGGTGGCACTGTTGGAAACACAACAATTGGGTCGAGTTAGGACAAAATGATAGTTTTGTAGAATTGTGTTGAATGTAATAGCAGAAACCGAAACGACTCTAACAACAGAAGAAAAGACAAATGCACAACGAGCAAAGAGCTAAAAGGGATGAGTGAAATATACTTGTTGTAACTATAAATATAAATTCATTGATTATTTTTTATTGCATGTGATGCAAAGGCAAGTCTCCTTAGACAAAGCAAAACTCCACTGTAATATGAAAAATGTATACATTCTGTTATATTATTATGAATGTGCAGGACAAGAAAATGAGAAGGGGGAAGGTAAAGAGTCATACCTGTTCATTTCGGATTCCCTGTGGAATACAAACAGTTATGAGGTGATCTCTATAAATAATGGTACCAGCATATGCATAAGGGGTGAGAGAATGGAGAAAGAGGTTAGAGAGTTTAAGAAGAAGAAGGAACAGAGAGAGGAGTTGTGAAGATCCAAAGATGATATAAAGGAAATTTGAAGGCTGGAAGGACAGCAGTAAAGAAGGAGAAAAACAGAGCTGATATCCAGGTAAATCAGCATATGATTTTATTGTATAGTGAGGAAGTTGATGCCTCCTTATCAAGTTGTAGCTTGATAGATGTCAAATTGTAGCTGGCTGAGGTAGGATCCTCCTATAGGTTGTAGCCTGTAGAAAATAGATGGGAGTTGGAGCTTCCTTGCAAGTTGTAGCTTGCATAATTGAGGTAGTAGCCTCCTGTAGGTTGGAGCCTACAGAAAATCAGTGGTGAGAGGGAGTTGCAGCTTGCCTTTGCATCACAACAATAATAAGATGTGGTTTTCTCCCTTATGGGTTTCCACTTATATCTATTGTCTATGTGCATGATGATTATGTGTTGATATTATGTATTTAGTCTGCTTAATACCTGTTGCTCACCTATTAAGATTGTTTTTCCATTGTATATTAATTTGATTGCGAAATGAAGATGTAAATAAGTGTAAAAGAAAGTTTTACAAGACCATGAATGCATTAAACTGATTCAACCCCCCCCCCCCCCCCCCTCTCAGTTTAACCAAGGGTTCAACAATTGGTATCAGAGCAGGTTCCTTCTATATCAGTTTAACAACTGGAAGGAGATCCTTGGTCCCCAAGATGGCTAGTCTAGAAGGATGCTCAACAAATAAATCCCCTTTGTTTACTAGCACAAATTATGCCTTCTGGAAAATAAGAATGAGGACGTACATAATGTCTCTAGGAATAGAAATCTAGGCTGTTGTGGATTTGGGATATGCCCCAAAGGAGTCTGACACAGAGAAAGAAGCCAAACAAGATTTTATAGCTAATTCCAAAGCCATGAATGCTCTCTTAAGTGGTCTGTGTGAGGCAGAATTTATCAAACTAATGCACAACAAGATTGCCAAAGAAATATGGGATACATTAGAAAGTATCCATGAGGGAGATAAAAAGGTGAAGATGGCCAAACTACAAGTCTATCGAGCTCAATTTGAAAATATAAAAATGAATGAAAAAGAAGATGTTGCCAGCTTATTCTTAAGGGTTGCAGAAATTGAGAATAACATGAAAGCTCTAGCAGGAACCATTAGAGAATTTGTAATTGTTCAAAAGATATTGAGATCTTTACCATCCAGTTTTAACCCTAAGGTTTCTGCCATAGAAGAAACAACTGATTGGGAAACAATGACCATGAACCAATTACTTGGAAACTTAACAACCTATGAGATGAGACTTCCATAGAGGAAGTCAAATGTAAGGGAGGCAGCCTTTAAGGCTGAGAAGAGCAAAGAAGAAAAGGAAGATACATGCTCCTGCTCTGATGAATAAGATGCCAAATTTATCAAAAGATTAGATAGAGGCTCAGGCAAGTATAAAGGTAAACTTCCATTTAAATGCTTTAACTATGGAAGATGTGGGCACTATGCATCAAAGTGTCCTCACAAGAAAACAAATAATCAGACTCAAGAGATAGAGAAAACCAAAAAAAATAACTGGAAGAAAGGGAAGAGATTCAATAGAAAATCCCCTTATGCTCAGCAAGATAGCAGTGCATCTAAAAACTCAGATGAATCCTCAAATGAAGAATGAACCTCTAAATTTGTGTTGATGGCTAAGGAAGAGTCTGAAGGATTCCTTCTAGAAGATGAGGAAGAAGGTGAGGTAGATCTTGAGGCGGAGCTAATAAGTGCCCTGGAGGAAATAGACAGACTTAAACTCAAGTGCAGAAAACGTAAAGACATTCTTCTCAAATATGTAAAAGAGGTACCAAATTCAGAAGACCTCATTCAATTGAAAGTAGAACTTGAGGAAGCTAAGAAGGTGGAAGACACGTTACTAAAGCAAATTAAGGATAAAATTCAAAAGCAAGAAAAATTGGAAGAAGAAGTAGTATGCCTGAGAAAGAAATTAGAACACACCCAAAGGGAATTGATAATGAACACTCCTCGAATGATAAGCACTGAACAGTTGAATAAAATACTAAATGCTCAAAGATCTCCTCTCATAAATACTGGGATAGGTTACGAAGGAGAAACCAGCAAATCCAAGGTAGAGGATAACCAGAATATCATTTTTGAGAAAGCTGTAAAAGAAAAAATTAACTCTCAGCAATCTGAGATTATTACAGCTAGAATACTGATAGAAGAAAGGAGTAGGGGGTGTAAGCAGCTCAGAGATGAGATTTCCTCCATGGAGACCTTGGAGAAGGCAGACATTGAAAGGAATGATGAAGCAGCTCAAAAAGGAACCACAGAAGCAGAAGCCAGCAATAAATTGATGTGTGATGAAACAAACAGAAACAAGAAACAACATCAAGAGACAAAGAATGAGAGGAAGAAGCAAGCAGTTGCAAAAATTTCAACTGTTCTTGAAGATCAATTGAACAAGTTCGGAAGATCTCAAAGGAGATTCTTTCCTCCTCTGAGAAATGTCACTTGTTTTTCCTGTCACAAACTAGGACATATTGTTGCATACTGTCAGAAGAAAATAATCGATTTCAACCAGCAAAAGATGCAAAAATTGAAAAGACTACCTCAAGCAAACAAATGGAGAGGACAACCCTTCACCGGGTACACTAACCATTTCCATGGGTATTGTTTTTGTTGTAAGGTGTTCGGCCATAAAGCCATGGAGTGCAGAACGTATGGACAAAGACTGATGAGATTTATGAACAATGGAAAATTCCCTCGTATACATAATCCATTCAGAAACATAATCAAATGCTTTGACTGCCATCAAATCGGGCACAAGTGTAACAAATGTCCTCTCAAAGAATGTGGTCCATCTTCTCAGAAAAGGTACCAAACAAATAGCTGCATGTAGTGGAAAAAGAAGTTGAATAAGTGTGACCTAGCTCTAATAGCTCCAGATCAGAAAAGCCAATGGTATATGGACAGTGGATGCTCAAAGCATATGACTGGAGATCGAAACAAGTTTGTAACCTTTGATGAAAAGAAATCTGGAAATGTAACATTCGGAAATGATAAAGCAAGGAAAATCAAAGGAAAAGGCTCAGTTAGTCTGAATAATGGAAGAGGAAAGGCACAAAATGTACTATTTGTGGATGGGATGAAAGCCAATCTACTAAGCGTCAGTCAAATGTGTGATAAAGGCTGTGAGGTCCTTTTCAGAGCCCAAGATTGTGTGGTAAGATCGAGCACCATAGGAAAGACCTTGATCAAAGGTGTTAGAACAGAAAGTAATGTCTATATAGTGAAAGAAGAGAATGAAGCATGCCACATAAGAAAACTTGATGAATCATGGTTATGGCATAGAAGATTGGGACACCTAAACTTTGACCACATCATCAGTATGAGCAAAAAGAATGCAATCAGAGATATGCCTGCAATAAAAAAGCCTCCAAATACCATATGTAAATCTTTCCAACTGGGCAAGAAGACCCGCACATCTTTCAAGACCAAAGAGAAGCTATCTACAAGTAGGCCTCTTCAACTTGTTCACATGGACCTGTGTGGACCTTCAAGAAATAATGCACATGGAGAATATTATTTCATGCTAATAATAGATGAATTTATGAGATTGACGTGGGTGGCATTTCTCAAATATAAATCTGAAGCAATTGAGAAATTCAAGATATTCAAGGCATTGGCAGAAAATCAAACAGGATGTAAGATAAAATGCATCAGATCAGACAGAGAAGGTGAATTCACAGACTATGATTTTGCAGACCTATTCAATGAACATGGGATAAAACAACAGTTTACAATTGTAGGTACACCTCATTAGAATGGAGTGGCAGAAAGACAAAATAGGTCAGTACAACAGATTTCCAGAGCCATGATGCAAGAAAGTAACATTCCCCAAACCTATTGGGCAGAAGCAGTACACACAGCTGTTCACATTCTCAACAAGGCTCATCTAAGACCAAATTGTGATAAGACTCCTTACGAAATATGGCATGGAAAACCAACATCAATCAAGCACTTTAGAGTCTTTGGAAGCAAGTGTTTCATAAAAAATAATGATGAAAAACTGGGAAAGTTTGATGCAAGAGCTAATGAAGGAATATTTTTAGGATATGCATCCAAGAGTAAGGGTTACAGGTGTTACAACAAAAGACTACACAAAATTTTGGAAAGAATTGATGTAAGAGTTGACAAAGAACTACCAAACAAAACAAGAAACACAAGCTGCGCCAATACTCCAGATGATCATGGGGCTAAGAACCAAGATAATGATGAACATAGCAAGACAACAGAATATTCTGAATTAAACTCAAAAGGTCCCTCAAGATACACTCAAAAGAACCATCCAGAAGATCAAATCATTATACACAAGAGTGTGGGAGTCTAGACAAGAAGACAACTTGTTGAACAAATAGAAAAAGTATACCTAGCCATGCTATCTCAAATAGAGCCAAAGAAGTTCGAAGAAGCCAGAAAAGATAAAAACTGGGTAAATGCTATGAATGAAGAACTAGACCAAATTGAGAATAACAATACCTGGGAATTAATTCCAAGATCCACTAGGAAAAATGTCATTGGCACAAAATGGATATTCAAGACTAAGATGAATGAACAAGGGCAGGTAATTAGAAATAAAGCCATACTTGTATGCAAGGGATATTCTCAAATTGAAGGACTTGATTATGATGAAACATTTGCCCCTGTAGCCAAAATGGAAGCAATCAAAATGTTTTTGGCCTTTGCATGCTATCATGATTTCAGGGTATATCAAATGGATGTAAATTTCGCCTTCCTGAATGGAGATCTAGAGGAATAAGTCTACATGGAACAACTTGAAGGATTCTCATTAACAGATAAACATGACTATGTGTGCAGATTAAAGAAAGCCTTATATGGTCTGAAACAAGCTCCTCGTGCATGGTATTCAAGGCTGGACAAATACTTGCAAAAACAAGGGTTCAAGAAAGGAGGAGTAGACAACAATTTGTACATAAAGGCTAATGAAAATGAACTCTTAATTGTAGTAGTGTATGTAGATGACATCATGTTTGGTAGCAACAAAGATGAGTTAGCAAAAGGATTTGCTGAAGAAATGAAATCAGAGTTTGAGATGTCAATGATTGGAGAGCTCACCTTCTATTTAGGACTCCAAATTCAACAAAAGAACATAGGAATATTCATTTCATAAGAAAAATACTTAAGAGAAATGTTGAAAAGGTTTCAAATGGAATACTGCAAACCTGTGTCAACTCCCAGGATCACTGGATGCAAACTATGTGCTAATGATGGATCAACAGATGTAGATCAAAAACTTTACAGATCCATGATAGGAAGTCTGCTATACCTAACTGCTTCTAGACCAGACATAATGTTGGTAGTAGGACTTGTGGCAAGATATCAAGCAGCACCAAAACAAAATCATTTACTTTCAATCAAGAGAATATTTAGATATCTACAAGGAACTTCACATTATGGCCTATGGTATCCAAAGGGAAAAATCTTCACATTGACAGCATACATAGATGCAAATTGGGCCAGCTGTGTGGATGATAGGAAAAGCACAAGGGGAGGTGCATTTTATTTGGGAAAAAGTCTGGTGGCATGGCTAAGCAAGAAGCAAACCTCTATCTCTCCATCTACATCAGAAGCAGAATACATAGCAGCAGCTGCATGTTGCACACAAGTAATGTGGATGAAACAAACTCTCCAAGACATGAAGGTAAGCATTGATGAACCCATTTCTATCAAATGTGATAATACAAGTGCAATAAGTATATCAAAATATCCTTTACTTCATTCAAAAACAAAGCACATCCCAATAAAGTACCACTTCCTCAGAGAACAAGTAGCACAAAAGTTAGTGAAGTTGTAATATGTACCAACTAAGGAACAAACAACAGACATATTCACAAAACCACTTGCTAAAGAACCATTCGAATATCTAAGAGACAAACTAGGGGTACTGTCTGCAGATGTTACTCTCTAACATGATCAAAAATCATAAATCAAAAAAAAAAAAAAGGATGCCTACAAGAAACAAGATCAGTGCAGAAGACAAGTGATAGTCAATATCAGACAAGAAAGCATCAATCTAGGGGGAGAGCAATCAATAAATTGTCATCAAAGAGCTAGAACAATGGAGCAGTGCATGGAGCAAGTCCTCAAGATCAGAGGAAATGAAAAGATACAAACTACATTGGGAGATGTGTAATCTTTTGTCATTGATGTCAAAGGGGGAGGAAAAGCAAGCAAAAGAAGAAAGGGTCTTCTGAAAAGCAAGCAGAGGAAGTCCTGGAGGAAGCATTGGAGTATTGCCATCAATGCCAAAGGGGGAGACTGTTGGAAATATTGTCATTGATGGCAAAGGAGCAGAAAGGAGTAAAACTAGAATTACCAGTGATAGCAGAGGCGACAGAGGCAGCATAGGCAGCAGAGGCAGCGAAGGCAGCAGAGGTAGCGAAGGAAGTAGAGGTAGCAAGGGAAGTTGAACAGTGAAGGCAGCGGAGGAACTACATTAAAAATTGGATGTGGAACCATGAGCCAATGGCGAAAATGGAATAGTGAAAGTGGTTTCGAAAACCACCAGAGGGATTTCGCACCGTTTTTGGAGGATAAGTGGTTTTAATTGAGATGGACGTGATACAGTTAGGAGGGTGACGCGTGGCATATTGAAATCGCCTATTTCACGTAGGTTCAAAAACAGTTTCCATCGGGCTAAGTTGGCACGCGATAACGCGATGACCATTGGATCATTCTAGGATCAACGGCGGAGACTCGTCTTTGGTATAACGAAATTGTTGACTTGTTTTGTTTTAAAGAAAAAAGTATATAAAGAGCGGAATGATAAAAGGGGTGGGACCCGATCGCATATCAGACATTGCAAGCGAATGAGATAGCTGCTGGATGGATGCAAAGTTGCAATGTGATGTGGCGATGCGAAGGGACACGTGGCGGCACAACGCTATAGCGCACATCAGCGATGCGAAGTTCATCGCATACCACGAAGTGGCGATGCGATGCGATGCGAGGTGAAGTGATGCGATGCGATGCAAAGCGATGTGATGCGATGAGAAGATGCGATGGATGCGATGCGATGCGATTGCATATCACAATCAGGGTAGGAGAGATATCGCACAATCTTAGAAGTCATGTGAGTTGCAATGATGAGTAGCGATAAAGTCAAGTGGGACCCGATCTCATATCGCTCATCACAAGCTCAGGATGAAGTGCGAAATGTGAAAAGAGTCTCAGATGCGATATATTTCAAAGATAAATTCTACAGGATTTCAAATCCGAAGGTATAAGGTTTCCCTTTGAGAAATTGCATCGGGAGGATGAAAGAGCAACAGAGAAACGAAGAAAAAGAGAAATAGCCGAAACGCTGAGATACAGCCTGGTGGGAACCCTCGCATATTGCATGTCGGGATCTTTAGCTGAAAGGGCTGAGTGAAATATACTTGTCGTAACTCACTCAGCCCTCACTCAGCCCTTTCAGCCTAGTGTAATTTTTCAAAAGTATACCTAGCCATGCTATCTCAAATAGATCCAAAGAAGTTCGAAGAAGCCAGCAAAGACAAAAACTGGGTAAATGCTATGAATGAAGAACTAGACCAAATTGAGAAGAACAATACCTGGGAATTAATTCCAAGACCCATTGGAAAAAATGTCATTGGCACAAAATGGATATTCAAAATAAGATGAATGAACAAGGGCAAGTAATCAGAAATAAAGCCAGACTTGTATGCAAGGGATATTCTCAAATTGAAGGACTTGATTATGATGAAACCTTTGACCCTGTAGCTAGAATGGAAGCAATCAAAATGTTTTTGGCCTTTGCATGCTATCATGATTTCAGGGTATATCAAATGGATGTAAAGTCCGCCTTCCTGAATGGAGATCTAGAGGAAGAAGTCTACATGGAACAACCTGAAGGATTCTCATTAACAGATAAACATGACTATGTGTGTAGATTAAAGAAAGCCTTATATGGTCTGAAACAAGCTCCTCGTGCATGGCATTCAAGGCCGGACAAATACTTGCAAAAACAAGGGTTCAAGAAAGGAGGAGTAGACAACAATTTGTACATAAAGGCTAATGAAAATGAACTCTTAATTGTAGTAGTGTATGTAGATGACATCATGTTTGGTAGAAAAAAAGATGAGTTAGCAAAAGGATTTGCTGAAGAAATGAAATCAAGGTTTGAGATGTCAATGATTGGAAAGCTCACATTCTATTTAGGACTTCAAATTCAACAAAAGAATATAGGAATATTCATTTCACAAGAAAAATACTTAAGAGAAATGTTGAAAAGGTTTCAAATGGAAGACTGCAAACCTGTGTCAACTCCCATGATCACTGGATGCAAACTATGTGCTAATGATGGATCAACATATGTAGATAAAAAACTTTACAGATCCATGATAGGAAGTCTGCTATACCCAACTACTTCTAGACCAGACATTATGTTGGCAGTACGACTTGTGGCAAGATATCAAGCATCACTAAAACAAAATCATTTACTTGCAATCGAGAGAATATTTATATATCTACAAGGAACTTCACATTATTTCCTATGGTATCCAAAAGGAAAAAGCTTCACATTGATAGCATACACAGATGCAGATTGGGCCAGCTATGTGGATGACAGGAAAGGCACAAGTGGAGGTGCATTTTATTTGGGAAAAAGTATGGTGGCATGGCTAAGCAAGAAGAAAACTTCTATCTCTCTATCTATAGCAGAAGCAGAATACATAGCAACAGCTGCATGTTGCACACAAGTAATTTGGATGAAACAAACTCTCCAAGACATGAAGGTAAGCATTGATGAACCCATTTCTATCAAATGTGACAATACAAGTGCAATAAGTATATCAAAAAATCTTGTACTTCGTTTAAAAACAAAGCACATCCCAATAAAGTACCACTTCCTCAGAGAACAAGTAGCACAAAAATTAGTGAAGTTGGAATATGTACTAACTAAGGAACAAACAGTAGACATATTCACAAAACCTCTTGCTAAAGAACCATTCGAATATCTAAGAGAAAAGCTAGGGGGAGAGCAGAAGACATGAAACATGATTAGTGCAGAAGACAAGTGATAGTCAATATTAGACAAGAAAGCATCATTCCAGGGGTTGAGGAGTCAATAAATTGTCATCAAAGAGCTAGAACAATGGAGCAGTGCATGGAATAGGTCCTCAAGATCAGAGGAAATGAAAAGATACAAACTACATTGGGATATGTGCAACCCTTTGTCATTGATGTCAAAGGGGGAGGAAAAGAAAGCAAAAGAAGAAAGGGTCTTCTGAAAAGTAAGCAAAGGAAGTCTTGGAGGAAGCATTGGAGTATTGCCATCAATGCCAAAAGGGGAGACTGTTGGAAATATTTTCATTGATGGCAAAGGAGCAGAAAGGAGTAACACTAGAATTACCAGTGATAGCAGAGGCGACAGAGGCAGCATAGGCAGTAGAGGCATCAAAGGCAGCAAAGAAGCAGCAAAGGCGTGCAACAAAGGCAACGAAGGCAGCAGAGGTAGCGAGGGCAGTTGAACAGCGGGCAGCAGAGAAACTACATTAAAAATTGGATGTGGAACCATGAGACAATGACGAAAATGGAACAGTGAAAGTGGTTTCAAAAACCACCAGAGGGTTTTCGCACCACTTTTGGAGGATAAGTGGTTTTAAGTGAGATGGATGCGATACAGTTAGGAGGGCGACGCGGGGCATACTGAAACTGCCTATTTCGCGTAGGTTCAAAAAAAATTTCCATCAGGCTAAGTTGGCAAGCGATAACACGATGACCGTTGGATCATTATAGGATCAACGGCAGAGACTCAACAGTCTTTGGCATAAAGAAATTGTTGACATTTTTTGTTTTAAAGAAAAAATTATATAAAGAGCGGAATGATAAAAGGGGTGGGACCCGATCGCATATCAGACATCGCATGTGGATGCGATAGCCGCTGGATGGATGCAAAGTTGCGATGCGATGTGGCTATGCGAAGGGACACGTGGCGGCACAACTCTATATCGCACATCGGCGATGCGAAGTTCATCGCATACCGCGAAGTGGCGATGCGATGTGAGGTGAAGCGATGCGATGAGATGTGATGCGATGCGATGGATGGATGCGATGCGATGCGATCGCATATCACAATCGAGGCAGGAGAGATATCGCACGATCTTAGAAGTCATGTGAGTTGCGATGTGAAGTAGCGATCAAGTCAAGTGGGACCCGATCGCATATCGCTTATCGCAAGCTTACGATGAAGTGTGAAATGCGAAAATAGTCTCGGATGCAATATATTTCAAAGATAAAGTCTACAGGACTTCAAAACCGAAGGTATAAGGTTTCCCTTTGAGAAATCGCATCGGGAGGATGAAAGAGTAACAGAGAAACGAAGAAAAAGAGAAATAGCCGAAACGCCGAGGTACAGCCTGGTGGGACCCCTCGCATATCGCATATCGGGAGATCAGATGGACGAAGGCACATGGGATAACTAGAATCGCCAAAGTGCGATAATGAAGCGGATGCGATGCAAGTCAGCGCTGAAGCCTAAAGAATTTCAAGTCTGGGAGTATGGGATTTATTTGTTAAATCGTTTCGAAGATCAAAGGAGGATTATAATGTAAAACAAAAAGGAAAGCCTAAATGCAAGAATAGACTCAAGTAAGACTCGACACTCGTGCAGAATAGTGGTTGATGCGGCAGCGGCAGTTTATGAAGAAAAGGTTGAACACGGTAGAAGGACTTGGGTAGAATAATACTCGACACTACGTGTAGAGAGTAAATCAATTCCGCCTTAATAATGGAAGAAAGTATGAATGCGGGTAGAAAGGCTCAGGTAAGGACCCGACACAAAGAAAAGGGCAGAATCGAGTGTTTAGAAAAGCGGTGAAGGTTGAACGCTGTGGGCTCGAGAAAAAGAGGCAGAGTCGGAAAAAAAAAGGGGGAGAATATGGTGGCACTGATGGAAACACAACAGTTGGGCCGAGTTAGGCCAAAATGACAGTTTTGCAAAATTGTGTTGAATGTAATAGCAGAAACCAAAACGACTCTGACAACAGCAGAAAAGACAAATGCACAACGAGCAAAGCGCTGAAAGGGTTGAGTGAAATATACTTGTTGTAACTATAAATATAAATTCATTGATTATTTTTTATTGCATGTGATGCAAAGGCAAGTCTCCGTAAGCAAAGCAACTCCACTGTAATACAAAAATGTATACATTCTGTTATATTATTCTGAATGTGCTGGACAAGAAAATGAGAAGGGGGAAGGCAAAGAGTCATACCTGTTCATTTTGAATTCCCTATGGAATGTAAACAGTTATGAGGTGATCTATATAAATAATGTTACCAACATATGCATAAGGGGTGAGAGAATGGAGAAAGAGGTTAGAGAGCGTAAGAAGAAGAAGGAATAGAGAGAGGAGTTGTGAAGATCCAGAGATGATATAAAGCAAATTTGAAGGCTGGAAGGACAACAGTAAAGAAGGAGAAAAACAAAGCTGATATCCAGGTAAATCAACATATGATTTTATTGTACAGTGAGGAAATTGATGCTTCCTTATCAAGTTGTAGCTTGATAGATGTCCAGTTGTAGCTGGCTAAGGTAGGAGCCTCCTGTAGGTTGTAGCCTATAGAAAATAGATGGGATTTGGAACTTTCTTGCAAGTTGTAGCTTGCAGAATTGAGGTAGTAGCCTCCTATAGGTTGGAGCCTACAAAAAATCAGTGGTGAGAGGGAGTTGGAGCTTGCCTTTGCATCACAACAATAATAAGATGTGGTTTTCTCCCTTATGGGTTTCCACTTATATCTGTTGTTTATGTGCATGATGATTATGTGTTAATATTCTATATTTAGTTTGCTTAATACCTGCTGCTCACCTATTAAGATTTTTTTTCCATTGTATATTAATTTGATCGCGAAATGAAGATGTAAATAAGTGTAAAAAAAAGTTTTACAAGACCATGACTGCATTAAATTGATTCACCCCCCCTCTCAGTTTAACCAAGGGTTCAACAGATTCATCATTGCTTTCATGGAGTCTATCCTGAGTCCCTTCGCACCCCGCTATAGTCCTCCATCCTTCATTGCTTGGTCCCTCTCTCGTGTTGCTCATTATGGCCTTCAGTCCCACTATCCCCTATCCCTCATGATATTGTGTCAGTCGCTGCCAGGTCATCCATGCCATTTATGCTCTAACAAGGGAAGTCATTTGTTTGCTACTCAGTTCCCCCCATTTCATCGTCATCACTAGTGTCAGTCTGTCAGTCACTCTACTATTTTCTCTCGTGCCTTAGTTGAGGATCCCTTATTGCCTCACCTATGGCAGACCTCCTTCTGTCGACATCATCTCATTCATTCTAGAAGACAGGTCTAGAGGGCGGTGTACCTTGGTTCTATCTTCCACTCTTGTTCGGTACCTCAGATTAGGCAAAGGGACTCCTCATGGCCCTTTGACTTGATTGTTTCTCAGCTCCAACTCCTTTTCAACATGATCGAGATCCATATATTCGATGGTCCAATGATGCAGCGGCTGACATCGGTGATTCCCGGGTTTGTGTGCGATGTCTCATCCCTCATGAGGGGGTGGCCCTATAGGTAGCCCCCCACACACTCGGATGACCTCTTCATTATAGCCTTCAATGCAGCTCCATACATTTGATGATGTCGGCCTCAGCCGCTTGCAGCGCCTTTTTGTTTGCATCTATCAGTCAGATTTTCAGAGTCCTTTCCTTTTTTTAGGGGCATCTGGGTTGCATTTATATCTCATGTACTCAGATATCATTGTACAAGTCCTGGCTGTTATCCCAGGCACAATATGTATGTGGGATTCATTATTGTGTTGTTTATATGGCTCATGTTTATGTCATCATTATGTCGTCTCGTGGTTTTCCGGACGCCTCATTTTTTGTACTATTTCCTCGACGGGCATAGGTATGCCTCCCCCGCCGCCTATAGCAGGTACTTACTTATCAAAAAGACTTGTCGCACCTACAAGTCACCTCCTCAGAGTCTAGTTATTTCAACACTTTGGTCTACCTTACAATCCTCTCTCTTTGACTTCCCCGTTGTTATATAGTGATTGAGTTCTTACAATGTACTTCGGTCATACGATTAGCTCCTAATGCTCGCACGCTGGGGGGAAATCTGTTACACAATTTTTTGGTCATCTAATCCATTGTTATTAGATGGACCCTGTTAGACTCCGTCTTGTCAGACTGCTGCAATCAAATTCCCCAAGGTTCAGTTCTCCTTATTTACAGTCATTAAAGAGTAATTCTGCGGTTCAGGGTTTAGTTTTCAGAGGTAGGCCAGAGGAAGATTCAGTAGGTGTTTGTTTCAGGAATGTTATCAATGTGAAATTGATTCTTCTTCAAAACCCTGTTTTGAAGAAGAATTCATTAAATGTGTTTTTTAGAATATGTAACGCTGCAAATTCTCCAGCTCTTCAAAAGGCAGCAGCTTCCTCAGCTCTTCTCTGCAAAAAACACAAGCAGAAGAAAACAAAACATCATCAGCAATCAGAGGCAAAGTAAGTTACAAGCTATTTGGAGAAGTCTCACTGGAAAGCCCAAACAAACTTCATTGTCACAGCTATTGAATCAAATGATTGTGTTAGCGCTGGGAATGCCCTGCGTCTTATTGATCAGAGGAAATGTGATCCGAGGTGATTTTGTGTTTGTTAGTAGTGACACTGTGAGTAATATGTCTTTGAGACAAGAGTTCATTCTGAGCAGCATGATTCTGCCAGTTTTTAGGGCTGTTATGGTTGGGCCCCCAAATATTGTAGTTGCAACACCAGCTTGTATTGGGGCATGTATTTCTAAAAATATTCTTCAGTCTTCATCTCTTGAGGAGTCACTTGCTACGTTGGTTTTAGATGAGATCTTCTTCTATCATATGGGTATGAAGAGGACTTGAAATCTCTGGTTCATTATATTCCACGTCGTTGTCAGTACATCCTAATGTCTGCGACTTCAAGATGTCGAGAAAATGATTCCTCAGATATACTGCCCGCTTGACTAGGCTCTTTATGAAGCGCAACTTGTCAGGGGTTTAGCTACAAAGTGTTGTGTCGGATTACAGAAGCAATATAGTTAAATGGCATTTGAATAACTAGATGGCCCCAAACTTAAAAGCCAAATCACCATCGTAAACAGTAAGAACAGGACAATTGAGCAATAATAGGGGGGCAGGATTTCCATTTTCTTTCTTTGGCAACTTGGCAATACAGAACGGTATGGCCACGTCAAAGGTGTGGAGTTAAATTTCAAACAAACCGTCCGTGAAGCATCGAATCATACATTTGTCATGTTACTAGTTAAATACAAGAAACATTAAAATGAGTTGTGTTGTTGTTATCTCCTGGGCGTAGAGCGACCCACTTGGAGGTCGAGCGACCCACAGAGCAAGCAACAGGTAAAATCTGCTATATGAACATAATTTGGGAAATGATGATCGGTATTGGCATTGGATTTCTAAGGATGAATCCAGTTTGAAGGTGAAAGTTATAAGACCCTTGTAACAACTCGAATTCATTCTATCATACCCGCAGCCACCTCTACCCAGATTTATGAATTGCCGGTGCTGGATGATGCCAATGCTCTGTCCCTCTTTTGCTTCTGGGTTTTTGGACAAAAATCAATGCAGATGAACATCTAGTCAAGCAGGTGCAAGCAGAATGTAAAGGACTTCCACTTTCTCTGAAGGTGATTGGCAGCTCGTTGCATGGTGGAACTCGTCCAATGTGGCAGAGTGCCAAGAACAAGCTCCTGAATGGGGAGTCAATATTAGATTATCATAAAGAAGGGCTTCATAGACCTGGGGTCCTTTCCAGAGGATAGGAAAATATCTGTGGATGCATTATTGGACATCTGGGTTTATGTGAGAAAGACGGAGTGGCACGATGCTTTTGTTATCTTATTGGAACTTACCAGTAGGAATCTGTTAAATTTAAACAAGCAATCTCAGGAGTTGCACAATCAATTATGGAAGTACCTCTGAGCTCTACTTTTCTCAACATGATGTAATGCGAGACTTGGCCCTGTATTTGGCATCTCGAGACTAGATTTTTAACAGGAAGAGGTTGTTTATGCCAAAAAAGGAGAATGGTTTGCCAGGAAAATGGGAGCTACTCAAAGACCATGCGTTTGATGCGCAAGTTGTTTCCATTCACACAGGTGCAATAGAAAAGGATCAGTGGTGTGAGATGAATTTTCGACAAGCAGAAGCCTTGATTTTAAATTTTTCTGCGAGCATCTACTTTCTTCCTTCGTTTTTAAGTTCCATGACAAAACTTAAAGTCCTCATAGTACTCAATTATGGATCAAAGAGAGCCACAGTAAACGGTCTACCGTGGCCATCTTCTCTCCCACAGCTTAAGACTATTCGCTTGGAGAGGTTGAATGTGCCCCCACTTCAGGAGCAGGTTAAAATCTTTCAGAATTTGGAGAAACTCTCGTTGAGCATATGTGGCAGTTTGACCCATATTTTAGCATTAAAATATTGGGGACCTTTTCCCAATTTCTGTAAAGTGGCAAGGCGTATCTCCAGAAATTTGAGAGCAGTTGCAAAGTGGCATTCAAAGATCGATTACCTATTTTGCCTTTAGTCTATGCTCCAGGTCATTAGAAATCCTCGGCTGGAATATTTGGAGGTTTTTCTATCTTTAGAGCAGATAAATGATCTTTTTCTATCTTAATGACTTCAGTTAAAACTCCAAAATGGATCTGCGCTCTAGTATTGGAATTCGAGGGAAACAGTGTTCTGTTTTTAGAATAAATGAATTAATCTATTCTATCTTTGTAATTTCAATTGAAAAATATTCCTTGTCTTGGGGTTGATTTGTTTTCCCCTAGCAGGATTTTATTTATACATTGTAAATCAATTGTTGGAAAAAAGGAGAGAGTTCTGAGAGCTAGTGTAGGAGAAAATTAGAGTTTATTTGTACAGTCTTAGACAGAGATTTTAATGGAGAGATACAGCTCTGTTTTCTGAGATTCCTGTGGCATGAAATTTGACAAATTTTTCTTCTTTGTTTTCATATGTTATCGTTATGTTTCACAGTTCATTAATCGCCATTTCTAAATGAATACTTTTAAGTGAGAAAGGCAGAATTCAATTTATTTGCTCTGTCTTGAGGAAGTATTCATAGTTAATGTTTCCTTCTGTTCGACAAGGATGCATCTTCTATGCCCTTGTCGACTTCTCAGCAGTCTTGTCATTCCGTTTATCTCAATTTAATTGTTAAACTTCATGCTTACCTTGCCTCAGGAGATAATCTGCGTTCTTTATTTAATCTTTTCTCTTGCTGTCTTTGCCTCACACAGCCCAGAAAACCCCATCATTTATCAAAAAACCTTTTTCATATCACTTTACTAGCCTAAGATTAGCATTCCTTATCAGTCATCTCAGCCCCTTGAAGATCCTTTTGCCGAGATAGACCCGGAGAGAGCCCTCTCCTGTCCTCGTAGGGCTAGCTACGAGGCTGAGCTTGGTTTGATGTTGCCTCGAGTTTTGCCTCTTTCAGCCTGTGGCAGATTCGAGCGCTAACAGACCCAAGTACACCAAGTTAGACCAATTTTACCCCAAGTAAAATCGCATTCACTCTGAAAAATAACTTAGTAAACCACCTTTATTAAGTTGTTTATGGTCTAAACAGGAAACCCCATGGGGAAACATTAAATAAATCCATATTTATTTGATTTTTCCTCAAGAAATAATTAGTTAAACAACAATTTAATTAATATTCCTGGTTATATTTAACCCAAAACAAGGAAATTAGTTAGATAAATCATTATTTATCTTATTATTTTCTAAGAATAACTATTTAAACATTACTTAAATAATATTCTTTGTTAAATATGACTACATCTCCCTTAAATAATTAAATAAATCATTATGTATTTGATTATTACTCAACCATATCCCTAAAATGATAAATAAATCATTTATTTATTTATTATTACTTAATCACATCCTTAAAATGATAAATAAATCATTTATTTATTTATTATTTACAAATAAGGAGATTTGACTCAAGTCAAATTCCTTTTCCCTCCAACAAATATAATAAAATATTTCATAAAAGTTGGATCTTGATTTGGTTAATCACATTTTAATTATGCACCAATATCTAGACTAACTCAATATTTTGTTATAAATAGATGGGTTTTCCCATTCATTTGTCACCTTTTGTTGCCTAAAGATCAGTCTGGATCTCAACTCTTGGTCTGGCTATTGATCCACCATCCTAGCCATATTTTTCCATTTTTGTCTGGGTTTTCTACACCATCAAGAGAGAGGAATTCTAAATCTGAAGTGCTGAGGACTTACAAGAATCCATCCCATTGAGGAGAACAGGGAACACCCTCTTGTGTTTTCCTCCCAGGTGCCATTAATAAAACTTTCATTGGATATATTCTTGTCTTGTCTATTGGATCTATGGAGTAAATCTTGTTTTTTCTACTGTTTAATGCCTTCTAATGCATAGATCTAGATTTTTGCAGCATTTTTCTTGATCATCTAACTGCAGATCTGAAGATATTAGCAGTCATTTCTGTTGTTAGGGCTGTTTGTTATGCGCAGCTAACGTGGTCCTTTTTCGTACGCTTCGAATCAAGATTCATACTAACAGATTTATTTAAAAAAATTCTACTAAAATATTCTCTTGAATATTGACCCTAATTTCGATTTAAATTTCCTATACAATTTCTTTTAATAATTTTTTCCAAATTAAAATAAATCTTACTTAAATTATATAACATTTACTTGATTATAGCTTCTTCTTTTTTAATATTTATTATAGTTTTTATCCAACAATTTACCTCGCAGAAAAGAAATTTTGTAATTTCCGCTATGTAAGAACTTTCATCGTCATTATTCCTCACATCACATCAATATTTCTCGATGTTTTGTTTAAATCGTTGGAACGATTTTCTTGAGCAGCAACATTATCAACGAGAGATTCTCACATTTGAAAGGTTAGTTCCCCTTCTACTTAGACCATTCAACGAGGAATTTGAGGAAAATAATATATTGGATGCCAACAAATCAATTTTAATTTTTTTAGTAGCAGCTTAATTTATTATTTCGAAAATTAGGAAATTGTTAAAAAAAAAGTAAACTCAAGTTAAAATCCCACAAAGTACATATTTTAAACCCATATAAGTTTAATAACAATTACCTTTAAACTGTGTTGGTAGGTACATCTAGATTACCGCAGAAAACCAATTGAAATAATTTTATTATCTAAAAATTTAAAAAGAAAAATCACACGGACATGGGGGGCCCTGCCTGGGGTCAGCCCCTAGCCACAGTGGCTCGGGCAGGATAGCCCACCGAACCCTCTGCCTACTAGGGGGGGTCGGTGGGCACACCCACTTAGGCCACAAAGGGTGGGCACGCCCACAGGGGGGTCATCCACCCGTAGGACAACACTCACCGTGGTTGTCGTGCTGCGGGCAGGCGCCCACCCGCAACATGGTGCCCATGGTGGGCGTCATGCAACAGGCGGGTGCTAGCCCACAACATAATGGCCACGGTCGTCATGCTACAAGCGCATCCACCCGCAACATGGCAGTTGCGGCCGCCATGTTGTGGGTGGGGCTCGCCCATGGGCATGTCTGTTCGCAGCATGGCTGTAGTGTTGTGGGCAGACGTGCCCACGGGCAGGTGCCCACTTGAAACACGGCACCGGTGATCTCTGTGCTACGGGCACCCAGAGTCGACCCCCCTGCCTGGTAGGAGACTGATTCTCATAATCGGCCCCTTGCCAGGCAGGGTACTCGATTCTGGTAATCGGACCCCTGCCAGGTAGGGGTTCTGGGTCTAGACGCCTGCTTGTGGGCACGTTTTCCTACAACACGGTGACCACGACTGTCGTACTGCGGGCAGGCATCCATGAATATCGTGCTGTGGGCAGGCACCCACCCAAGCCCAACGGCACCCAAAATGTAAAAAAAAATAAAAAAAATCCAGGGGGGTTAGGGAGATCACATGTAAAAAAAAAAAAAATTATTTCCAAGTAGGGTTGGGGAGATCACATGTAAAAAAAAAAAATCTAGGGTGAGTCGGGAAAAAAATTTAAAACAAATTGTTTTTTTTTAAAGGAATTGATTTTCTATTTTGGTATTTTGGATGAACCTAAATCCACACTAGACCTGGGGGCGATTTACATGTTTTTGGTTTTTTTTAGTTTTTAAATTTTTTTCATTTTTTTTGTTTAGGTAAGATATTGGTTTTTTTGTGATTTACTAATTTATATGTAGATATATATGTTTGCAAGAAAATGGCATCAAGGAAGGTTTTTTTCAATCTTTCTGGACCAAAGTCAACAATTGCATCATCTAGAGTTGCAGGTGGGCCCTCAAAAAATATTGTTGAACGAACTCCACCTCATTTAATTACTGAAATGTAGGAGATGCCTCCTCAAAAGATAATAAGTTGGTTTCAAATTGGAAGAAATTAAAAGAAGTGAATCGTTAAAAATATGCATGGTTTACGAAAGATAGAGAAGGAAAAATTCTGCAATTATATCTATATGCTAGCAAGAATTTTGATGCTGCAAGTTATGAGCTGGTGGGAAAATTACTAGACTTATATATTTTTCTGAATACTCAAAATGTTTATATACTTTTAAAACTGCCCAAGTCACATGATAAGCTTAGATATCATTTTACATTGGCGATGTATAATATGGGGTAATATTCTTCAAAGATATGCAAACATATCGTAAATAATATTGCACATAAGATTGTAAGTATTTTTATTTACATTTATGTGTTTTGCGTTATTCTAACTGTATCACTGTATTTTTAATAACTTATTTATTATTGACATATTATATTTTGTTTGACATTATTTTGTTGAGGTTCTTTCAATTATGTTGGGGGAGATCTATTACATAGAGCGAGATATTATGAATGTTGTCGCCATTTTTCATGAACATGAAGAAGAAGACATGGGAAAGAAGCAAAAAAAAATACTTCATGATGCTACAATATTATATCAAAGGGATAAATCTAGTAAAGGTAGACATGTTACTTTTGAATAGGATGAAGTTAAAGTTGAAGTTGAAGATGAAGAATTTGTTGTCATTACTGAGGATCATATTAGGACTGATGTTAGAAAGGAGAAGAGCCATAAAAGAGCAAGAAAAAAAAAATCCCAAGAATTTATCCCTTCAATTTGATGATGAGGAGATTGCTTCCGTTCAAGAAAATATTATAACTAATAGGAGGAAGAAAATAAAATGTTCTCATTCTGAAAAAAGCATGAACAACAATGAAGGTTCTAGTGAAAACTCAAAAGGAAGCAGGGAAATCATTACACCAGGAGTTGATTACACCAGAACGCCTACTCGTGGGCTAGCTCTTTTTTGCCTCTTTTTAAAACTCCAGAGGTTCATTTTTCGTAGCTGATGGTGTTATTAAAACAAAAAAAATTCCATTTGACATCATTTGATGAAGAAAAATTTAATTGAGGGTGGTCAGTCATTTCAAATTAATGTCATTCAAGTCTACAAGACAGATGAAGGACAATTCAAATATAAAATTAGAAAGCCACACCATTTGCATGTTCACAATTTGAAAACATTAATTAGGTACAACCCTTTTGCACATGTGGTTGATTATGTTCTTCTTTTAGATCCAATTCAGGTTCCTAACAAAGAAGCATTTGACAAGTCAAAATGTTTTGAATACAAATATTATGTACTTGGGGGCAACCATTCTGTAGAAGCTCAAAGGAAATTGATAGAAGAATATCCCAATAACCCGCGTTTTGAAACAATGAAATGTATCATTTATGTTGGTTTAATAGATACATAAGCAAAGTTATTGACATGGGATCATAATTCAAATAATTAGTATAGGACGTCTATGAATTTCATCCAAAGGGTCAGATTTATTCCTGGTGAATTTGAAGAAATGTGGTGGGGATAAGACAAAGGTTGATCATGCATTTTGGAAGGAATGTTGTATGGAAATCGGTTATCAAATTGAGGAAAAAATCAATTCAAAAGGTGGAAAAGTAAATTTTGAAATATTTATAGGTATGGATAACATTTTCCAGTTAACATTTAGAACTGGAGAGATATGGGAATTGATTGATCATATTTTTGAGTTGTGGGATAATTTTGGCATAAAAATTCAGAATGTCAAAAATTCTAAACCATTGACATGTACGAGTAGTAAATCAAGTCTTGAAATGAAGCTCCTTCCAAAAGATATTACTATCACACCTTGGAGATCAATGCAAGGAGTGAAGGATGAAAAAATTGTCAAAACAATATTAGCTCGGGTAAAGTCAGGAGAATTATCATTGGAGGAAATGTCTGAGGAATTTCTAAAGTAAGTTTGTTATTGTTATCACTAGAAAATCATACAAGCTAAGATGACATTATTAAATGTCAGGCAGAAGGATTTAAAGGGTTGAGGCACATTAGAGAATCTGAAATTTTTTAAAAATCTCTAAGGTCTAGAAGAAAAATCAAATTGCGCACTCAAGACACTAGTAGAATGCGCCTTCGCACACATTTTTCTTTGATAGGCGCGCCTTTGCGCGTATTTCCCTCAAAAATTCATGCGGACCTAAGAGTAGTGGAAGTCACTTTCTAGGACCACAGGGCACACTCCAGAAGAATGATCCCACACTTGAGGCCGCCTAAGGACAACCGCCTAAGCCTCCTTGGACCTCAAGGGAGAACACAATGGAATCATATGGCACACAATCGAATCAAACCCCTCTCACCATCCATCAATGTACCAAGAGAGGGAAGGAGAGTTTGAATTCATCTATAAAAGGCCACCAAGAGATGAAAAAAGGGAGAGCACATTGTTATGTTGGCCATCCAACAACTCCAATCTTATAACTCCATAGTTCTAAGGGCCCTTTGGCAAGTGTGTAAACGTACTATATCTTTTTCCTAATAACACACAATAAGAGGGGACATAGACGCCACTGTTAGTATTATTGTGTTGTTTGACTCTATATGAGATTTCGTGTATTTTGTTTAGTTTAGTCTTGTTTTCTCTCTACATATGCATACTATATCATTATCTAGTGTGTTTTGTTTTATGGCATGTTCACTAACCTGCTAACTCTTTTGTTTATCTGCCTGTGACCATAAAATTAAGAGGTAGTGACCACTCCTCTTAAGTAAGTGTGGATTGTTACACTTGTGCACCAAATCCACCAACACAGGATAGGTGACTCCGCTTATAAGTTTCTATTAAATATAATATATTGTTGTTGGCAGTATTTGGTATACATATAAATATATTAACATTGTTTACTTTATTTATTCAATCACAAGGTTTATATGATAATACAAGAACAATTGGTTAAATTGTTAAATGAATATAGTTGGGATGATGTTGTACACAACTACCCAAATTCAAGTTCTACATCAGTGTTAAATGATTTTTATCTTGCATTTAAAAAATTATGTTGATTTATACATTCATTTCTATTCATATGTATATTATTTTTATTTTATAACTTATGCATATATTTTTTTATTTCGTTAAAGATGAAGAATGATGCAAATGGAGCACCGAATAGTTTCAGAAGCTTTATTGAAAAAATTAAAAATTGAATAGATGAGAAAAAAACATCGTAGTGATGTTGAACTTGATCCCAATCTTAATCATTTCATTTGGAATGGGCTCCACACTATCCAATATTAAATAATATCAAGTGATTGTGAAGACATTGAAAAATTCATACCTAAAAGGGATTATTCCCTAATTATTGCAGATATTCCTCATGGTTTCAATGTCCCAAACATTGAATATGATAGTGACCCTTATAATTATCAAGATTTTAGTAAAGTGGTTGTGGGATTTCTAGAATTCACAACATCACCATTTTGGAGATTTGTGACATTTCATTCAGACACACAATTGGGGTTATTATTATCAAGCTTCAAGGGAAAATAAAAGTCAAGGATGCAGCGTACATGGTAAGAAGTTGAAATTGTATGTTTGATTAATGTTAAAAAAATCATTTATGTACAAATTAATTGAACTTTTACTATTTCATATTACAGGTAAAATTCAAATCTTATTGGTTGTGGAGATCAACCAATTATAAGTGATTGTGAGTTCATTCATGTTGAAAGTTGGACAAAATATTATAACTATAAGCTTATGTTTTTCAATCAAGTAGATGGAAAAAGTCACAGCCAAGTACTCGTCCATGATGTTGTTGTAAAAAAATTAACATATGAAGATAAAGAAGCAAAAGGAGAGATAGTTAACATATATAAAAACTACAGCCATTGATTTACTATCTTTTAGATTTATGTTCAAATGAAGGAGATTGGGTTTTGGATTTATTTTCAGGCTCAGGTAAGTTTTATTATATTAAAATGAATTTCAATATTTTCTTTTTTAATTTTTATGTGTTTATACTAATTTACTAAATTATTTCTTTTGTACTTGATGATTAAGTACAACACTAGCATGTTGCTTACAAAAAGGAATAAATTGCATTGCCATTGAGAAAGACCTAGTACAATGAAAATTTATTCACCAAAGAATTAATGCTCTTCAATTTATTCCAGATGCAATGCAAGAAGTTGGTTTGAGGAAAGGGGATTTTAATGAATCTCGTGTGGCAAAAAAAACAAAGGAACCTCAACCACCATTAGATGGAATGATTGGAAAGGCATACTTTGGGACATTCGCAGACATCAAAGATCCATTAGAAGAGGAAAATGATCAAACTGAAGCCAATAATGGAAATATTGTGGAAGAAGACATTAATGAAACTCTTGAAGATAAAGAGTTTGGGTTACATGATATTATTGATTAAATTTCAGTTAAGCTTCCAAATGAAGCTCATTTTTTGTACCTATTAATAAGTTATACTTGTAATGTTTTGACTTCGACATTTTATGAGAATAATAAGTATTTATTTGTTGTTATTATATGTTTAGAATTTGTATAATGTGATTTTCACTTCATTTTTTATGTGAATCATTTAATTTAAAAAAAAAATTTGTTATTATTATTAATTTTTGACATAAAATTCATAAAAAAATTCTAATTTTTATACTTATTTTTGTTAATTTGTTCCGATAAAAAATGGTTTATTTGACATGTCTCTTATAGCAAAAAAGTCTCAAAATGTGTATTCTTTCTGTTATATCTATATTCAAAATGTGTACGTTTATGTAAATTTTTAAAATTTCTTGCTTTTTAGTGACAATTATTTCATGTGCAATGAAATATTATTTAACAATATATAATTAGATAGAAGATTGAAACTTTAAAATTTTGACATTTTTTTTTTAACACTCCAAAAAATCAAAGATCTTACTACAAAAAAAATATGAAAAGAAAAACAAATAAACACAAACCTGAAAAACACTTAAAAAAATATGTAAGTGAAGAGGAAGAAGATGAGTTCTTAAAAATTTGTTAAATTTAGAAAATAATTATTAGCAGTTAATACATTAGAAAATTTAAATTAAAAAATAAGTCGTCTAAGAAAAAGGGGATGATGTTGGCATGAGAAATTTTCAAAATCAACAAAAAAATCACTAACATTTTAAAAATAATGTTTATACTTGGTACATAAGAAAATTTAATGTGTCAAAAATATGATAAAAAAAAATTAAGAGTATTTTGAATCAAAAAAATTCAAAATCAAATGATTTTTTGCCACCTAAAAAAAGAGGGTACTTGTTTCTGTTCTCGTTTCAAAGTTTACATTGTTAGTACATTTTTACTAACTACATGTCTATTATTTTGCTATCTACCACAAACGTATATTCTACTTTTTGTGTTTCTAATCGCTTACAAATTTGTCCCTTGGAATTAAACAATTGTGTTGTGTATATTTAGTGATGAAATGACTCTAATATAAGAAAAAACTAAAGACAATTTGAACGTACCCTATCCCTAAAATGTCTACTATTAATTTTGGGTGTAAATCCATTTTGAAGTGTATCAATGGGTTAACCCATTGAGTGATCCCAATCAAGTTGATTGTGAATGACTAGTTAACTAACCCAATGGGCTCCAATTCTTGCATGAACCATAGTGAACTAAGTCACTTAGACCACCTTGAGTAATCAAGGTTAACTAGATCTACCATGGTCTGGGGAAATCTATTAAATACTCAAGTATAACTATATGAACTTGTGTTACGAGTAGGATTTTTGAAATGTTATGGTGAATATATATTTATGTCATATACTTTATTGTTGTAACATTGTCTTTAGACACCATCATTTAACTTGAATCTATTTGTTTACTTCTACACTTCCCTTGTGAATTATAATATGGTTTTAGAGCTCCGGTGTTTTAAAATCTTAGCTTAGTTTTAATAGATGTGAGGCTTCTAGACATTGTTACATCCATACGAAAATAGTGGATGGTATTTGCGCTCTAAATAAATCAAATCTATGAAGGACTTGACTCGTTTGGAATTGTGGGGTTTTGAATCAAGGTTTGTAGAAGTAATATGGTTTTTTAACAAGAACCAATAATGATTCATGAGCATGATGATAGAATTTGGACGCATGATATAAATACTTTGCTAAAGAGTAAAGGTATATGATAATGTATAAAAACTGCAATCCTAACCCTAAATATGACTATGAAAAGTTTCTATCTGATGGTAAGAAGGATGAAAAAGTAGGTTTCATGACATCCTACATCTCAAGGGAGATTTAATTCCATATCAATGGGATCCACTGATAAAATGATGCCTAGAAAAATTTGAAGAAACTATTTGACAAAGTCAATGAAAACAATGGTGCAACTCAAGAAAGTTGATATCTCTAGAACCCTTCTCTTTAATAGGGGTTGAGGGTTGTCCAGTAAGCATTAAAGAGTTGCAATTTAAGCTATACAAATGTTAAAAATTCTTCCCAAGGGAGGAAGCTTGATTGATAAAATCAATTTTGATGAATATAAAAACACCCTAAGATGTTTTGTGTTCCACATCGTAGGTAAACTGGATTTCAAGGAAGAGAGCAAGGATTATATTTTAACTTCTTGTGTAGTTCATTGATTAGGGCACAAGAGAGACTTCTTGATAAAATAAAGCTTAGAGATATGTTTCAAGTTTTTTTCAGAAAATGAAAAGGAAGACAAAATTACATGAGGTCACATTGGCAATCTAAAAAATAACCCATTTGGGAGACCATGATCTAAATCATGATGCTCCAATTGAGAGACAAAGTAACCCACTAAAAATGAGAAATTGACGAGGAAGGGTAAGGAAAAAGATTTTATTACTGTGGTAAGAAAGGGTCTATTGAAAATACTTTTTGGAAGAAGACTAGTGAACTTGAGGAGTGTTACACGTCATTTTATCACTGTGACACTTGACAGTAAAAATGGATCTATCACCATCCATAAAGATACACCCTTGCAAGTTAAACATTCATATTCCTTGACCAAATCATGAATTTTGGAAAAAATGGCTCTTTACACTCTTAAATATGGCTTGCGCACTTTTTACAGTCAAAGCATGCTCATGTGTTGTTACTGCCAAGAATCCCTATGTAGTTCTGCACTATGTTTTCCATTAAAAACTACGCAACTAACTCAAAGTAAAGTAAAAAATAAAAGTAAGTTATAGAAGCATAGTTGGGTTCATATACCCCACCTAGAAGCCTATGAATCATATCAATTCGAGCCAAACCCTTCCAAACATGGAGCTAATTCCCTTGGATCATGGAACCCTAATCCCCTCATTTGTGGATCTCGCCCATCTTTGGTGGATCTGAATCCTCCTCAGTTTCTCCTATAAATTGAGCTGAGACTTCAGAGTTAGGGGAGCTCACTTATGGTAGTCTTATGTTGGTAATTTTGGATTGGAGAGTTTGTTAACCAATGAGGAAGATTGGAGGCATTCAGAAGGAACCTATACGACATCAAGGCTTGGTTGTAAGATTTATTTTTTATCCCTGAATAATACATTTGGATACTTGTTCTCATTGTATTCTTGGAATTTTGAATGGTTTATGTTCATATATACATTAAAAAAATTTCATTTCCTAATCTCCTTGATTATTAGGTTAAGTTGGTTTTTAGATTATTATTATGCTGCAAATGTCGTTGATCCCTTGTATGTTTGTGTTTTTACGTTTCTTCTAAGCATTGAGGAGCTTCATCAGGACAGAGTGTGGGGTCTTCATCAGGAATTTCGTTGAAAAGGTAAGAGAATCATCCTCTCCCTCTAATTTATTAATCTGAACACTGTTAGCTTAGGGAAAGATATATTCTCATGTATTTTTGTTCCTAGTTCTCTGTTAGGATTCTAGGGATATCGCTCTTGTCCGCAAGAGGGATTTATCTGGGTAACAAATTGGCGACCATACTGGGGATTGTCTTAGTTATCTAAGTTTTTCTTTGGTTTAGATTTCCCTTTTTACTGGTTTGATTGAGTCTAAATGTTGTTGAATTGATGACCTTCTAGATCCTATGGGTTGGATGCCATGTTTTTATTTTTTTTGAAATTTCTCTCCTCTGCCCAGCTTTGTTTTAGCAACAGAGCACATTATTGTGCATTTTGCATTATAACACAATGTGCATGTGTACTGAATTACATTGGTTAACTACACACCTGCTGGAATTTTTTCAAAAAATATATTTCCTTCTTGTAAGAGTCTGATTGCTAATTTCTGTTATGAATATAATTCATAATGAATATAACAAATATAATTATTAAATATTCAATTAAGGATTATGTAAGTAGTCATTAAGTTAGTGAAAGGGCATGTCTAAGAGACATGCCCAGTCATGAAAGGTCACCTGCGTAGGTATATATGTAGGGCTCATTGTAACATTTAATCATCTCTTATACATTTTATATATAATATATTATTATTTCAAATACCTCTTGTGTATTTTACAATTAAGTCAACAAGCCTACAGCTTTGTTGCTCCACTTGGTATCAGAGGAGCGATCTTCTCACCTGGAAGGAAGGACCTACACCACTGTTGGCTGCCTTCAGTTGTTACATGCAGTGCCTCGAAATCGCTGCCGCTCGATGTCTTCATCAATGAAGATGGACGATTTCAAAAAAAATTGATCAATCTTGAGAGTAAGGTCAATATTAATTCCTATAAATATTTCACTAAAATATTAATCAATCTTGAGGATAAGGTTACAGGAAATTCTCACAACATCAAAAAAATTCAAGACACAATAGATCGGATAGAAAGACAAATTTGGAAAAACCATAGAGAGGCCACAGATAATCATAACAAATAAATGCAGAAGATAAACGCCATTTTGGACAAGATTAATCTGACGCAAGAACTAATATTCCCGAATATTGGACATAATCAACAAAAAATTCAGCCGATTCAAAAAAAAGAAGAAGATATTTGTGAAGATAATGATGAATATGACATGTTTGAGAAGGAAAAAGTGGATTATGAGAGAGAGGAGGAACAAAATTACTCAAAATATGAATCCTATTGGAAATATGAAGAAAGAGAAGAAGGAAATGTTTTTGATAAAGAAACCGATATGAATATGGAAGGTTTTGAAGAAGAGGTTATGTCAAATTCATATTATGATGAAAATGAAGATGTAATATATAATGATGAATATGAAAATGATTCTTCAGTAGAAGAAGAAAAAGATGGGGATGCAGTTTTGAAGGTTGAGATCTCTCCACCAGAAACAAATGAGTTACAGAAAATAGTTGAAGAAGAAAAACCACTCAGTGAAGGTTCTCCTATGTGTGGTGTTGATTCCAAAGATGAAAAGCTTTTAGCATTAGGATACAAACCAAAATCTCCTAGTGAAATTTTCCCCATGGATAGTGATGTAAATTATGTATGTCAGAAAAGAACAATTTTGTTGCTGGATCCAGCTGATGGAAAGGTTCCAATTGCTACCAAAGATAATATTCATCAAGAAGATGTAACTTTCCATAGAGAAAAATTCCAAAATGTCCATTTAAAACTAAGTCCAAACATTAAAACATGCCTAGTTTATATTGATTTTGGAAAATCACCACAGCGTATTTCCTCTAGAAGTAATAGAATACCAGAAATCAATTTAATGTATGCTGCAAAAGAAAATGATAGATGGATCCGTGCATTTGTTAAAGGTCTTACTGTTGAAAGTGGTTCCGGTCTTGTTGTACTTGATCCAGTGGATATATCAAGCGAATATACATGTGTATAGAATAAGACTAATGTTTTAGTTATGACAACATATATTTATGTTCATATTTCTCTGAGTGTTCTGTGCCTTTTGCTTCGGTTACAAGATGAAACAGTTGCAGATTTGCAATTTGGAAGTGCCAATGCCTTATCGCATTGCACACATTTTGATAGAATTTGGATTGATTAAAGAGGTAATGGTTATAATCAACATATAGCTATTTGGAGACCCCACCCTCCTTCAAATTATGTTATTCTAGGTGACTGTGTTACATTGGGGTCTATGCCTCCATCTCAAGCTGTGATGGTAGTCAGCAATACTTATGGTCGTGTGAAAAAACCTCTTGGCTTTCAATTAGTTTGGTCATTCTTTAGTTTAAATCATATGGAAGGAGAGTCATGCAATCGTGATGAAGACATGCAATGTTCACTGTGGATGCCTATAGAACCTAAGGGATATACTGTTCTTGGCTGTGTTTCATAAATTGGCAAAGCTTTGCCATCAACTAGTGTTGTTAATTGTATTCGATCTTATCTTCTAACTTCTGCTATGTTTTCTGATTGCATATACTACAGTCCTCCTAATTCAAGGGACAAATTTGGTTTCAGTATTTGGTGGATAGAAAATTCTGTTGGCTCTTTCTTTGCACACAGATCTGTTGAACCTCCTTCAAAATTTGTAGCCTGTGATATGCGTGAAATGCTGCACCGAAACTTTTCTAATTCATATTTGCATGAGGAGACAACAAATTCTGAAATGAATGCTCAATTTGATGTTGGAAGCAAGACTGGGGTGGATAGTGGACCAAGCATCCCTCGATGGGATAGAACAACATCCATGTCTAGGTTGGATCATTCTTATATGTCAACCTCACAATTCGATATTATATGGTGGAATAAGGACAGTGAATCTAGACGCACAATTTCCATTTGGAGACCTATTCCACCTCCTAGTTATGCTATTATTGGTGACAACATTGTTGAAGGGTTGGATCCACCAGGATTGGGAGTAGTTCTAAGGGATGACAATTCTGGAAGTCTTGAGAAGCCTGTTAAATTTAAGAAAACAAAAATACCAGGTAAGGGTATTGAAGATGCTTTTATGTTGTTCCCTGTCACACCTCCTGGTTTTGTATCATTAGGTTGTTATTATTATGCCACATAATTCCACAAGCAAAAATTTCATGCAGTTGGACCTGCGTCATCTTCAAAATGTCTAACAATTTTGAGTGGCATGGTTGTAAGGAATCGGATCCATCTGCTGTACATCTTGACGTCCTTCATGCTGAGATAACGGGCATGAATATGGTTGTTGGGATTGATGGGCGACTGGGGAAACCAATGATACAAGAATCTTGTGGATTGCATATCAAAGTGTCAACCGTCCACAGACCAACAGATTGTTGGTGTAAATAGTAGCATCGGAACAGTAGGGTTCAGCCTTTGTAGCAAAGTTCTGTGAGATTAGTAGCATAATAAGGCCAAAAATAAAAGACGTGATATAAATACACGACTCACGGTACCAATATAATAAATTAACAAATCATAAAGTTTTTTTTATAAAGTTATTATAATCTAACTTTATTTATAAAGTTATATTATAATAAATTTTATAAAATTGCTTATTAATAATAATAATAACTAATATATTTAAAAAAAATTATATATATTAAATATTAATTTAATATTAATTAATTAAAAATAAAAATAAAAAATCATATCACCGGAAAATTATACAAGTTAAGATGAGATGTCAAGTGCATATGTTGAGTTACACATGCCAAGATAAAAAATACAAGATGAAGAAATTATTATCCATAAAGCTTTGAGGACAAAGTTTTGAAGGAAGGGCCAATTCATAACAAATAAATAAATAAAAGTTGATATATTAAATTGTGACGAAAGCAAATGAAGAAAACAATGTGTGATTGAACTGAAGAAAAGTGTCAACTATAAGATTTGAGGACAAAACTTTTGAAGGAAGGGGCAATGTTATGAATAAAATTCATAATGAATATAACAAATATAATTATTAAATAGTCAATTAAGGATTATGTAAGTAGTCATTAAGTTAGTGAAAGGGCATGTCTAAGAGACATGCCCAGTCATGAAAGGTCACCTACGTAGGTATATAAGCAAGGCCTCATTGTAACATTTAATCATCTCTTATACATTTTATATATAATATATTATTATTTCGAATACCTCTTGTGTATTTTACAATTAAGTCAACAAACCTACAGCTTTGTTGCTGCAATTTCTAAGTGGTCATTTCTACTTGTGTCAACCTTCAGAACCTTTTTGTGAGATTTTTTTTTGCCTTAGCATCATTTTTTGAGAATTCGTCCCTTTTACATTTTTTAATAGGGTTTTCCCTGGTTTATTTGGTTGCTTCGTTGGAAAGATATATTTCCTCTCTATATCACTATTTTTCTGTCTTTATCCTCTAGAATATTGGTTTTTTTCTTGATCTTGCTCGTTTGAGTGATTTGTTTTTCCCATTTATGAAAGAAAGCTTCTAGATTAGTGAAGTAAGGTTTGTCTCAAAAAAATAGTGTTTTGTGAAAATGCTTCTGTTTGCTTAATGGAAAAATGTTTTGTTTTTCTTTCAGTATGAAGTAATCGTGAAAATGCACTGATTGGCATCATTAATTGAATCATTTATTAAGAGCTTTTGATTTTAAATTTTTTTTCATAAATTTTAGATTTTTTGTAGTTTTTCATCAATTTTTAGGAATTGGGAACAATTGTTTGCAAAAATAATCATATGTTTTGGCTTAAAGCGAATGAAATTTTTCATTAAAGTTTTTGCAATTGAACAAAATTCAAATTGAATTGGCTTCTTTATGAAAAAAGAATGTTTTGGGATTTTTAGAAGTTTTGCACTTTCAAGTTCAAAGAACCTCTTACTTTCCCTTAACTAGGATTTCCTCAAATGAAAAGATCGCATATTCATTTTTGAATGCATTAGAGTATTTTGAGCGGGTCACAACATTATCAAGTTTCACTTTCATATCCCTCTAAGTAGGAAACAGACAAAATAACACAACGCTAATTGAAATTAATCTAGAACTTTTTATATTTTTCTAGGGCTCATCCCACCAATTTAGATCAGGTTAGTGCTTTGGAAAAGGTAAGTGAGTTAACTTTCCAAAGAAAATAAACAAACAATAGTATCTTGCAGTAGGGAAAAAATCCAATTGCTACAATTTTGCTCTGGGAATCTCTTCTTGTACAAGAGTTAAGCACGATGTCATATTGGACTCAGTGGAGTAATCGTACCTACTTCATTGGTAAATATAGAAGATTTGCACGCATTACAAACAGCGTCGAAAAGTTCTTGGGGTCACTTGTTATTAAACATGGGATTTACCATGTCAGGTAGCTTTCAAGGGGAATGAGCTTAGTTACTCTGCCCTTGCGTGTACGTTGGGCCATGGACTGTCCCCCCAAGTTTGATTGTATCAGATCGTAACCTTAGTGGCTATAATCTTAGGATTTTTACCAAGGTGACGGTGGAGGGCAGGTCCCACTGTACCTAGAACAGACGTTGACTAGACTCACTTAGAATTTTTGGAGGGTAATCTTCACTCAAGATGGCATAGTGGAGTTTCTTGCACCAGATTGTTTCATTAAGCAGGTTATCAAGGTAACTGGTTCCATCCGCTAGTTTTCCACATTGATCTCTACGAGGTTTTATTTCATCACTAACTAGTTATTTTATTGTGGAAACAAATTTTTTGTGTGTGGTTTGACTCCTAGATTTTAGAGTGCGTGTTCATTTGTTTGTTTTTATTTTTTTTAGAGTTATTACGTGTGATTTATTGAAATTTTTTGATTTTTCATTTTAAAATTAAATTGTGGCTTAATTACAGAGACAGTCATGTAGAATGCAGGGGAAACCCCCTGAATACATATCGATTCAATTGGAGAAACTTAAAACTGAAAGGAAAAAATCAATAGGATCCGGGTCTTCAGAACAACCATAATCATCCACTGTGATACATCTCGATTTTAAAGTAAATAGACCTCATGTATTTGAAACAAACTTAGAAAAAAATCCATCAGAAATTTCTGAAGCCATTACAGTAGAGCCCTTCACTTGTGAAGTCCCAGATACACAATAAATTGAACCATAAATCTTTGAACATGAGTCTGATTTTACAGAACCCAAGTCGCCTTGTAATGTTATAGCCCCTACTCCTAGTCCTCGTTCACCCCAAATAAAAATTATCATCACTGAGAATATTCCTCCTGGCCTCATTAGCATTGAATAAATTACTGACAATGAAGAAGAAGAATAAATTCCCACTCGTCAGGTTTCATTAGATTTACAGCCCGATGAACAAAAATTTCCATTAGATTTACCTTTTTCTCCTTTGTGACTGGATCCTTGGTATCTTACGACCCTTGACTTTGCACATTCATCTGGTTATGGTCATCCATGTCGTTGAATTCCATTTTAATCTTTACCCAGATATAGTGTATCTAATATGGCTTCTGGAAACATGTCTACTTATTCATCTATGTTCTCATCTTCTCCAGAAACCTTATTGTATGGAGGTCCTTCTGTTCTTGATGGGTATCAGTGACTTACTGAAAATTTTTCAGGAGCATCTCCTTCCCCTCAAGCTTCTACTAATTCAACTGGCTTATCAGAGTCTACTACCCAAAATTTGATTGCGGACTACATTTATATGATTTCCATGAATACCCCTCAAGTTAAGCCGTCAAGTGGTTACATTTCGCCTGGGGGAAACAACCTCTTCCAGGAGGACAACCTTACGTTGGAACATATCCTACGGTTGCAAGGCAACCTTTACCTGGTAATTATCCAAGTTATGGTCCAATGCCTCCAACTGGTTATGGTCAACCTTGTGTGTAGTAGGAACTACTTATCTGGGGATGAACACTATATGGACTCCTTTTTTTACTCAACAACCTTTGCAATCTAACCTGCAAATTCCTTCCAATCAACCTGCTCAGCCAATTATACAATTTGGTTATTCTCAACTCCAACAAACTATTTAATGAATGCCTCAAGTTACACTAGGGGAATCTGAGCCAAGTAGTCAGCAAGTTGGCCTGAGTACTCCTTGTACTCCCATCCAATCTGTTGTGCAAACGTCTATTAAGAAAACCAGTACTCCTCAAACACCCATCCTGAGAGTTTCTCAAGTATCTATTGCTACTACCCCTCAAATTTCAATGTCGACTGTCGCGCGGGCTATCCCTCAAACTATATTTTATCAAGCCATACCTATGGTCTAGTCTATACCTCAAACATCTTTAGGACAACTTAGTGTAGCAGCTTTGCAAACAAGTCAACCTTTTCAAGGGCATCATTTGCAAGGTCAATTCGTTCAAAGCCAACCGTTTCAGGGACAATATCAATTTGGACAAACGGGACCAAATATTCCTTTCCAAAGTCAAGCATACCATGGTCACAAATTCCAGATACTAGCTCAACCTCAACTTGGTATGGCTAACCATGGTTAACCTAGAAGTATGAACATTCCAACTGCTCAGGCTATTCCAGGATATCCCAGATACCCTCCTCTAGGTACCAGACTTGTCCCTCAGGGTTATCAATTTACACAGCAAGACCCTAATCGGTGGTTACATTTTATAGCAACTTTATATTTACCAGAATTGTCTCGACTAACAAATCATCCTATCTATTATTTTCCTTTTTTGTCGGGACTGTCTACTAAGTTTCCCAGTGACATTCTGAAGTTCGAGGGAAAACCGTGAGAAGAACCTTCAAACCATGTTATGACCTATCATCTTTGGTGTGCATCCAACTCTCTTATAGATGATTCCATTAGATTAAGACTTTTCTAAGAACCTTGATTGGTCTAAATGAAAATTGGTACATTGAGTTACCACGAGCCTCTTTCAACAATTTCAATTCCTTAGCAACTGCTTTCTTAACGCATTTTCATTTACTACTATGTTATGATAATGGTACTGAAATTTTGACATCACTCAAACAAAGTACGTCTACTTATATTTCAGATCACATCCATGAATGGAGACATAGATTCCATTTGGTCAAATTTTTTATCCCATATCAAATTTTGGTTGAATGGTTTATCAAGTCTTTAATCCTAAATATTACTAAAGATGTAGCCAAAGGAGGCATTGTCACAGAAGAGTGGGTTATCTCTCAAGCCCAATATCTAGACCTTGTTTACACACAGTATGGAACTTTGTATGAAAATATCCCATATTTACCTTGCCCTAGTCAAGTAACTACGACTCCTTCCAGCTCTCATGCCGTAGATGGTTTAATCAGTACAATTAACACATCCAAGAGTAAAAAGAAGCAATACGAATCTACCACTCTGATTATAAATTTACCTGATTCACCTAAAGGAGACTCTTCTTTGGAAAATACTTCTGAAATTAACATTATAGATTCATCTACCTCTAAAACCAAGTCAATTGGAGGTAAAGAGAAAGGGAAGAGTAAAAACAAATAGAACAACTCTTCAAAAGAGAAAATAGATAAAACTGAACCATCTGATGCGAAGAGGAAACCTCGTTATTCTTGTCTGATTTGTGTTGAAGATCATTTCACAAAAGAATTCCCCCATCGGGATGAGGTAAATAAATTCATAAAAGGTTCACCCACACCCGTTGTTCTTAAGGATCCATTTCCTTCACAAGACATTAAATTGATTTCTCATAATGGATCCTCTTCCAACTCATTGACATATATCATGATGATGTCCTCTCAAATTATGGTTGCAACACGATATCAACATTATGGCTCTAAGATTCTTGTAACTAGAAACAAAATTGGCTCATCTAGTCAACCTCCTATGTCAACTCCTCCTACGTCTGAACCATTACAGATAAAGAAACCTAATTTTGACATGGTAATTAAACCGCCTCATAAAGGTGTTCTTCGAAATTCATCTTTCAATACACATGCGACAGTTGCTCAGAATTACAACATTGTTGAAGATCTAGCTATGTCACCTTCAACAAGGTCGGCCCTCGAAGTTCCACAGAATTTTCCAGCACAAAGTAAATTACTATTGTCAGCTATTGGAGTTATTGAGTCTCAGGACTCTAATCTCATTATCTTTAATTTAGAAATTATGAACCTTGAATCCCACACCAAATGGATTTTCAAATACCAGTCTTTATCAAAACCAATAAAGTTTTCGCGCGATAAGTGATGAAGGAGAATATATGTTTATAATGTCTTTGGCTTATTGGAAAGCCCTTAGTTCTCAAATAATCAATCAATCATGCACAATTTTAAAAGCCTTCAATGGAATAGGTTTTCTCCCTTTTGGGATTCTTCAAGGTTTGCCTATAGAGATAGAAGGAAAAATTGTTACAGTTGAGGTGGAGGTCACTAATGCCCCGCTTGACTACAACCTTTTGTTAGGACGAAGTTGGTATTACGCTATGAAAAATGTAGTCATCAATCTTTCAATTGATAATGTTCGCCCATAAAGGGAACATTTTCAAATTTTATTAGTTGTATTCCTAGACTTCAGATCTTGCCTCTACGGGTAGCATCCCTTATGTTGGAAAGACGAATACTCCTTATGAAGATTTTGCAGTAGGGTTTCTTAAGGATTCATCTCTCATGAGAAATTTTTCCATGCCTCCTCTGATTATTCCTCGTAATATTTCCAATATCAATATGATTACATCAATCACAATTCCATTGGAAGACCCTTGGATTGTGCCTTTAGAATCTGAGTTAGACCTCTATGGTAGTGAGATGCCCTTATGTCCATATGAATTGGCATATGTGGCAGTTCAATCGCTTTTTGACCCCCCATCAATGGAAAACAATCAAGTGAATGTGATCAGTGACGAGTCCTCTCATTTATCAGGTTTAACAACAACACCTTTTTCTGATCCTTTCAACCAAGTATTTTTTACTGACGAAAGTATTCGGGAAATTATGACGTTGGATGAATTACTCTGGGATGATCTTCATCATTGATAATCTTTTCTACCTAACCTAGATAAACTTGAGAATGAATTTTCAACTAAATATGTCAATGAATATCAAAATCCCATGTCGATCCTTCATTCAGATTCAGAAACAAATTTAGGAAACATTTCTGCAACGATTCCAATTAACATTTCGGTCAAACTAGGAATAACTGAGAACATTCATATAGGTGCTTCATGCTCAATTGATGAAATCAACATGTACAAAGCCCTATTCTAGGAATTATGTGACATTTTTTCCTCATCTTACGAAGAAATTCCAGGAATTGATCCTAGTATTGTAGTTCATGAAATCAAGACATACTTGGATGCTAAAAATATTAGACAAAGATTGCATCCAATCCATCCATGAAAATCAGCTACTATTAAGGCTGAGGTTGAAAAATTACTTCGATCAGGTTTTATTTATCCAATTCTCTTAACTGATTGGGTATCTAATATTGTTTCAGTGAAAAAAAACAGGGAACTATCCGAGTATGTTTTGGTTATAGGGATGTCAATAAGGTTTGTCCCAAAGACAATTATCCTACCCCTTACATAGTCCAGATTGTTGAAAATTGTGCCAACAATGAAATATTTTCATTTATGGACGGGTTTTCCGGATCTAATCAAATAAACATACTCCCTATCGATCAACCCAAAACTGTGCTTATTTGTCCATGGGGAACTTTCGCATATCACAAATTACCTTTTGGTTTAAAGAATGTTAGCACTACTTTTCAAAGGGCCACGTCTTACGCATTTCACGATATCAAACATATTTTTCAACCCTACCTGGATGACATACCGGCCCATTCTATGCAACGGAAAGATCACCCTACACATTTACGAGCTATTTTTCCCCGATGTAGGCATTACAATATCCATTTGAATCCACCAAAATGTTTTTTTTTGTGTACAATATGGACAATTGTTGGGATTTATCATCTCTAAGGGAGGAATTTGTGTCGATCCTCTCAATTTCGAGGCTATCATCAATTTAACTCCTCCTTCTACTCTTCACCAACTCCAAAGTTTACAAGGGAAATAAATTTTTTTACGTTGATTTATTTCTAACTATGCAAAGCTGACTAAAGGTTTTACTTGGTTGTTGAAAAAGGAAATTCCATTATTTTGGGATGATCTTACTGACAAATATTTTGATGCACTAAAACACGTGCTAACCCATGCATTGTGTTGGGCGGAACTATTGTCGTTAATTAATTGTGTTGTAGTACTTTCCCAACCGTTTAATTGTCAATCTGAGGATCTTAGACTTACGAAGCACACACTAAATATATGCAGGACTGAACAGTAATTAAGATAATCTAAATTGCTTGATTGAAAGTAAAATAGCATGAAATAAGTTAACTAAGAAAGCGGGAAATTGCATAAGGAAAACAACATATGAAGAGCGACGAGACAATATCCATGAGCTCACAATAAAAATGGAAGAATCATATCACACTATGACAAATGGAAAGCATAACAATGAAATATTATAAAATCATTATTCTAATCATAACTGACTCCCTAATAATCATAACTTAAATACCACTAATAATGACTTCCTTTCCTTTTACCTAATCTCTACTTAAGAATTGACCTCCTCATGAAGAGATAACACTCTCTTTTATACATGAATTTCCTTTGAAAAGAATACAAGCATCTCATAATTACAAATCCACTATTATCTCAACCATTTTTCCCATTATTACAAAATATGATACCTTTAAATCCTCACACATATCTCTCATAAATCTTTAAATAAGATATGCTACCCAAATCTCCATGATCTTCTCCTTGGAATAAGCTTTGAATATTTATCTCATTGAAATGGTGGAGATATTCAAGAAGTATTTTGAATTAATCCTTCACATATTCCTAAAAATCACAAAGCTCATCCATACTTGAGATATTAATGAAAAGCATATTAATTTTCTAATATTTAATCATTAATTCACTTATAATACTAAAATGAATAAAGTGGAAAATAATAAGGGAATACCCAAGTATATTTATGGAAATGGTATGATGAAAGGTTAATGGGACGATGAAATGTAAGGAAAGAGTGGATGAAAATGGGACATTTCTGAGGCCCAACATACTCCCCAACTGAACTTGTTGCATGTCCCCATGCAACCTTGAATGGATCTTCTTAAGAACTTTTTCCATTCGATCTGTGGCATTGAATAATAATGTTTTTCTAATAGGGGATGTTTCAAGGATGTAAAATACATGAGTTACAACTTAGCTGACATTTTTTATGGTTGGTTCTTGTGTGACAACCACGAATATAAACAATGTTGGTTCTTATGTTAACAACATCAATTTCATTTGGCTTCTTGCTGTAATAATAGTTTTAACCATACATTCACTGGAAATGATAAGCAATTAATGTTCATAAGAAAGCCTTTTCTTTATATATAGGAATCATGCCAACATGTGTATCAATGTGTATGCAACAAAGTACTGTTTGGAAAAGAAATGTTGGTGAATGGGAAAAAATGGAATAATGAGATGGTAATGGGTGAAAAAAGAGTGATAATATGGTAATAAATATATTTTCCTACTCCCCAACTGAACTTGTTGCATTTCCCCATGCAACTAGGCATGGGTTAAAAATGGAGTAGGGTGAGGGAATTTTCCAAACTTATTCAGTTCTAGGAGTTAAGAAATTACATGATTAAAGGTTAGAAAATAGCATACCTTCACTTACCCAATAGTGATGATGAACTATGCAATAGGAATACGGTTGATGTTGGTGCTTGCTCACGGAAGATGTCACTGTTGCAAGATCAAAGAAATGTAATTGTGAATGTTGCTACGACTGTAACTGGATCATGGGAAGTGAAGGAATCTGAACTGTTGTTGTTAAATCATGGAAAATGTGGAAGGCGGAGGATGTAAATGTAGTATTTTCTGATATGGTTGTAGTCATGTTGTTGTAACTGCTGATGGATTCATGAAAAGGAATGTATAGTCTTCACCCGCTACGAAACTAGATGGCACAATTCCAATCATGCAAATGAATGTGTCAATGTCGAGCATGAAGTGAAATCATTGGATTAACAACCATTGAATAATTTCGTTAACCAATGCGAGGCAAACTCACCATTGATGTCAATGAGTGCCAAGGTACTAGAGTACAACTCGTGAAGTGCGCATGGATGTGTTGAGGTCAAGCCACTTGCAAGATCTGACAATCAAGAGACATTGATGTATTCCCATGATTTTCAGTGAGAAAACTTACCATTAAGGCATGCAAGACTCTAGGTACACAAAAGGAACTCTATTCTATATCCCAGATAAGGTTCTGAGGTCGATGGGGCAAGACTTGTGGAAAGTTGGGCCTTAAGGAATCCCACATCAGTCAACACAAGTTTAATCAAAAGTATTGGTAGGACTATAAATGAAAATATCTCACAGTCAGGCAGTGTGTAAGGCAATGTAATCATGGAAAGGGAGCTTGGGGTTTTTATTGACAAGGAAAAATGAAATGAAGAAGAAGAAGGAGATGATGTATGCAGTTCAGAAAAATAGGCATGTGTGAAGTCATGATGGATAAGGCAATGAAAAGTGGACTTCCATTCATGGATAATTAAGGTGCTTGGAAGGATAAATGTGGGTAAACATATCATGATGCAAAAGGTTTTTTTGTAGCAACAAATGTCATGACATACATAATGAAGAATTAGTTCCTCCAAGCTTTTAATGATGCATGTTTCATTGTGAAATTTGAAGAGCACTTCTTCATGAACTTGGTTCGTCTGCGAAACTGTAAAATCTTAGTACTAATCCTGCATGAAAATGGTGAGAACTTTGAAAAACATAAAATGTAGGAATGAGTATGAATACTAGCAACCAAATAAAATGAAATGCATTTACATGTTGTCGTTGCGTGCAGGTTCCTTTGAAGTAACTCCAATAAACAAATTAGCGTAAATCGTTTTCAGGAATTTATGAAATGTCCATTTGCGAAGTCTTTTTGTTTTTGTGTGTTTTTGTTTTTAATTTTTATTTATTTTCTTTATATATATTTTGAAACTAAAGCAGTGCAAATATGATAGTTAAATGCTAATGGAAAATATTTTTACCATGTTGCTTCAAACTGGGCCATCTCAGCCAACATAGTGTGGTTGCCACTGTGATGAGAGGGCAATTTATCCCAACAAATTGTCCATAAACATGTGATTGAACCTTCTCAATATTTCTTCTTGAAGCACTGAATAGATCAAGTAGTTTTTATCTCATGAATAACACCAAGGGAAAAGTGCATGTAAATAATAATTGTAAAAACACAGAATCCAAGGAGCAGCAACCACTTATCAATGAGGGGAGTTCCGCCGAATTTTTTTTTGCATAAAGAGCGTTTGCAATTGCAAAAGAAAGGAATAATAATGACATGCACATGCCATTTTTTAAGCCCTTTGGTTCATCACATAAAAGTTCCAAAATCAATCGTCGCATTATTCTATTCTTTGCCTTTTCACCACACACTTTCAATAATCTTGCCGACAAGAACATAGTCATCCACATGCAATCCATAACATGCATCCAAAGAAATGCATATAAATAAACAATGATAGACCTAGAACAAAGCCATCTATCTGCATTGGAGCACATTACTTGTTTCAACATTTCTATTTTTTCTCTACATTCATCATTCTTCATGTAGTGAGTTAAGAGAGGAGATCAAGACACGGGATGGAATCTGAGTTCAAGCCTGCAGTATGCATGGAGGAGACTCTTGAAGCTTGCATCATCATCATTGAACTCCCAGGTAAGTGATTCCATGAATATGTGTATTTTAATTTTTTGAAATCAATTTATTTAGTTCTTTATCCAAAACAAACCATCTATCCAAAATCCAGAGATAATTTTTTTTATATTTACTTGAGTAATACTTTTGGGATAATTGATTGACTGATTAACCTGTGTAGGCTTCAGAATAGAAGATCTGAGAGTGCAAGTGAACAACCGAGGCAACCTCATCATTAGCAGAGAACGTCGTGTGAAGGAACCAGAAGAAAAGCCCAAAGCAGGAGTGAGATTTGAGAAAACACAGAGTGGGGCAGAAATTCAGAAAGGTTATCAACATACCTGAGACTGTGAATATAGATGACATCACCACCAAGTTAAAGGACCAAGTGTTGTGTGTCACGCTACCTTTCGTTAAAACACCACATCGCATTCCTTCTCGACTCTCCCCACCACATTGCAAGAAACGCCATGGTTTATCACCTGAAAGAACCCAAAATCCATAGCAGAATTGGCGATCTTCCGTACCAAATCATCCCTCACGAAAGAAAATTTAATTACAGGAAGATCGCAACCCCTCATACTTGTATGCACGGGGGACTCTGGCAAAACCAGACTGGAAATGTTGAGTGATTAGCCAAGAAAGCATCGTTGTTAACTGCAGCAACGATGGAGGAGTTGATGCCTCCTTGGCTCAGCATCAGAGGCGGAGCCCGAGAGCCGCCCATAGTATTTCCTTGCTGGTGGACATCCATAGAAGACATATCTACAATGACTGATAACGATCTCACGAAAACTTAGTTACTGATAACAAAAATTCGGGTAATGATTCAATATACAGAATATACGGAGCATTAGATCAAGAAATCCTCGTTGCTCAATTAACTAAACTTAGGGTAATGCATCTTGCATGTGAGAATCTCTCTTAGAATAGTGTGCCATGCATGTTAGAACAACTGCGTCTTGGGTAGAAAATATCATATGCATCGGTACCAGACCCTACCATGGGTACCATTACTATCCATTCAACTGATCTAATGGGGCCAGATAGATTTATCTCTCTTCCATATCTTCTATCGCTCAGCGTGCAACTGTTACCATCGCTCTTATGTGTAGTCATTACCATCGTTCTTATGTGCAGCTGTTACCATCAATATTCTGTGCAAATTGTTACGATGTAATTCACATTGCCTAGTGATAGGAGCGGATGTTTTAGTATTAGACGAAAGCTTATGTGGAAAACTTGTTTTTCATGAGATTCCATTTCATAACGCAAAATGACAACGACACGACAAATTATTCAAAAATGCGTGCAGATCATCAATCATTAATTCCGGTTGTTGGTGCTAAATATGGAATGATCTCCCCACTTCTAACTTTGAATAAGAAAGAACGATATTTATACTTCTTATCCATCATTGTGAATGGTCTAGATCCATCAGGTGGCAAGCATCCAACATGCACACCAGTCTTTAAGCCTTCGATTAAACTTCAGAAAAATCCGCATTCTTGCTTAGATTGAATAGAAAGAGGGGAACATTGGGGATCCGATGTGTTTGGGCTGGACTTATCCCTTTTTCCTTCTTTCATAATAAGGTGAGATATTCAAGAGTCAAATTTGGATTGGTTAAAAACATTAAAGGAAGAAACAGAAGATCTGAAAATTTTATTTAGAAAAATAATTTATGAGCAAATGGAAACAAATTGTAGACGAAAAATACATTAGGAAAAAATTGTTTTATCGTCGACAATAAAAATTCTTCCTGAAAACGTTAGAGGCATCCTATTTTTTGATCCTCGCGTTCGCAAAAAGCATGGAGGAGAGCATACTTATTCTAAAAACAGTGTTTTATTCGTTATCCCTGCCTTCTCTACACTAACTAAAAATTAGAAATTAGTTACGTGTAATCAAATAGCCAATGTAACCATCCACACAACGATATTATGAATATGTTCATTGTCAATTTTGTAAATGAAAAATGAAAATATGCAAAAATAAATAAATCTAAATGCTATAACTGGAAACTACCTAAATAAAAATCAACAGATTGATCTGATCGAGTATTTACTTGGAACCATTGTTCAATAAAGCTTTCGTAGGCGTGATTTACCCCACTCAGATCATGTTGTAACTCTTTTTCATCTTCCTCGATCTCCTGTTCGAAGAATTGTTCACCCTCAGATTTGTAGGAGTCTCTGGATTTTGAATCTTCATTCGTTGTTGGAGGAGTAATTAAGCTCTCGACTGTTGTCAAGATCTCCTCTTCGTGGGAAGAGGAGATCCCTACCTTTGCAACGATCTGAGTGAGTTGTTCCAAGCTAACACTCATCACAACACTATCTTACACACATGGGTTAATAGAGAGGTTATTACAGTACCCAAAACTGAAATCATAATGAAAATAAACTAATTTCATAAAAATCACGAAATGCAACAATTAAATACTCATTCTCAGATAGAAAAAAATTACTCTTCACAGTTGCAGAAAACACACACTTGCAGAAATTGAAATTCACACTTACCTGAAAAAGAAGAGATCAACCAAGGAACGTCTATTTATTTCAAGGCAATCAGAAAAATATATGCATAGAAAATACCAACAATTAACACTGGCACATTTATCGAAAAGCAGGTTGTTGAGCAAGCATTTTACTTGTTGGTTACGTAGGTTCTTACCTCATGTTTTCAATACCCAATTCTTTTAAAGCAAGAAAAAAGAAATTACTTAAAACCAAACATTAGTGTGGTAATGCTATTTGACTGCCTCCCCGGTAATGACACCAAAATGTTCGGCGACACTATTGTCATTAATTAATTGCGTTGTAGTACTTTCCCAACCATTTAATTGCCAATCTCAAGATTGTAGACTTACGAAGCACACATGAAATATATGCAGGACTGAAGTGTAATTAAGCTAATCTAAATTTCTTGACTCAAAGTAAAATAGCATGAAATAAGTTAACTAAGAAAGCAGGAAATTGCATAAGGAAAACAACATATGAAGATCAACAAGACAATATCTGTGAGCTCGCAATAACAATGGAAGAATCATATCACACTATGACAAATGAAAAGCATAACAATGAAAGATTACAAAATCATTATTCTAATCATAACTGACTCCCTAATAATCATAACTTAATTACCACTATTAATGACTTCCTCTCCTTTTACCTAATCTCTACTTAAGAATTGACCTCCTCATGAAGAGATAGCACTCTCTTTTATACATGAATTTCCTTTGAAAAGGAGATAAGCATATCATAATTATAGATCCACTATTCTCTCAACCATTTTCCCATTATTACAAAATATGATCCCTTTAAATCCTCACACATATCTCTCATAAATATTTAAATAAGATATTCCACCCATATCTCCATGATCTTCTCCTTGGAATAATCTTTGAATATTTATCTCCTTGAAATGGTGGAGGAGATATTCGAGAAGTCTTTTGAATTAATCCTTCACATATTCCTACAAATCACAAAGCTCATCCATACTTGAGATATTAATGAAAAGCATATTACTTTTCTAATATTTAATCATTAATTCACTTATAATACTAAAATGAATAAAGTGGAAAATAATAAGGGAATACCCAAGTATATTTATGGAAATGGTATGATGAAAGGTTAATGGGACGGTGAAATGTAAGGAAAAAGTGGATGAAAATGGGACATTTTTGAGGCCCAACACATTGTTGTTGCATCCACCTAATTATCACCGAGACTACTTTTTGTATTTAGTTGCATCCAATTCCACCATAGGGATGGTATTATTTCAAGAAGATGAATCTACCATTGAACATGTGATTTGTTATTTGATTTGGAACCTTACACCTTGTTGATTCAAATTATAGGCTTATAATTTGTCAATCATAAATTATGAACCCATGGTGGGAAGGCTTATGAGATGCTGTGAAAAATATATGCAAGCTTAATACTTCAAGTGCTTACTTAATCAAACCAGTAAATCACTCATAAAACTAATGCCTCTTTTCTGAATCAACATTTTGCAGCAGAGGCTATGGAGTGTATCTGAACATCCCTCTACAACTCTTATTCTTGCTGATGTGATCAGAAAAGATAGGAGATCAAACTTACAGCAAGAAAGAAATCAACTTAACAATGTAAATCGAACTTGATCAAATGAAATCCACAAATTTAACACAAAAACTAAATCATTTAATCAATTGGTAATTGATGTTGAAACTTCAGAAAGAGTACATTAGTTGTATGAATAATCATTACTACATAACATAAATTAAAATACACACACATAACTAAGGGAGTTGTGAGCAAAGGGGGGGCTCCCTCACTCACAACCCCTGCAAATTAAAGAGGCTTTCTCAGTAGAATGGACAGAACATCAAATATTATATTAATATGTAAATATTACAACCGAGTACAATATGATATGTGCTATCAGCAAAACCCAACCCAAACAACTCCTTACATCATAAAACACAGTCAAATTTATACAAGTTAGAAATCCCATATTTGGCTCGAATGAGGAAAATTCTAATATGAGCTAGGAGCTATCAATACAGGTACAATATCATCTGAATTAGCTAACTTAGGTATAATCCATGACTGAAAGCATGGATTAGACAATTTTCGTTACAAGGCTGAAGCTACTCCTCATGTGGCCAACGAGAAGAGGTCTGTGGATCTGGGTGATTTCGAAGGTGGATTTGGCATGGTCAATAGGACAGCTTCCATGTACGACGAATTCCCCACAAAACCCATGTTCTATTTAGATTTGGAATGAGTGGAACATAGCTAACCGCTAAATCTGTTGCAGGAAATTGGAGCAGCTACAGGAAATCTGCATCAATAGGATTTCCGGAACATCTGTAGGAAATGTAGCTACATGAGTTGTCTTTAGGAATTTCAGAGTTGTTTCGAATCAAAGAAAATCTCCATAAGATTCTTAGATAATTTGGCATGATAATTTCAATAAGGAAACAACTAGTTAAGGAATACTTCAGATTAAAGGTAAAAATGATATTTTTTATGTTGATTTGCATACCTCAAGCCTACAGTACCCTTTTTGCCAAAACCCTAGCTGATATAATCGAAATAAGAATATTAGGGGTTAAGGAGAGTTCGAAATGGGAGAGATAAGGTCTAGGAAAGGTGTCAAAAACAGGCAAAATGGGGACTCAACTTCTCCCCCACACTTGTCTTCTTCCATGTCCCTTATGCAAGAAAAAATGTTGCACCCTCCAAAACAGGAAATTAGTCCTTGCCCTAGGCTGTAGCTATTGCAGCCAAATGATCGAGATGGGCCCTATTGGACTCTGACTGAACCTCACCCCTGTGGATCTTATTTTCCTTATTCAGATGGCCAATCTAAACCTGCTTCTTTTTCATGATTCAGATCGCCTTCTGGTGCCATTCCTCATGCTCTTTCTACATGTGAAGGTTGTTCTCTTTCAGAGCCTCATTCTCCTTCCTCAAAGCCCGTTCTGAAACCGTGATCTCAGAGATAATCTCCTCTAACTCTTGTAGAGACTATTTTTTATGGGGATTTACTTTCCCCTCATGATGTACTTGGGAAGAGTGTCCTTCATAGCCATATTGGAAGTCTGGCTCCTTGTGAATCTCTTAGAGGGGGTGGAAGTTCCCTTCGACTTAGGCTTTTTACCTGTGGTCTCTACGGTCACCACCACTTCTTCATTTTTTTTGTCCTCCATTTTCTTTGGACCATGATTTCATGGCTTCTTCCTTGGATTTTCTGTTGGCTCTTCTTCCTTGGGATCTGAAGGGTCATATTCTTCGTCCTCCGCGAAATAATTCTTGGCCAGAAAAATCCTCCCACGTCTTTTTCTTCTTCTGTAGAACCTCCATTAAGATGATCTTTACAAGCCCATGGTGATAGAGGTTTTCATCCAAGCGGGATGCCCTTTCCTTAGCGGCCGTAGAAATTTTCATCAAGGAATTCTTCAATTAATATTGCAAATTCAAAGGCTTGTCTCGAAAATGTACGAAAATCCAAATGTGAAATAAAAACGTGAGCCCAAATCTAACTTCGCATGTTATATACTTCTACAGGAAAAATAACAGGTGTCGATAGTTACTTAGGAATTATTTTGGAATCCCTTTGCTCCAGTCATGGTTTGAATGCTCCTTCTTGAGAAATTACATGCAAATTCCTTTTTTAAAGCGTTTGTTCTTAAACCAACGTTCTTCGTCTGGTGATATTCTACATGCCCAAGCCACCAGGTCCTCTGTTAATCAGAATTGGACGTTTTTTACTTGTGACTTGTCACCGTTAAGATTCAGGGCAAATGACTTCGTAACTTTTGAATTATGTCCATTGACTTTTTGAAACAAGGGTAACCACCCGCTTTTTCTATTCTCGCTTTGCTACGAGGGTCAACTTCCAAAAGAGCAGGGCCCTGCAACTCAAACTAAACAGGGGCAGGCAATTTTGACATAGTGAAGGAAGGGAGAGACAGAATGAATGCGGCTCATAGAAAGGCGGTGCCAAGACTTGCAATGGATCACTCGACAAGGGAGGGTTAAATTTGAAATATCGGAGAGCAAGAAGATTTTGAAAAGAAGATCGTGATCATGATTATCATCATGATCTGACCTGCGGAATGGATATCGAGAGTACAACCACCGGCATGTCAGATTCATGATGATCGGGGAAGGAGCTTAGTTTATGATACAATGGTTTACGGCCATGTTTTTCTGCAAGGGTTACCATAGCTTAAACCATACAAAATTTTAAAAATTAATCATCATTGCCTCTTACCTCAAGTGTCATGTCAATGGTTGTATCTTACCAAACTTACCTCCCAATGTTCCAGTCCTCAGATGTCGTTTTCTTGTTTCTTGGAATGATAACCCACTCAAAAAAATTACATCAGATGTATAATCACACAATTCATGACCTCGACCAATAATAAAACTATCAGTACTTTATCAAATAATTTAAACTAATGTTTTGTCTATGATTTTTTTTCTTCAGGAAACTAAGGCGTTGTTGCAGGAAATGAATTCATAACTGTTGAACATTTTGCAGGAAATTATTCTACAGTAAAAACCGTTTCTCCCTCGTTTTTGTACAGTTCATTGCACATGAATGAAGGTTCTGATGTCGAACGTGCAAGGATCTCATTGGATTATCAACCATTGAGGTCAACTATCAACCAATGCGAGGCCTGTCACCGTTAATGAGTGTGAGGACCAAGGTACCCTGATGCATCCTAGCAGGTGTGAATTTATGAGTTGTTTTCAAACCCCCTATAGGATCCAGCAGTCAAGGAGCCATAATGATTCCCCATTAATATTGGCGAGATAGCCTGTCATTAGGGCATACAAGCTTCAAGGTATCATAAGGCTCTAATATTTGCACCCAAATAGTTTGTTGATGTCGATGGGCCAAGATTTTTGGAAGGAGGGCCTTAAGGAATCCCACATCAATCCAACACGATCAATCCACAGATTAACTGTGTTGGTGTCCCGTGTTTTGATAGTTTGGAAAATCAAAAGACAAGGCAACATCAGAACTAATATTTAGAGTTACAGGATCTAGTCCTCCTGTTCTCAGAGAGGGATCTCTCAAATGTTTGTTTTCAAAGGTTTATCTTGTGTGCTTTGAGTATTGGTTTTAGACTATTTATTAAGTGCGGGTGTTTGTTTATCTGTTTGGTTGAATTGATACATCAGAACATGAAAGGTCTAGGAAAGATATATAGAATGGAGAAACATCTGGTTCATTGGGAAATGGAGTCAAGAAGAGGTCATAACATGCCCATCAATGGATATGGGATATCATAGGGAAAATCTAACTTGGCCGCAGGATCCTTTGATTTTGGAATGAGATGGACATCAATGATTTAGAAAGAGAAATTTGATTCTCAATGAAGGGAACTTGAAAACATAACTTGAACAATAAAGAAATATTTGATAGACAGGGCTAACCATAAATTCTATAAACATTCTTTAAGAAAATAATGACTTCAAGACAACTTTCAAAATGAAATCTAAGACTCGGGGAACACCCTATTTCCTCAAATATTTTACTTCAAATGACTTAGAAAACATAAAAGATTCACTGATATTTGTAGTCATAGAAGAGGGAACACCTAGCACATCTATGATCACAACTATAAAGACCTTTAATACACTGTTTAAGCAAGGACAAAGGGCAATATCAGAAAAAACCTCCTTGACTTACTGTAAACAGAGATACTTCAAAGGGAGACTTCAATAACAACCTTTAAGTGGCAACAGACAAGCAGGGAGAACCATAAGTCATGCTGAAACCAACTGTTCGAACTATTAAGGAAATAAACAAGCATGAGGACTAAAGAGAGAGATTAAAGACTCTAAAATACCTCAACAGAAGAAAACATGAAACAGTGAAGGACGAACAGGTCTAAGGTGCTTCCAGGAGTCATTTATCAGCCTAAAACTTTCAACCTACTGTAGTAAGAAATTATGGAACAGAATGAAAATAGTAGAAAACATTAAACAATTCAGAATACTTCACCAACAGCCAAGCTCATGGATCCAATGATAGAGACTTCTCAGGAACAAGCATGAAACAACATCATCAAGGCTTCCAAGACTTCAATTTGTTCTTCAACTTCAATAGACCATGTATTATTTCAGAGAGTTTCAATATTAAAACTAGTGATCAACCAACCAACATGTCCTCATTTTCTTCAAAAGTATTTATAGAAGAAATGAGGAGGTCGAATGGGATAAAATATATTCTAAGTTCAATTAATATAGTGTATTGTCTCTTCGACCTTTGAGGGGATTAATGGAGAAGATTCTTGATATTTCCTCTGTATTAATTGGTTTACATTAAATTTTAGGCTTGCTGGAAAGAGTTTGTTGACTTCAAGGCTCCTGGTTATCCTTGTAATAACTTCTGCTGACAGTTTACAATAAGTTCCTTTGGTTGAAATAAGTGTTCAGCTGTATTGATGCAGAATATCTCCTGGGGGATTCAATTAGCCCCAGATGTGGCAACATAGGTTTTTTGTCTAATAAAACACTCATGATTTTCTTTAAACTGTGTTTTAGTCGGGAGGATTATGCTTTTGATAATCCATTTTAGCCATAATCCCCACAGATCTGTCTTCAGTCTTCCGTGCTGGTGCGTTTCTGTCTTCGACCCTAATACTCTTTGATTTGTGATTGACTTACTGTGTCTTTTGGGGGTGCAGGGATGCGCAGAGGTGATATGGAATCAATGCCTCATGAAACACCGATGAAACGTGGAGTTTAAACCCTGCGCATGATTCTCTTTGGTAAATTGAAGGCGAGAGGATCGTCACCCTCTGACTCTGAATTTTCTTCAGACATAGCAGAGAAACCATTGGAACCCTGCAAAAAACAAATAACGTTATAAAATCCTGCATGTATAGGTTTATTGCTTTAGAAGGCACATGGAGAGAGCAAGGCCGTTGGATGGCATCATCCAGCGGTTGAGATTGATTAGAGGGGGTCAAAGGAAATTGGGGAGAATTTAAATCGGAGACGTCAATCGCGCAGAGATCGACAGTCGGGAGCGGAGGCGAAAAGTCAAAGAAAAAACAGAGAAATGGTTTAAAACCTTTGTTTTGGACAGAAATGGTCACAAAATCAAGTTTGGGGATCAGGACAAACATGGGTCGTTAGATGAAATCGGCCCACGCAATCAACGGCGGAGAACATGCACCAATAAACCTTATAAAATGCGCCTGGACTTCAGATTTTCAATAAAATTAGGGTGAAATAAAACCCCGGGTCTAAAAATGTTGACTGGACAAGGAATCAGGGCGATGAAGTGTGGGCCGTCGATCTGCAGATCAGATCGACGATAGAGATGCTTTTTAATACTACATCGTACCCTGGTTATTTCACAGGCATCTTCGGAGAGCGATCACCATCTGATGAGCGGCCTCAGGTCGGATGGTGTACGTCAATATCACGCTGGGTCCATGTCTGAACTTTAATGCGCGATGAGGGCATTTTTTCAACAGTGCTCAAGGCCACGCATCGGGCGGTGAATGGAATCGCTGCAAAATAGAAAAAACCGCCTCCCTCTTGAAAGCGGTGCGATGAATTCCGCCCGGTTTTTGCAATAGTGAGTGGTTGGTGGGGACCACCAAGGCGATAGATCGCGTGCCGTCGATTTGCAGATCAGATTGACAGTGGAGAGCGACTAGCATTTTGTACTGGCGAAAAACTTTATAAAATAATAAAAAATCGACAAATTTTATATAAACAAAGGTTTATACTTTGGGGGCGAAATATTTATTTTCAATACGGTTTGGCGCCTGTTTGTGGGGCCATGGGTTATATGGAAAACCATATGATCAGGGTTTATGGAGGGAGGGCTAATCAAAATCGGGCGACGCGATAAGCACTTGGAAGGATAGCGCTTGGTTTTAGCACCAAGGGGTATGGAGGGGAAGGGTTTTGGATTTAGCCCAAGGGGGCTTTGAACAAAAATATGTATTTTTTGAGAAGTTTTCAATGTTTTTCAAAAGTTTTGAGGGTTTCGATAAGGCAAAGAAGGAGTCTTTAAACCTTATCAAAGGGGTTTTGATGAAGGGGAAAAAAGGGAAAAAACATGAAAATGATAGATTTTATGGGGAAAAAAGGAGAGGAAAGAAGGTTAGTTTTGGGAGAGGGGAAGGGGGAAAAAGGTGTTTGCAGCAGTATTTTGGCTTTGAAATCAACAGAATTTCTAAGTGTGAAATGAGCACAGCAATGAAGATTTAGACATGTGCATGAGGCCTTTTGAGAGTCTTCAAGAGTCAACACTTTTTAGTAATAAAATATGTTCCTTGAAGACTCCAGAAAATGATTTAGCCACCTTTTGGTATAAATTTTTTTTATAGGTGGCTACAAGTGGCTCCACTTGGAGATGTTGGCTTTTTGAAGGCATCAAGAACTTCAGACTTGCCTTCTCTGGGAGGCTGATCAGTTGCCTCATCCATTGGGTTGCCTTTCTTTCTCTGGATGATCTTCTTATGCTCTGAAACATATTAGCATTCATGGATCAACAATGGAGCTTCATCAATACAATCTTTCTACCTACCTAATCCTATTGATCTAACATTTTTTCTTCATTAGAGTGCACTTGGATTGGCAAACTCTTTCACAACATTTTATTATTTTGAAAGCAAGAAATATAATCTATTTCTACTCCTTATTTCTCCATGGACTCGGATTAAATAATTGAGCCCATATGATTCTCTACCTAATCTACTGTCTATTGGGATTAAACTGTCCAACATACTTTATCCTCTAATTTCTACAACAAAAATTTAAAAAGCAATCAAGTCAAGATTGAACAATCTAACTTGATGCTGGTCTATGGCATAAAAACAAGTTGCACATAGACATTATTTTGCACAAAATTTTAAAAGAAAAAGGAAAGCTCAGGATCTTATATTTCAAAGCATTTCCTTCACCCTTTTTACAGCTCTGTTTTCGAATTTGTTTGAGCTGTTTTTCTTCTATCAAATGGCTCAGATTTTGAGCTGATTAGAACTAGTTTTACCTCTTTTGTGAATCAGGATTTAAAACAGATTTGAGTCATTCTCTTTGCTTGGAAAATCAGGTTCGAATTTTGAGCATGTTTGAAACTTTAATTTATATCCTAAACTATCTACTAATAAGCCAAGATTAAACAGTTGGGCAAATCAAATTCACTATCCTATTAGCAGAAAATTTAAAGCTAATTAGCCAAGATTAGACAGTTTGACTAACCAGAAGCGTGTTCTTCAGGAGTGGCATTTGAGCTTGCACACTTTCAGATTTTTTTCTCTTTTTTTGTATGGGGCTATGCCTTTCTTGTTTTCACAATCTGCCCTCTTTTCTCTTTTCGATTGTTTTTGTATTTTTATTTTTCCAACTTTGAATGCAATGTTTAGACTATGATACTTACAATGAAAAATAAAATGCTTTAAAACTCAAGACTCTTGGCAGAAGTAATGCTTGAGCATCTTTCCATTGACAAGACCTCCATATAGATTTTCTCCATTCAATTCTTTCAGGAAAAATGCATTGTGACCCTTCTCAGCGTGAATAATATAGGGACCTTTCCACAAGTTCTCAAACTTGCCATGTTTTCCCTTCTTTTCTCTCCTTGAATCCCACTTAAGAACAACATTTCCAACTTGGAAATTGTCTACCTTAGTCCTCTTATCAAATATATTCTTCATATTTTCTTGGACTAATTGTGTTCTTTGATAGACTTCCTCTCTGGTTTGTTGTAAATGGATTGTTTGGTTGACTCTTCTCTGCATACCATTCTCTTCAACCTGCACTTCTTGAAGGAGCTTCATGACTGTCACTCCTAATGAGGTGGGAAATACTGCATCCATGCCATAGACTAGTTGATAGGGGGACATGTTTATTGACTTCTTTGTAGTTAACCTATCAACCCATAAGGCATGAACCAGTTTACTGTGTCATGATTTCTGATTTTGTTCCAACGGTTTTTTAATGATATTGATGAGGCTCTTGTTGGAAGATTCAGCTAATCCATTTCCTTGGGGATAGTAAGCAGTGGAATGGCCCAAGGTTATGTGGTATTTGTAACAGAAATCAACCATCTTTTTAGATTTAAAAGCAGCAACATTGTCTGTTATGATTTTTCTGGGACAACCAAATATGGATAAGATATTTGTTTCAAGAAACTTGATAATGACAGAGTCATTAGCATTCCTAGAGGGTATAACTTCTATCCACTTGGTAAAGAAGTTAGTGGCTGTGAGGATACACTTATGTTGAGCTGAGGAGGATGGGTGAATTTCCCCAATGCAGTCTAAACCCCATTGTTGAAAAGGTTCCTAGGGGTAAGGGAAGAAGTTTTCTTTTGCCATCAAAGATTTGACACTTATGGCAAGACATGACCAACTTCTGAGTGTTTGGGAAAAGGGTAGGCCAATAGTAACCAGATCTAAGAATTTTTTTCGTTGTGGCATTCTAGTAGAGGTGTCCTCCACGTTCTCCATCATGCAACTCATGCATGATTTTTCCTGCATCATCTTCAAGTAAAAATTTAAGCAAAATTACAACAACATTTTTCCAATATAATACCCCATCTAAAATGCAAAAACTCAAGGCTTTTTGTTTCAAAAATCTAGCTTTAGTTTTAGACAAAGAAGGAGGGGTATTTAAATATAAAATCACATAAATAATGTCAGCATACCAAGGAGAATTCAGAAATGTTTCTTCAATAAAAGGAGCAGTAGATTCTTCTATTTCTTCCAACACATCTACCATATTCATGTCTAGTGCTTGGAAGTTAGACTCAGCCATAAGTTTTGCTAATCCTTGCCCTTTAACTAGTTTGGTGGGCCTGATTTCTAAGTCACACTCAAGAATAGTTGCAATCCATTTTCCCCTTTTACCATCAGGGTCTTGACTTAGAATGTCCTTGACAACAGTATGTGGAACAAAAGAAATTATGAGAGAGTGTAAAATATAGACCCTAAAGTCTTTTAATGCTTTCACTAATGCTAAGGCTTGCTTCTCCATGATGTTATATTTGAGAGGAGCGTCTCTTAAGGCCCTACTAAAGAAATATATTGGTTTTTCTTTCCCCAAGTGATTCTTTTGAAGTAAAATTGTAGCTATTGTATGCTCAGATGCAAAAGAAAAGATGCAACAGTCTTTGGTAAAATCTGGACTAACCAAGACTGGTGTTTGAGTAAGAGCTTGTTTGACCATTTTGAATGATTGTTTAGCTGGTAAAGTCCATTTTACACCGATATCTTTCTTAAGCATGTTTTTAATGTTTCTTAATAGCTCAACAAGATTAGGGATAAACCTCCCCAGAAATTTGATCTTTCTGATGAAAGATTGCAACTCTTTGAGGCTTCTTGGATGACTGATTTGTAATATGCCATCTATCCTTGTAGGGTCTATTTTGATTCCTTCTTCCGAAATTATATGGCCAAGAAGTTTACCTTCTTGGAGACCAAAAAGTGTTTTCTTGGGATTCAATGATAAGCCAAATTTCCTACACTTCTCAAAAACCTTTCTTAGGTGAATCAAATGTTCTTCATCAGTTTTTGAGAAAACAATTATGTCATCAAGGTAAATGAATATGAAATAGCCAATATCTTCTAAAAAGGCTATGTCCATGGCCCTTTGGAAGGTGGCCCCTGCATTCATTAATCCGAAAAGCATTTTGACATACATAAAGGTGCCCCAAGGTGTGGTAAAAGCAGTTTTGATTTGATCACTTCGGAGCACTAACACCTGGTTGTAACCCGAGAACCCATCTAAGAGGGATATCCTTCTTGATCCAACTACCCTTTGAAGTATATGGTCCATCTTGGGTAAGGGGTAGTTGTCTTTTAAAGAGGCTCTGTTTAAATTTCTGAAGTCAATACAGAGCCTGATTTCCCCTGTTTTCTTTCTAACAGAAACTAAGTTTGATACCCATTCTGAATATCTAATTGGTACAATGATCCCAGCATCATGCATCTTTTCAATCTCTGCCTTAAATAAAGGTAGTAAAACAGGGTTTATTCTCCTTAGTTTTTGTTTAAAAGGCTTTTGATTTTCCTTCAAAGGGATTTTATGCTAGATGATGCTGGTATCATACGATTTTAGGTCTTTGTATCCCCAAGCAAAAACATATTTAAACTCTTTAAAAAGATCTATGTATTGCAATTTTATGTGAGCTGGGGGAGTGCTAGATAGTTTGATCATCTTGGGTTCTGCTAGACTGCGTATGTTATGCTCTTCTACATTCGTTTCCATAGGCTCCATTCTCGGTTCTTTGGCTAAATCATTAAAATAAAAAAGGTGTTCTAAAGGTGCTAGACCTCTTGGAATTTTATCATTTTTGCATTGTAAAACTTCCAAGTCTTCTTGGTATGCGTTGTCAATTATATCTGCTTCAAAAGGATCTTCATAATGATTTATATCAGCAATATATGTCATTTCAACTTCTGGGATTTGTTCAATATACACGCGGTTTTCTTTATGGCTGGTTTCTGATATTGGTATGTCAAAATCGTTTTCTAATTTTAAGAAATCATCTATGTGATTGTCAGAGTCAAACACTTGCCAGTGATCTTCGTTATTAGGCACAACAGGCCTGTGTTTTACCTTCACGATAAGCTGTTCATTTATCTCAGGTATTTGGCAGTTGCTAGCATTGAAGGCGAGTTCATTTGCTAGATGGTTCAGTGCTCTAGGGATGAAAATATGTTCATATTTTTCAAAGGTTTTCAATAGATCCAGGGCAGTGTTCCGATATTCCCTAAGACTTGGATTTGTAGTTGAGTATTCTCCTTTGATTTGTCTTATGATAAGTTCAGAATCTCCTAGGATTGATATCCTTTGGGCTTCTAATTGTTTAAGCAATTGTAAGCCTAGGAGGAGTGCTTCATACTCAGCAATATTGTTAGTGCATGGGAAATATAATTTATATGAAAAACTCTAATTCGTATTTTGAATCCAAACACCTGCCCCTGCACTTGTTTTATTACAAGATCCATCAAAGTTTACAGTCCACAGTATGTTTGCCTTATTTCCATTTTCTTGTTGCTGTTGATTGCCAATGTTTTGAATTTGATTCAAGGGAAGATTTGATTGTTCTGGTGAACTGATTGGGTCCATGTTTTCCTTATCTTGTTGAGTAATTTCATCTTCGTTATATAAGATAAAGGAATCTAAACTTGATTGAATAGAATAGATTGGAGATTTGTTTGGTTTGTCTATGTTGCTCACCATATACTTCATGTGAGATTCCCTGTATAGTCTTCTATTTTGATTAAAAACAGGGATGGTGGCATAAGACATGTCCATTTGAAGGCTTCCCTGAAGCTTGGCTCCCCAAGATCTTGATAAGAGCATGCCATACTTAGGGGGAATGTTAGCTACCACTATGTCCATGACTAAACTCTTAGTAGGGATTTGGGATAAGTTAACACACAAATCTTTGATTAAACCCAAACATTTGACTCTGCTTGAGTCAAAGGAATACAAATCTTTGTATGGTTTAGTAATTTCTAAGCCTAAGCTTTCCATCACTACCTTGGGCATTAGATTGTGTGAAGCTCCAGAGTCTAACATGGCATTATGTAAGATTTTCTCATGTATGTTCAAACTAACATAGAAGGGAGGGACGACCCCTTCTTGGTATTTTCCTTCAACTTCTGGACCAAACAACAACTCAGGTTTGTCATCTGTCAAGTTTAAGGTGTCAGTATCACTTCCTAAGTTCAAAGCTTTCAAAACTTGGTTTTTGTACACCTCTTGGGTTACTAGTTCAGCTAGGGGGGTGGTAATTTTTATCTTAGCAATCTCTCCCTCAAGGCTGAAAGGAAAAATTGACTTGGTCATATTTACATCTGTTTTTTCAATTGAATTATTTTCAGTGATTTTGATTTGTTGAACCTTGTTTGGACTGGTAATTGGGATAGTTTTATTAGGACCACTAGCTGAAGTGCTAGGGGTACTCTGTTCAACATTTGGCTGGACACTTTTGTCTTTGTTTATGTCTGGTTTCTTGGTCACAATGTTGGTTTTTTCTGCTGTCTTTTTGGGCTGAGTTTCTGTGTTTTTCTTGACAGCAGAATTAGTTTTTTTGTCCTTTGAATTATCTATGTTCCCCTTGCTCCTAAGATCATATTGTTTGTGCACCTCCATTATTTCATTTTCAAACCCCAATCTATAGCCATCAGAATCTTCATAGGTGTTTGTACTGTGATCAGAGAAGAAACCTTGTTCTTCTTCAGTGAGGAAAACAGCATCCCCACTGTCTAATCCAATCAAGTTTACATGATATTCTCCCAACCTTTCCAATTCCCTATCTTCCTCATATTGATCTACATAGTTCTGTTGGAAGGGAGGTCTAATCTGTTGGTCACTTTCTTTTTTCTTATCTTGATTGTTTTCTCTTCTATAATTCTGATTTCTATTTCTGATCTCTTGGTGGCACTCTCTCATTTAAATTGATCTTCTCAAGCATCCTCTCCATTACCTTCACTAGGTTGTCAATTCTTGTGTCAGAAGTTGAGGTTGAAGGTAGTAGGTCATCTTTATAAGTTACCCTTTTCTCTAATCTCAACCTATTTCTTTTCTCAATTATGTTGGCTTCTACGCTCATAGCTCCCTTTTGTATGTCTTCTAAGGTTAAGTAGTCTCTCTCCCTTAACTGATAATTCATTTAAGCATCAAGGCCTTCGGGATACCTTACTAAGGCCATGCCTTGAGGAGGTTTCATGTGAGGTGGAAGAGCATTGTAAACGCTATTGAACCTAGTGGAGTAGTCATGAACACTCTCCCCTTGATTTCTCTTGAGGCTGCTGTACTCTGCTATTATTTGGAGAGGATTCTTTTTTAGTTCCCATTTGTTGATGAATGTTTGATGCAAGACAGGAAGATCATTTATGCTGTTAGGAGGTAAGTTTTTAAACCATTTCTTTACATCTCCTCCTAAAATTTGGGTGAAGATTCTCATCTTCACAGTTTCTTCTTCTATCTCCATGTAATTGAAAGCATCTTCCATCCTATCTACATGATGTTAAGCTGTTGTAGACTCTTTTCCAGTGAAATGAGGGATTTTGGATTGGTAATCATTTGGTAGGGGAAGTAGAGGTTGTGGTAACACTAATGGGGCATACCATGTTGCCATTGCTGGAAATAAGGGTGGGTTTACAAGGGGTGGATTTACTGGAGTGAAAGTGGGCTGAACAAGAGTGTTTTGCACAGTGGTAGTATGAATTGGAGTGGAAGAAATACTTGGGCCAGCAAACTGATTTTGAGTAGACTTGTTATGAAAAAGACTAAAGTGATGAAGAAGTTGGGAATCAGGAGGAGTGGAAGGTGAGGCTTCTCTACTGAAGCTTTGTTTCAAATTGCAATATCAAGGTTAGTTTGGTTTAAGTCACCTTGAGATCTATTTCTAAAGATGTTCTTTGTATGATGTAAATCAAAGTGTAAATCCTCCAAAACAACAAGGTTTTCAGGGAAAGATTTTGTTCTTAAGAGGCTCCTATTAGCAGATGATTTTCCAGATTTAGAAGTCTGCCATAGAATTCTCTCTGGATTGTCAACAATTAAAGGAGGATTTGGGTCTGGATGGGATCTAGTATTGATCCTTTTTGAAGCCAGACTGTTTTTCAAAAATGAGAGAGGTTGAGGTTTTCAGGGACTGTTTTTGGGAGCTTCGCCTCTCAGGATGTTTTATCTAGTATGGGACTAGGCTTCTAAACTTCTTCAAGGCTGGTTAACACAGTCCTAAAGAGATTTGGGGACCTAGATGAGTAATAGGCCTACTGGGGTTAATAGAGTCGCCAGGTGGAAACTATTTAGCTTTGATGAAGGTAAAATATTGGAGGGTTCCACCACCATGTTTATTGTGAAGCCAAACTGAATTTTTTTTTGGTTTTTTTTGAGTTATCTTGATTTTATAGGTTATGAGAGTGTCCTAAATTTGACTTAACACTTATCTAGGGTGTTTAATCAGACATATTTCACTCTTATGGCTTGGTAACTAATTCCTTCAAGGTTTGATAAGGTCTGATGAGAATCCTAAGGGTTACTTAGTTTGTCACTGATTCAAAAAAGTCCTATCATAATTACCATTATGCTGGGTAGTGCTTGAAGAAGGTTACTTATGTTATACTGGGCCTAAAAAGTTTGAAGAAGGGTTTTCAAACCACTATATTCTCAGTATGTCCCACCGTGATCGCCATTATGTTGGTGTCCCGTGTTTTGATAGTTTGGCAAATCAAAATACAAGGCAACATCAGAACCAATATTTAGAGTTACAGGATCTAGTCCTCCTGTTCTCAGAGAGGGATCTCTCAAATGTTTGTTTTCAAAGGTTTATCTTGTGTGCTTTGAGTATTGGTTTTAGACTAGTTATTAAGTGCAGGTGTTTGTTTATCTATTTGGTTGAATTGATACAACAGAACATGAAAGGTCTAGGAAAGATATATAGAATGGAGAAACATCTGGTTCATTGGGCAATGGAGTCAAGAAGAGGTCATAACATGCCCATCAATGGATATGGGATATCATAGGGAAAATCTAACTTTGCCACAGGATCCTTTGGTTTTTGAATGAGATGGACATCAATGATTTAGAAAGAGAAATTTGATTCTCAACGAAGGGAACTTGAAAACATAACTTGAACAATAAAGAAATATTTGATAGACAGGGCTAACCATAAATTCTACAAATATTCTTTAAGAAAATAATGACTTCAAGACAACTTTCAAAATTAAATCTAAGATTCGGGGAACACCCTATTTCCTCAAATATTTAATTTCAAATGACTTAGAAAACATAAAAGATTCACTGATATTTGCAGTCATAGAAGAGGGAACACCTAACACATCTATGATCACAACTATAAATACCTTTAATACCACTGTTTAAGCAAGGACAAAGGGCAAGATCAGAACAGACCTCCTTGACTTACTATAAACAGAGATACTTCAAAGGGAGACTTCAATAACAACCTTTAAGTGGCAACAGAAAAGCAGGGAGAACCATAAGTCATGCTGAAACCAACTGTTCGAACTATTAAGGAAATAAACAAGCATGAGGACTAAAGAGAGATATTAAAGACTCTAAAATACCTCAGCAGAAGAAAACATGAAACAGTGAAGGTTGAACAAGTCTAAGGTGCTTCCAGGAGTCATTTCTTAGCCTAAAACTTTCAACCTACTGCAGTAAGAAATTATGGAACAGAATGAAAACAGGAGAAAACATTAAACAGTTCAGACTACTTCACCAACATCCAAGCTCATGGATCCAATGATAAAGCCTTCTCAGGAACAAGCATGCAATAACATCATCAAGGCTTCCAAGACTTCAATTTGTTCTTCAACTTCAACAAACTATGTATTATTTCAGAGAGTTTCAATATTACAACTAGTGATCAACCAACCAACATGTCCTCATTTTCTTCAAAAGTATTTATAGAAGAAATGAGGAGGTCGAATGGGATAAAATATCTTCTAAGTTCAATTAATATAGTGTACTGTCTCTTTGACCTTTAAGGGGCTTAATGGAGAAGATTCTTGATATTTCTTTTGTATTAATTGGTTTACATTAACTTTTAGGCTTGCTGGAAAGAGTTTGTTGACTTCAAGGCTCCTGGTTATCCTTGTAATAACTTCTACTGACAGTTTACAATAAGTTCCTTTGGTTGAAATAACTATTCAGCTTTATTGATGCAGAATATCTCCTGGGGGATTCAATTAGCCCCTGATGTGGCAGCATAGGCTTTCTGTATGATAAAACACTCATGATTTTCTTTAAATTGTGTTTTAGTCGGGAGGATTATGTTTTTGATAATCCATTTTAGCTGTAATCCCCACAGATCTGTCTTTAATCTTCCGTGCTGGTGTGTTTCTGTCTTTGACCCTGATACTCTTTGATTTGTGATTGACTTACTGTGTTTTTTGGGGGTGCAGGGTTGTGCAGAGGTGATATGGCATCAATTCCTCATGAAACACAGATGAAATGTGGAGTTTAAACCCTGTGTATGATTCTCTTTGGTAAATTGAAGGCGAGAGGATCGTCACCCTCTCTCTCTGAATTTTCTTTAGACATAGCGGAGAAACCATTGGAACCCTGAAAAAAAAAAATAACGTTATAAAATCCTGCATGTATAGGTTTACTGCTTCAGAAGGCGCGTGGAGAGAGCAAGGCCGTTGGATGGCATCATCCAGCGATTGAGATTGATTAGAGGGGGTCAAAGGAAATTGGGGAGACGGTCGGTAGCGGAGGCGAAAAGTCAAAGCAAAAACAGAGAAAAGGTTTAAAACCTTTGTTTTGGATAGAATTGGTCACAAAATCAGGTTTGGGGATCGGGACAAACATGGGCCGTCAGATGATATCGGCCCACGCAATCAACGGCGTAGAATAGGCGCCAATAAACCTTATAAAACACACCCGGACTTCAGATTTTCAATAAAATTAGGGTGAAAGGGACCAACAAGGCGATAGATCGTGCGCCGTCGATCTGTAGATCAGATCGACGGTGGAGAGCGACTAGCATTTTGTACTGGCAGAAAACTTTAGGAAATAATAAAAAACCGACAAATTTTATATAAACAAAGGTTTATACTTTGGGGGCGAAATATTTATTTTCAATACTGTTTGGCACCTGTCTGTGGGGCCATGGGTTATATGGAAAACCATATGATCAGGGTTTATGGAGGGAGGGCTAATCACAATCGGGTGACGCGATAAGCGGTTGGAAGGCTAGCGCTTGGTTTTAGCACCAAGGCATATGGAGGGGAAGGGTTTTGGATTTAGCCCATGGGGGATTTGAACAAAAATATGTATTTTTTGAGAAGTTTTCAATGTTTTTCAAAAGTTTTGAGGGTTTTTATAAGGCAAAGAAGGAGTCTTTAAAACTTATCAAAGGGGTTTTGATGAAGGGGAAAAAAGGGAAAAAACATGAAATGATAGATTTTATGGGGAAAAAAGGAGAGGAAAGAAGGTTAGTTTTGGGAGAGGGGAAGGGGGGAAAAGGTGTTTGCATCAGTATTTTGGCTTTGAAATCAGCAGAATTTCTGAGTGTGAAATGAGGACAGCAGTGAAGATTTAGACAGAGCCATGAGGCCTTTTGAGAGTCTTCAAGAGTCAACACTTTTTAGTAATAAAATTTGTTCCTTGAAGACTCCAGAAAATGATTTAGCCACCTTTTGGTATTGTTATCACTCAGATTTTCCTTGAAGTTGTGGAAAAGGAAAGTAAATCCGAGGTAACCACAAACCATCCTTCAGATACAGAATCTAGCCAATCTGTATCCAGAGAGGGCTCTCTCTTTAAAATTTAGCTTTGTTCTTAGAAAATATTAGGCTAGTTATAAGTCCAAGAGTTTTGTTTGAATTTAAATGGTGGAATCCGCCAACTAAGGGCATGATTGAGTATTTCAGGCCATTGGGCTATGAATTCAAAAGGATGGCTTTACTGGACTAACTTTCTACACACAAGATGGCTTTGCAGGGCAAGATAGCCAAACATAGAACAATTTTTAGAAATTAAAGTGAATGGAATGGATTTTGAAAGGATGAAAGGCAATTACGAATATTTCAACATGTTCAAAGAAAGAAAATGAATGATTACAAATAAAGAGCAGTTAAGAATTCTTTACTATAGTAATCAAAATGTTTAAACCAGCGAAACAAGAGCAATTAAGAATTCGTTGCTTATAACCAGTTTAGAAGAAAACATTTAGAATAATCACAATTGAAATCAGAGTACAGTTAAGTAAGTTCTAATTTATTCTTTTATGTCAATTACTCAGAAATGGAACACAGTGATATTATAAACAGATATAAAACTTAAAACATAGGATAGAAAAGACTTATTGAACTGTAGTCTGACACATGAATCCTGCAAAAAGTCTTGAGCTTCAAATCATCATCCAGCAAGCCACAAAGAAGTTTCTCCAAAACAATTTTATTCCAAAAAATCAATGTTACATCAAAGTAGAAGAATCCACCCAAAATACTTCCAAGAGTGAAGTATTTATACAAATTCTAAACTAAAATATCTTGAAAAAATATCAAGATTAGTTCACAAATCTCTCCAACTATTTTACATAAATAGAACTTAAGTAAAGGACACTCAAACTAATGCATCTATTTGGCACTATTTTGTATGGATAGGTGATGAAAAAGAGGAGAATTCGAATTTTATTCAACTCTTAATTTGATGATAAGGCATCCAAGTCAATAACTGCTTCCCTTCTTTGTGCATTCTGCTCCAACAATTCTGCAAAATTGGGGTTCAATGATATCCTTGTATTTCTTAATCCGTAATATATATGTAAAAATTGAAAGATTTTATTTGGATTAATATGTTGGTAAGATAAACCTCTTTCAGTTTCCTAAAATTCCTCTCCAGTTGTGCACAATAGGCTCTGCAAAAATATGTGTAAAACAGAGTTTTACAGAGTTTGAAAAATAGCCTGTAAAGATGTGCATGTATCTCTCAATCTGAAATCACTATGAAAAAAATGAGATATTTTTTGTAGATGGGTCTCTTAGGAATAAAAACCTCCTTCATTTTTGTAAGATGTATTTCTGATTGGCCACAATCTTCTCTGCAAAAGGATGACTTAACAGGAATTTTCTGCAAAAAGTGTTTTCCAACATTGTTTAATATTTCCAAAACCATAATAGTTGTTAGAAAAGTGAGAGAGGTTTTTGTATATGGTGCTCGTAAGAACATAAAACTCCTTCAGTTTTTCAAAATTCATCTTGGATTGATCAAAATAGTGTCTGCAAAACAATGACTAAAACATGCAATTTCTGCAAAAATATTCCTTCTTGTTGTGTTTTTCATCTTTTCACTTTTTTGTTCTTTTGACTATTTTACTTTCACTTTAGACAAAATTCAATGTTGGTGAAAGTATTTTAATTTCATATTTTTACCATTTTACTGTTTCTGTAATTACTTTTACTGTTTACCTTTGACTGCTCTGTAACTTCATTTTAACTTTCATTCTGACTTTTACCTGATACACTTCAACCACTGATACTCTTTAGCTGTTATGCTTTATAACCTCTGTTTGAATAGATTTTATAATACTCTTGGAGTAAAAAAGTCTTATGACTAGTATTAAGATTGTTTATCCAAGGATGTGGTCTTCTGATCCCCTGTAAAACAAAACAAATTGTTAAGAAAGCATTGGTTTGCAGGGGAGGTCGAAAAGGTTTCATTTGATTTTTAGAGGTCTGTGGAGTGAATCTAGAATGATTTTTGGGAGGTAAACCATGCTCTAATTGGTTAACAGAGGCTTTAGGTGGCGCAGCTAGGTTACAAAGAGTTTTACTACACAATCAGGTGAAAATGAGCAACACTAGGGTGTTTGTGTTTAAACGAGTAAACAGTTGATATTGGCGGGTAAGCTTTGAATGAATAGTGTCTTGAACAGGTACTGGTTATGGCGGAAGAACCTTGGAATACTCGACTGCAATTCTCTTCAACAAGTTAATGGTTGGCAGGGTTTAACAGTTGGTTTTTTAAATTTTTCTACATGGGAGTGTAGTCGTTCACTGTGGAGGAAAAAATGAAAAGACGTGGGTTGTTTGGTTTTATTCGCAAAGTCAACAGGGTGGCGGGATTTTTTATTATTTTATTGGATGACGTCAGCATGGTACAGTGGACATGTCACAAGCGGAAAGGTGGTAATTGGTTTGTATCACACCGCTTATGAGGGACGGCGGTTTTAGGCGAAAGGGCAGCGATGCGATTCAACAACTGACACGTAGCACGACACTGTTTGAAAACCGCTTGGCCATCGTGCATTATCTTTCATACGCGGATGGCCAACAAAATGGATGAGGACCGTAGATCTTTGATGAGTCGATCGGACGGTCGACGGGACAGGGAGATGGCGGGGAATTAACGGCACGGGCCCAATGTAATTAACTGTTAATTAAACCCATCGGGCGGAGTTTGATTGGCTGGAGTCGGTTATTAATTAATCCTGTGGATTAATTAATCCCTGGTATAGTGGATGGTCGGGAATTGTTTATTTTTATTTTTTAAACACATATATAATATGTTTAAACGCTTTTTCATATATTTTTATTTATACAGTAATTAACTCAATGTGATTTATTTACTGTAGGGGGGCGGGAATAATAATAATGTTATATTTTAGCCAAAAGGGGGTATATTGTGGGTTTTTTATTTGAATAAATGGGAATAAAATATTTTTGGCTAAAATAGTTATAATACATGGGTTTTGGGGATATTATTATAAAAGGATTTATATGTAATAGGAAAAGGTGATTTTCATAGGGAGTTAATATGTAAATTAGAGTTAATATGACAAAGGGACAATGTAAACTCAAAACACTTAAATATAACCAAGAAAGTGAAGTTTCAAAAATAAATGGCATTATTATACTTTCATCACTTAGACTTAGAATAAAAAGTGATTTTGAGGGCTTTTCATGAAAGAGGTGAATGAATGTGATAATGGATCATTTCAAGTACTTAGGTTTTTTCAATTATTGGGCTGAGGGTCCGGTCCCTCCAAAAGTCAAGGAAATGCCTTGAGCCCCTTTAATTTTCAAAATACCTTTGCACTTAAGGGGAAATTAGTGAAATCTTTAAGGGAAAATGAAGGGGAAGTTAATAATCTTGACTTTGCTTTGCTGTGAACTTTTCCAATGTAGTATCTGCCTTTGTACTTATGATAAAAGTAAAATTGAACACATTTGGAACCATCATTCATCACATATAAATTTGCAACAACATCTACCTACCCTACCTACTTACTCTACCATTTTCCCTTCCTTATTAGGGTGCACTTAGACTGGCAAACCTTTATCAATCTTCTTTTTCTTTTACATGGCAAACCTATCTAAGTCTACACTTATTACATTCAAGGGCTCAGATTAAACTATTGAGCACCTTTTATTAACTCTACCTATCTACTTATCTGCCAAGATTAAATAGTGTGGTCAGATATTTATTCTCTATTCTACAACATGAAATTGAAAAATGAATGAGTCAAGTTTAAACAGTTTGACTCTTCATAAATTGTGGCAAAAGTTTGACAAACTGCACACAATTTTGTTTATTACATCAGAGCAAAAAAGTAGTGGCATTTGGAGTTGCACACTTTCCTTGGCCTTTCTTTTGATGGGGTTAATTTTGTTTCACCTTTTTGGCCAATTTTATTTTTTCACCCTTTTATTTTCTTTTAGGGTATACCCTCTTTACATTTTTTAAATTTTTTGATTTTTTGATTTTTTAAGAATATGGAACACCTTTGCAACAAGAAAAACGTTTGAACATATTGCATAGTTTCAACAAGTCAATCATGAAAAATGACACCTATTGGTATATGAGTCTAACACTAACTCCACTTGGGGATGGATTTTCCTGGTGAAAATTCAAGAACTTCAGTCGTATGCCTCATCCATTGACCTTGGTGATCCTTGGTGAAATGTCTTCGTGCACCGCAACCGAAATCTAATCTGAAACTAAAACAACACACAAAAATTTTGAAATCAACTTAATGAAAAACTAGCTGAAAATTGAAAACTAAAAAAAATGCTCAAAACTCTGAGATTATTAGCACTCATCTACCTACTCAATCTACTAAAAATTTTGTTGAATCGTGTAATACAAAAACAAGCCAATGAAGCCAATCAAGTAGTCAGAAGATAAATGGATAACTTGATTAAGTCATGGATCAAAATTGAAGTATATTAAGATCATGTGCCTTTATAATAAATGATATGATGTGTAAAGGACACTTTTGATGTATTTGATCTTTATAGAGAAAACATGTTTGCAGATCTGGGCTAAAAATATTCTCCATATAATCTGATATAGGATCAATAAAATCATGACGTATGTTATTTACTTATAGGCCTTCAATGACTAATTGTTCATTTGAATTATGAATATTAGACCATGAAACTATTTCTTCAGTATTTTGTTTGAAAGAATAATCATCTTCAATATGAAAGTCCAAAGATATTATAATTTCTTCTTGCTTTGGAGAAGGAAGATTTTCAAAGAATTCTTTAGGATTTCAGAAATTGTATGACTGAACTTGAGAATGCAAAATTTTGATTTCATTTTCATAATTTTCAGAAATTATCTTGAGAACACATATTTTCAGTTTAGGAGAATATTTCTTGATTTCAAAAGAAGAAAGAAAGCTCTTAGAAAATCCTCATCAAGCTGAAGTTCTAATATCTCATCCCTAAAAATAGCTAGTGATTGTTCTAGGAAATTATCTTGAATTGGGAGAACATAATTATCATTATACTGATCATATTTAAGAAAATCTTTAGAATAAGGAATTTCATCAATTATAAACATTGGATCAGTAGATTTATCTTCCAACAATCCCAATATATCTTGATTAGATTGGTTGCATTCTATTTGAGAGTCATTATTTTGCTCAATAGGAGTGCCATCAAGAAATGGGCCTTTTTGGGATGGTAGAATAACATGAGCATCAACCTATTCTTCTTTCTCTTTATGGATAAAAAATTTAGTACATTCATCAACATTAGAAGAATCAGAAACAATTTCTTCATTATGTAAATGTTTTGAGGATGGTTGCATGTTTAGCAGTAAATTGATTTCTTCTTTGGTGAGGGGGGGTGGGAATCTCTGAGTTCTTAGATTTGAATAACAATTGTTTTTTCTCTTATCTAAAAATTGATCATGAGGTTGAATATTTTATTTAACTCCATTCAAAATATTAAATGAAACATCATTTGTTAATACATAGGGGTTTTGTAGATCTTGATTTATCTCCTGATCTATTTCATCTTTGTTTAACTCCTCTTGATTATTATGACATTTAACTTGAGAATGAAAGTTCTGGATTTATTCTAATAAATCTTCAGGATACCAATTTCCAAAATCTTCATCAATATTTTTAAGGTAATGTATAAGATCTTCAGCTTAATCACAACAATTTTGAGCTAATGATCAATATGGAAAATCTTCTTTGTAATTATCATAAAATACTTTATGAAAATATTTCAAAGAAAACAAACTTGCAGGTTTGAGAGCTTCGTACCATTCTCTTGCTTTTCCTTCTAAGGTTACCATGAATATTTTCATGAGGAAATCCTCATGCCAATGACCCTTCAATCTTGATGAGTGTATATGAAATTTAATGACATGTAGTAAAGGATCATCAATGTTCTCATCTTGAAACATAGGCAAATTTGTACTCAAATTTATCTTTGGTAGCTTGTGTGGAAATCCAGGTATGTGATATCTGCTCATGGGACCATATCTTCATTTTATTCTTGGATCATCTTCAAAATCAACCATAATGAAAGGCCATGTTATCTGTACAACCAAGTTAGATCCTTATATAAAATACAATACATATTGAAAAATGTTCCTAACGAGAAAGAAAAAAATGTCTTGGATTAAGATCCAAGTTGAAAGCATAATCTTTCCATATTGTTCTTCTAGGTTCATTCCTCCAGTGGAGTCTTGATTGTGAAATGGATTTGGAGTCGCCAGGCGGATGATTTTAACCTTTGTGTGTTTGATCACTGTCCACCATCAAATTTTGGGTCACTTAAACCTCGTAAAAATTTCGAAGAAAAAGTTAGTTCTTCAGAAACCAAATCTTTTATGAATTTTCAAAACCACTTCTATGATTTCTTTAAGAGGCTTTAGATATGAGATTTAAACTTTCTTAAAGATTTATTGAACTAGAGAAACTGATTGAATTTTTGAAACCAAAGTTCAGTCTATAAAATAGACCGGAGATTGACTGAAGTAGCATTTATTTACTATGCAATTGCAGAGCAAAAGCATTTCAAAGGCTACCTGGCTAATCTTCAGGCTCCGTCTGTAGTTTATAAATCAAACAATAGTAACAATAAAATGATTCAGTTCCCAATTATGGTCGCCACTATGTTATCACTCAGGCCTTCCTTGAAGTTGTAGGAAAAGGAAAGAAACCCGAGGTAACCACTAACCATCCTTCAGATACAAAATCTAGCCAATCTGTATCCAGAGAGGGCTCTCTCTTTAAAATTTAGCTTTGTTCTTAGAAAATATTAGGCTAGTTATAACTCCAAGAGTTTTGTTTGAATGGTGGAATCTGCCAACTAAGAGCAAGATTAAGTATTTGCAGGCCATTGGGCTATGGAGTCGAAAGGATGACTTTACTGGATTAAGTTTTTACACAAAAGATGGCTTTGCAGGGCAAGATAACCAAACAGAGAGAAATTTTGGATATTAAAGTGAATGGAATGGATTTTGAAGGGATGAAATTAAGAATATTTCAACATGTTCAAAGAAAGAAAATGAATGATTACAAATAAAGAGCAGTTAAGAATTCTTTACTATAATAATCAAAATGTTTAAACCAACGAAACAAGAGCAATTAAGAATTCGTTGCTTATAACCAGTTTAGAAGAAAACATTTTGGAATAATCGCAATTGAAATCAGAGTACACTTAAGTAAGTTCTAATTTATTCTTTTATGTCAATTATTCAGAAATGGAACACAGTGATATTATAAATAGATATAAAACTTAAAACATAGGATAGAAAAGACTTATTTAACTGTAGTCTGACACATGAATCCTGCAAAAAGTCTTGAGCTTCAAATCATCATCCAGCAAGCCACAAAGAAGTTTCTCGAAAACACTTTTATTCCAAAAAAATCAATGTTACAGCAAAGTAGAAGAATCCACCCAAAATACTTCCAAGAGTGAAGTATTTATACAAATTCTAAACTAAAATATCTTGAAAAAATATCAAGATTAGTTCACAAATCTCTCCAACTATTTTACATAAATAGAACTTAAGTAAAGGACACTCAAACTAATGCATCTATTTGGCACTATTTTGTATGGATAGGTGATGAAAAAGAGGAGAATTCAAATTTGATTCAACTCTTAAGTTGATGATAAGGCATCCAAGCCACTAACTGCTTCCCTTCTTTGTGCATTCTGCTCCAACAATTCTGCAAACTTGGGGTTCAATGATATCCTTTTATTTCTCAATCCGTACTAGATATGTAAAAAATGAAAGATTTTATTGTGGATTAATATGTTGGTGAGATAAACCTCTTTCAGTTTCCTAAAATTCCTCTCCAGTTGTGCACAATAGGCTCTGCAAAAATATGTGTAAAACAGAGTTTTACAGAGTTTGAAAAATAGCCTGTAAATATGTGCATGTATATCTCAATATGAAATAACTGTGAAAAACTTGAGATAGGTTTTTGTATATTGGTATCTTAGGAACAAAAACCTCCTTCAGATTTGTAAGATGTATTTCTGATTGGCCACAATCTTCTCTGCAAAAGGATGACTTAACAGGAATTTTCTGCAAAAAGTTCTTTCCAACATTGTTTAATATTTCCAAAACCATAATAGCTGTTAGAAAAGTGAGAGAGGTTTTTGTATATGGTCCTTGTAAGAACATAAACCTCCTTCAGTTTTTCAAAATTAATCTTGGATTGATCACAATAGTGTCTGAAAAACAATGACTAAAACATGCAATTTCTGCAAAAATATTCCTTCTTGTTGTGTTTTTCATCTTTTCACTTTTTTGTTCTTTTGACTATTTTACTTTCACTTTAGACAAAATTCAATGTTGGTGAAAGTATTTTCATTTCCTCTTTTTACCATTTTAGTGTTTTTGTAATTACTTTTACTGTTTACCTTTGACTGCTCTGTAACTTCATTTTAACTTTCATTCTGACTTTTACCTGATACACTTCAACCACTGATACTCTTTAGCTGTTATGCTTTCTAAATTTTTTTTGAATAGATTTGATAACACTCTTGGAGTAAACAAGTCTTATGACTAGTATTAAGATTTTTTATCCAACGATGTGGTCTTCTGATCCCCTGTAAAACAAAACAAATTGTTAAGAAAGCATTGGTTTGCAGGGGAGGTCAAAAAGGTTTCATTTGATTTTTAGAGGTCTGTGGAGTGAATCTAGAATGATTTTTGGGAGGTAAACCATGCTCAAATTGGTTAACAGAGGCTTCAGGTGGCACAACTAGGTTACAAAGGGTTTTACTGCACAATCAGGTGAAAATGAGCAACACTAGGGTGTTTGTGTTTAAATGAGTAAACTGTTGATATTGGCGGGTAAGCTTTGAATGAATAGTGTCTTGAATAGGTAATGGTTATGGCGGAAGAACCTTGGAATAATCGACTGCAATTCTCTTCAGCAAGTTAATGGTTGGCAGGGTTTAACAGTTGGTTTTTTAAATGTTTCTGCATGGGAGTGTAGTCGTTCACTGTGGAGGAAAAAATGAAAAGACGCGGGTTGTTTGGTTTTATTCGCAAAGTCAACAGGGTGGCGAGGTTTTTTATTATTTTATAGCATGGTACAGTGGACATGTCACGAGCGGAAAGGTGGTAAGTGGTTTGTATCGCACCGCTTATGAGGGACGACGGTTTTAGGCGGAAGGGCAGCGATGTGATTCAACAACTGACACGTAGCACGACACTGTTTGAAAACCGCTTGGCCATCGCGCATTATCTTTCGTACGCGGATGGCCAGCGAAATGGATGAGGACCGTAGATCTTTGATGGGTCAATCGGATGGTCGACGGGACAAGGAGATGGCGGGGAATTAACGACGCAGGCCCAATGTAATTAACTGTTAATTAAACCCATCGGGGGGAGTTTGATTGGCTGGAGTCGGTTATTAGTTAATCGTGTGGATTAATTAATCCCTGGTACGGTGGATGGTCAGGAATTGTTTATTTTTATTTTTTACACACATATATAATATGTTTAAACACTTTTTCATATATTTTTATTTATACAGTAATTAACTCAATGCGATTTATTTACTGTCGGGGGGCGGGAATAATAATAATGTTATATTTTAGCCAAAAGGGGGTATATTGTGGGTTTTTGATTTGAATAAATGGGAATAAAATATTTTTGGCTAAAATAGTTATAATACATGGGTTTTGGGGATATTATTATAAAAATATTTATATGTAATAGGAAAAAGTGATTTTCATAGGGAATTAATATGTAAATTAGAGTTAATATGAAAAAGGGACAATGTAAACTCAAAACACTTAAATATAACCAAGAAAGTGAAGTTTCAAAAGTAAATGACATTATTATACTTTCATCACTTAGACTTAGAATAAAAAGTGATTTTGAGGACTTTTCATGAAAGAGGTGAATGAATATGATAATGGATGATTTCAAGTACTTAGGTTTTTTCAATTATTGGGCTGAGGGTCCGGTCCCTCCAAAAGTCAAGGAAATGCCTTGAGCCCCTTTAATCTTCAAAATACCTTAGCACTTAGGGGAAATTAGTGAATTATTTAGGAAAAATGAAGGGGAAGTTAATAATCTTGACTTTGCTTTGCTATGAACTTTTTCCAATGTAGTATATGCCTTTGCACTTTGTGATGAAAGTTAAAATTGAACACATTTGGAACCATCAATCATCACATGTAATTCTGCAACAACATCTACCTACCCTACCTACTTACTCTACCATTTTCTCTTATTTATTAGGGTGCACTTAGACTGGAAAACCCTTATCAATCTTATTTTTCTTTTACATGGCAAACATATCTAAGTCTATACTTATTACATCCAAGGGCTCAGATTAAACTGTTGAGCACCTTTTATTAACTCTACCTATCTACTTATCTACCAAGATTAAACTATTTGGTCAGATATTTATTCTCTATTCTACAATTCGAAATTGAAAAATGAATGAGTCAAGTTTAAATAGTTTGAATCTTCATGAATTGTGGCAAAAGTTTAACACGCTGCACACAATTTTGTTTATTACATCAGAGCAAAAAGTAGTGGCATTTAGACTTGCACACTTTCCTTGGCCTTTATTTTTGATGGGGTTCATTTTCTTTTACTTTTTTGACCATTTTCTTCTTTTCACCCTTTGATTTTTCTTTTAGGGTATACCCTCTTTACATTTTTTGAAAATTTTTGATTTTTTGATTTTTCAAGAATATGGAACACCTTTGCAACAAGAAAAAGGTTTGAACATATTGCATAGTTCAACAATTAAATCATGAAAAATGACACCTATTGGTATAGGAGTCTAACAGGTATAACAAATTTTTATAGGTGGCTAACAAACTGAAAAAAAATAAAAAAAAAAATAAAAAAAAAAAAAAATAAAAAAATAATAATAATAATAATAATAAATAAATAAATAAATAAAAATTATTGAGAGGATCCCAAAGGATATACTAACCTATGTTTTTAACGAGCCCAGTGGTAGTCCATGCTCGGCATATTTCAATTTTAAAGAGTCTGAAATACTGAAAAAGAAGACTCCAAGGGGGCTCCTTTTCCGTAAATATTCCATTGGGCCCAGAAAAAGGAATAAACCTGTACCCAATACACATTCCTACCGAGCACGAGGAGGAACAAAGTGAGCTCATTGTGTTAGCCACCTGTAATATTTTGTTATACCAAAAGGTGGCTAAATCTTTTTGAGCCTCCAAGGAACAAATTTTATCACTAAAAATTGTTGGCTCTTGAAGACTCCTTGTAGGCCTCATGCCTCTGTCCAAAATCCTCATTACTGTTCCTCTTAATTCTGCTAATTTCATGTAAGAAACTGCTGAAGAAACCATCATTTTTTCCTTTTCTCCCACTCATAGCTAACCTTCATTTTCTCCCCATTTTTCTCCATATTATTCCTCTACTTTTCATAATTTTCTCCCTCCATTCGTGAAAATCCTCCTGACAGGGTTTAAAACTTCTTTTTGAGCTATGCCGAAACCCCCAAATCCATTTAAAACCTTGAAATTTTTCATTAAAAAACAAAGTTTTATTGCTATGGACCTAAGCCCCTTGGGCTAAGTCCTAAACCACTTCCCCCCACATGCCATGCGTCAAAACCAAATGCCAAAGCTTGTCGGTGCTAATCACATCGCAAATATCCAAGGGTGCATGTATTTGAACCATTGCAAAACTCTGATTGCGATTAGCATTTGCATATAAAACCCCCGATCATATTATTTCTCATATAACCATAGAGCCCGCAATCAGGCGCTGAGCCATTGAAGGGCCCCTCTCCGATCAATATTTTCCTTTGTAAACCCAAAAACCCACTTTCCGAAAGTTTTAAGTTAAAACGTAAAGTCACGTGATAAATATAAAAGGGGTTGATCAAAAAGACCGATCGCGCAATCGCAATCAGAGAATTCACAATGGGTAGATCGGAAAGACCAGGCCCACGGTTCCGATTGCGATTGGCCTTTAAAGGATCAGGCCTCGGGCATATTACAGTTCATATATCCCACGACCCCGCAATCGGGCGCCTTTTTCCCTTTACTTATATATTTTCCGCCCGATCCGTTATAACTTGTTTTTATTGCAAAAACTTTGGTTTTCATATGTTTAAAGGTTTTTCCGCCGGTGCGTAAGTCGAAGCAATCCTGACCATTGATATAGTCCTTCAATCCAATGGTCCGCGCAAAATCGCATCGCAAGTTTCAAATTGCATCGCAACTTTCCCCGATTGCGCAATCACATGCCCATGTCTGCGACCCCCGATTGTGATTCCTCCGATTCGCTCCCCGCCATTGATCTGACCCGAGATCAACGGTTATCGCTTAATCGCAAACCCATTTCCGATCGCAATCGCAAAGCGTGGTAGCGCCACCCTGATTGAAATCTTTTGATTTGATCCCGGCCGTCCATCCCCTTTCTGATCCAACGGTCATCGCTTGATCGCACTAGTCCCCCAATCGCGCAATCGCATCGGCATTTTCCAATCGCTCCTTTTGTTTCTCCCCTCCGATTACAATCCTCCGATTAGATCTGGACCGTCCACGTGTCCAGATCGGACGGTCCAAAACCACCCCGCCTTATTTCTTCTCCCCGCTCTCATTTTCCTGTTTTGCGCCGATCTCCACCGTTAGATATTTTTATCCAACGACTATGCTCTTTCCCCGCCATTTGAAGCGGTTTAACCTATTTTCGCAGGATTTCTTAATTGTTTTGTGTTTGATGCAGGTGTTTTAAATGGTTTTCCATTGTATCACGAAGAAATGCCGAGGGCTGGGAATGACGATTCTCATGCCCTCGTTTCAGTAAAGAGAATCCATCCACGGGGCTTCATTCCATCTTTCGTCAGTACTCTATGAGTATTGGTGCCGTAAAGCCCAGCGCAGCTCTATACATTAACAAGACACTGTTTTAATTCAAACACAGTTAAAGGGTGTCAGTTTTGAAGACAAAGCACAGCAGATGAAGATCGAAGACAATTTTTATAGGGATTACGGCTAAGACAGTTATCAAAAGCCTAATCCCCAATCTAAAACACAGTTTAAAAGAAAACCTAAAGTGTTTTATCAGACAGAAAGCCTCCACCGCCACATCTGAGGCAAATTGATTCCTCAGCTACCACCGAGCCACCTGTTGCCTCAAAGCATTCAAACAGAGGCCGAAGTTATCGAAGAAAATCTGATATTTGCCTCCAGCGCAGCCAAGGAGTTACTCCACACAGCGTACAGAGCCTCAAAGTCAAATAAAGTTCCCACTGAGCTTTGATATTTATTGTAAAAAGTTAATACAGTGATCCACCTGTAAATTTCTCCCTCGAGCCCCTCAAAAGGCCGAGAAGTCTTGAACCTGTATTAATTATCCTGAGAGATATTTTCTCAGATCACCTCCTCATTCTTCTATAAATACCTTAGAAGAAGATGAGAAATTGTTGGTTGCAGAACTTTGAAATACACTTGAGCTGGAGACTTATATTTTTACATAGTGTTCACTGGCCCTTGAAGCTCTGTTTGTGATAGAGTAGTTAGGCTGAATAGTGAAGATGATTGCTGAACGGAAACATTGGACTTGAAGACTGTAACTGGTTTGACATCAATAACAAGCTGTTTCTTGGGATCATGGTCTATATTACTGGTGAAGTGCCTCTTTCTTTGTTAATTGTTTTTCCTTCTACGTATACCATATTGTTCATATTCTGCTGTAAAGAATAGTATAAACAGGGTTAGGACCTACTTTATATCAGTAACCTTCTCTGGTTGAGAAATCTTTATCTTGATGTTTTCTTCAAATTTGTTTATTTAAGAATGATTCAATACAGTTTAAATAGTTAGGAATGTTGGCGTTCCCTCGTCCTTCTGTTTTCTCAAACATTTTTCTCGAATGTTATTTCCATTATTTGCTATTAAAGTTAGACTAGAGAAGATATGGTTTGCCCTGATTCCTAGATCTTTTTCTCCAAAGGCAGATTCTGAAAGTTTCCCTTGGTGTTGACTGAAAGTAGACTAGGTTTAAAAGTACTTTATCTGATCTTAAGTTACACTTCGTTTCTCTTATATGTTTTCATACTTTCTGAAGGTGATTATGTGGATCACTGGATTGTTTGTCAATTAAGCTACTTTAATAAGAACTTGCCCAAGAAGTCTATGGTTAGCCCTGTCCTTGGTTAGTTTTAAACAGTTACTTAAGAGGCTTTTCTTGTTTGGACTGACTATAAATCCTCTGAGAAATTATCATCAGTTTCCATCCCTCTAACACTTTATTGTTCCATTCCATCATTTTAAACTCAACAATCTTGTGGTATAGATGACTTGCCCCTTGGATCACTCTTGATGTTGTTTCTCAATTAAAGCCCAGATATGACTCCATAGCCCAATGGACTAAAAACCAGCGTTATATCTATCTATCTGCCAAAACTGTTCTATTTGCTTGCAACTTCTCACTTTTGAAACTTTTTACACTTAGGACTTTCCCCTCAAGTAACATTTTATGCTCAACCATCCAAAAAAAAACAAAACCCTTGGCCTTCATAACTAGCCTAATATCATTACCTTAAGCTTTTCAAAGACAATATCCATCTTTGTGCATATTGGAGAGATCCCTCTCCGGATTCAGGAGGGCTAGATTCTAGAATCCCAAAGTTGGTTGAAATGATGTTAACTCTGTGATTGGACTCTCCCAATCTTGCTAATAAATTACAGAGACCTAACATTTCTGGCGACTCCACTGGGGAACAAAACTCAGAGTCTTTTACATTCAACTCCATTCATAAAGAAGCTTGCGGTTGGGTTCATAGAGCGCTTGCTTTATTAACCAGCTTGAGCCACCAGGAACTAACATTTCTGGCGACTCCGCTGGGGATGAGTGTTTTTAATACCTCAGAAAACCCTTTATTCAAGAACACTTTGAGAGTAAAAAGCAGCCTTTTCAAGCACTGCCTAAGATAGGTAATTATGATGAAACTTGTTTGAATCAGTGACAAACTAGATAAACCCTAGGTTTCTCTTAAGACTTCGTCTAACCTTGAAAAATCAGCTGGCTTAGCCATAAGAGTAGACTTCCTTTGTCTCGCAACCTTAGCTAAGTTTTGAAACAAAGTTAGGATATTCTTAACAACCAAAAAACTGAAAAATGACTTAGAAAAACCTAAAAATATTTCAGATTGGAATTAAATAAACATGGTGGTGGACCATAAGACCTTTTACCTCTGAAAGGAGCTAAAAATTTCCACTTGGCGACTCCACAATCCTTAAAAAAACCTTAAGACTCCACTGGGAAGAACCCTTATCATTATAGTATCATTCAAATTCAGTTAGAGGACTGTAGGATTAAAATTGTGAAAACAGATTAGTTAACCTCTCCAAGATTGTCATATCTGGTTGAACTTTTCTTTTTTATTTGGGTCTAAACAACATAGTATAGTGGCTTCTAAAAATATTCACACTAGAGCCCATCCAGACCCTAACCCACCTGAGATAGTTGATAATCCAGAAAGTATCCTTTGGAAGTCTCCTAAGGTTAAATTATTAACTGTTTTCAGATCACCCTTGAGAGCTAATTCAGTCCCTGAAAATCTTTCAGCTCTGCAACAATCACAAGATAACTTAGTGAATCCATTTAGGACTAGGTCATTTGATGATATAATCTAGTTAGACTCTAAATCTTCACTTTCATCTCCTGAAACAAGTGAAAATCCTGGTAACAGAGAAACAACACCTCCTGATTTACATTTCCTTCACAATTTAGGTGTCTCTCATCCAATATCATCTCAACGGTCTACTCCTGGTCCATCCACTTCTACTCACCCTACATCCACTGTTCAAACCACTACACCTCAGCCCACTTTCCCTTCTGTAAATCCACCTCCACCTCCTGCCATGGCTGCATGGTATGCTCCCCTAGTTCTTCCCGCACCATTAGTCAATCTCCCACAGGACTACTAGTCCAAAATTCCATTGTATGATGCTAACAATGCTACAACTGCATCACAGCATGTGGATAAGATGAATGACTATTTTGACCGAAATGAAATTGATGATGATTTTGTCAAACTTAGATTATTTTCTCAGAGCTTAGGGGGAGAAGTGAGAAAATGGTTTAAAGGTTTGGCCCCCCGTACTATTAATGATCTTCAGGCCTTTCATCAAACTTTCCTGAAAAAATGGGAAGTGAAGAAGAATCCTCTCCAAGTTCTTGCTGATTACAACAACCTTCGTAGGAATCCAGGGGAAAGTGTACAAGCTTACTGTACCAGATTTAAGAGTGTATATAATGCACTCTCCCCGGAACTAAAACCTCCACAAGGCTCTGATTTAAACAAATTTCCTGAAGGGTTTGACGCTGACATGACCTATTCTTTAAGAGAAAGAGATTTTGCGACTCTCGAAGATATGCAAAGGGGTGCTCTTTCTGTGGAAGTCAACCTAATGGAGAAGAGAGCAAGAATGAAATTTGAAAAGAGAGTATCTTTTAGAGAGGAATCCACACCTTCTACTTCCAACTCAAAAATGGAGAGAATGATGGAAGAAATGATGAAAGAGATGAGCATAATTAAGAGAGCACAAGCAAATCAAAATCAAACTGCTCCTCAAAATAGAAACCAGAACCAGAATCAGAATGTTAGAAGGAACCAACTTCCAAACAGACCCAGGGAAGATGATCAACAGATCACCCCTCCCTTTCATCAAAACTATGTAAGTGAGGTTGAAGAAATAGAAGACATAACAGAGGAAGAGGATATCAACATGTTTGAGGAAGAGGATGATGACTTGGAAGTTCATTATGATAGAAAACAAGGTCTTTACACTCCTTATGATGACAAAAGAGATGGTAATGAAAATGATTATCAAGACATGGAAAATGTCGTCATAGAACCTCAAAGAGAATATGACCTTAGAAGCAAGACCAGTCAACAAGCCCCCAACACCAAAACCTCTGAAAAATCCTCTCAAAGCAGCACTGCGGCCAAGCCCAAAATAGCCAAACAAAAAGACAAAACAGTGGCTGATAATTCTGGTAAGGATAAAGAGAAAAACACTCAAAATTCTGAAAAACAGAGTGCAGACATCAGCAGTACTAACACTTCAGCTAGTACTCCTTCTACAACAGTTGTGTCAAATAAAACAAATCAGCAAGCTATAATTGTTGATAGAGTGACAGCTAATAAGGTTGAAACAAGTGCTTCAAAGAATCAAACTCCTTTCAGCCTGGAACAGGAAATCTTAAAGATCAAAATCTTTGTTCCATTAACTGAGTTAGCTGCCCAACATGTATATAGGAAACAAATTTTGAAGGCTTTAAATATAGAGGAAAATGGAGATACAGTTAATCTTAGTGACGACCAACCAGAGTTGATTTTTGGCCCTAAGATTGAAGGGAAGTTTCATGAAGGACCAGTTCCTCCCTTTTATGTAAGTTTGAACATTCATGACAAAATTCTACACAACGCTATGCATGATTCCAGGGCTTCTCATAATTTAATGCCTAAAGCTGTGATGGAGAGCCTTGGTTTAGAAATTACCAGACCCTACAAAGACCTATACTCCTTTGACTCAAATAGAGTAAAATGTCTAGGATTGATCAAAGACCTCTGTGTTAACCTAGCCCAGATCCCAACCAAATGTTTACTCATGGACATTGTTGTGGCTGATGTCCCCCCAAAGTATGGAATGCTATTATCAAGATCCTGGGGAGCTAAGTTACAGGGGACTATGCGGATGGACATGACATATGCGACCATCCCGGTTTTCAATCAGACCAGAAGACTTTACAGGGAGTCTCATATGCAATACACGGTTACAAGTCAAGACAGACCATGAAACTCTCCTATATATTCTGTCAATACAGGCCTTGATTCTTTTATCATGTTTAACAATGAAACTCTTAGTGAGAAAGTCACTTTAACAGAATTAAAGGCCGACAGGGACGAAGAGTATAATAACGCAGAAGTGTCCAAACAATTTGCTACATGTGAAAACATTAGTAAACAAAGCATAGGTCTTGATTTACCGGTCATGAGTCCATTGTTTTTAGAACTTAACAACCCAGAAAATACCCCTAACATTTCTGGCATCATCCCTCAATCTATTGAAGAATTTGAGGAGTCAAAACAAATTCAATTGGGTGCTGCTAATCATGAACAGTCAGAAGGCACCGTAGTTAAAAAGGACAATCGCCAAACAGATGAAACCGAAGATAGTCCTTTATGGAGTATGTATTTTGATGGGTCATGCACTAGAAATAATGCTGGTGCAGGTGTTTGGATCACTAACACTGAAAACAACCACACAGAATGCATCTCATGCAAATTAAACTTTCAGTGTTCCAAAAACATAGCGGAGTACGAATCCCTGCTCTTAGGCTTACATTTACTGAAAAAGTTAGGTGCCAAGAGAATCAATGTATATGGCGATTCCGAATTAATCATTAGGCAAGTTAATGGGGAGTATAATGCAAATCACCCCAGACTTAGGGCCTACCGAAATGATGTCATGGATCTTTTGAGAACATTTGAGGAGTCCAACCTGACTTTTGTCCCGAGGAAAAGAAATATTGCAGCCCACAATTTAGCCTTTGCTGCTAGAACCTGCCCAATACTATATGATGACACGTCTCAGATAAAATTCAGACCAGCTGTCCCGGATAATAAGAAATATTGGCAGGTGTTTGACGGAGATAAACAAATAGAAGACTTCATGCAATTCAGAAATGAATTTGAACTCCATAGTTCAGATTCAGATTATGATACAGATTGCAGTGAAGAAAATTTTCTTAGTGAAGAAGAACCGTCTCCTGAGCTTATAGACATTAACCTTCAAACTAGCAAACTTACAAACCAAACAGAATGGAGTGCAAAATCTGAAACAGAGGAATTGGAAACTCTGCATTCTAAGGATGATAGTTTGCCCAAGGGTTTGGCCCCTCTAGAAGAATTGTTTGATTTTAACGATGTGGCCAATAAACCAAAACTGGAACCTGTAGAGACTGAAGTAGAGGAGTGCAATATAGGCAGTGAGGAAAAACCGAAAATGATCAAACTGTCCAAAACTTTGCCAACTCACATTAAACTCAAATACATAGAGCTATTCAAAGAGTTTTCTGATGTTTTTGCGTGGAGTTATGAAGATCTTAAATCCTATGACACTGAAATAATACAGCACAAAATTCCTCTTAAAGAGAACCAAAAACCATTCAAACAGAAACTGCGCAGAATAAACCCTGTCCAGTTGCCATTGGTTAAGAAGGAAATCATGAAGATGCACGATGTTGGTATTATTGTCCCTATTAGATATTCTGAGTGGGTATCTAATCTGGTGTCAGTTAGGAAAAAGACTGGAGAAATCAGGCTTTGTATAGACTTCAGAAATTTAAACAAAGCTTCATTGAAAGACAACTACCCTTTACCCAAGATGGATCATATTTTGCAAAGGGTGGTGGGGTCTAAAAGAATTTCTTTGCTAGATGGCTATTCAGGATATAACCAAGTCTTAGTCCACCCTGATGATCAATTAAAGACAACGTTTACTACACCATGGGGCACTTTCATGTATGTGAAAATGCCTTTTGGTCTAATGAATGTTGGAGCAACCTTTCAGAGAGCCATGGACATAGCATTCTCGGAAGAATTGGGCTTCTTCATTATTATCTATCTTGATGATGTAACTGTGTTTTCAAAAACAGATGAAGAAAATTTAGAAAATTTAAGAAATTTTTTCGAGAAGTGTAGAAGGTTTGGAATATCTTTGAACCCTAAGAAGACACTATTTGGTCTCCAAGAAGGTAAGCTTCTTGGACACATTATTTCAGAGGAGGGTATAAAGATAGATCCAAAGAGGATTGAGGCTATATTGCAAATCTCTCATCCTCGAAATATCAAGGAGTTGCAGTCTTTCATTGGAAAGATTAACTTTTTGGGAAGGTTCATCCCTAACTTGGCAGAGCTCCTTAGAAATATCACAAACATGTTGAAGAAGGAGCAAGGGATAAAATGGACCTTGGAAGCAAAGACATCTTTTGAGCTGGTGACACAAGCATTAACCAAAACACCGGTTCTCATAAGCCCTGATTTTTAAAAATATTTTTATATCTTCTCATTTGCATCAGAACATACTATTGCTGCTGTCCTTTTACAGAAAAATCCACAAGGACAAGAGCAACCTATTGCATTCTTTATCAAGGCATTGAGGGATGCCCCTTTGAAGTATAACATTATGGAAAAGCAAGCTTTTGCTTTGGTTAAAGCATTGAAAGACTTCAGAGTATACATCCTTCACTCACACGTCATTGCCTTTGTCCCGAATTCAGTTGTTAAAGACATTCTGACCCAGGACCCAGATGGTAAAAGAGGTAAGTGGATTGCTGTTATTCTTGAATATGATTTAGAGATTAAACCCACTAAGCTCATCAAAGGCCAAGGTCTAGCTAAGTTAATGACAGAATCAAATTGTGATCTTCTTGATATTAATATGATCGATGATTTGGATAACCAAGAAGAACTCTCAACTCCCGTTGTTGAAGATCATTTTGTGAATTCTCCTTGGTATATTGATATTGTTTATGTTTTGCTTAATCTGAATACACCTCCTGGTTTATCCAAAACAAAGGCAAGATTCCTAAAGTTAAAAGCTGTAAAATATTGCATTATTGATAAATGTCTTTATTGGAAAAATGTGAGTGGTATATTGCTTAAATGTTTGCTTGAGTTTGATGCAGAAAAAATTAAGCAGGAATTCCATGAAGGAGAGTGTGGAGGCCATTTGTACTGGAAGTCAACAGCCAACAAAATTTTGAGGGCTGGTTTCTATTGGCCCACTCTTTTTCCTGATGTTCATAAGATGACCACCACTTGCCATAAATGCCAAGTGTTTGAGGGCAAGAGAAAATTATTACCCCTTCCTCTGCATCCAATTACTGTTGAAGCTCCTTTTCAACGGTGGGGTCTTGACTTCATAGGAGAGATTCATCCACCATCCTCTGCCCAGCATAGGTGGATTCTTACTGCCACAGACTACTTCACTAAGTGGATAGAAGCCATTCCTTGTAGGCAAGCCAATGATTCAGTTATTATAAAGTTCATAGAAACCAATATCCTTTCCAGATTTGGATGTCCTACCAAGATCATAACAGATAATGCAGCAGCATTTGGATCAAAGAAAATGGTTGAATTCTGTCACAAGTATCAGATAACATTGGGACACTCCACCGCCTATTACCCTCAAGGTAATGGACTTGCAGAATCTTCCAACAAAATCTTAGTGAACATAATCAAGAAACTGTTGGAGGTCAATAAAAAGTCTTAGCACACCAAGATGATCCATGCACTCTGGGCTGACAGATTAACTTTGAAGAAATATATTGGTATGTCACCCTTCCAGCTTGTGTATGGTACAGATGCAATTTTTCCTAATAGCCTTGGTGTACCAGTTATGAAGTTAATACAAGAGTTGCAGACTGAAGAGAATGACATAATCAAAAGGATAAACCAGACCATTCATCTTCAGCAAACCAAAGAGGAAGTGTATAAAAAAGCATTGCAGAAGCAAGGCAGTATCAAGAAGATATTTGATAGAAGAACAAAGGCCAGCAGTTTCAAGGTTGGAGACAAAGTTTTAAAGTGGGACTCAAAGAGGGAAGACAAGGGAAAGCATGGTAAATTTGACAATCTATGGCTTGGCCCTTACTCTATTCATTCAGTTGCTGGAAACAATGCATTCTTCTTACAAGAGCTGAATGGAACATAATTGTTTGGGGGTCCTGTCAATGGCAGGATGCTTAAGCATTACCTTTCTTAAAACCATTTTGTGTTCTGCAACCTTTTTATTTTTCTTTTTCCATTGTGAATATTTCATCCACCATTGCATTCAAAGTTGTGAAAAATCAAAAAATACAAAAACAGAGAAAAAATGAAAAGAGGGCAGAAATGAAAACAAGAAAGGCACAACCCCATGCCAAAAAGAGAAATAAATCTGAAAGTGTGCAAGCTCAAATGCCACTCCTCAAAACACACTTCTAATTTGTCAAACTGTTTAATCTTGACTAATTAGCTTTCAATTTTCTGCTGATAGGGTAGCGAATTTGATTTGCCAAACTGTTTAACCCTGGCTCATCAGTAGATAGATTAGGATAGAAATTAAGGTTCAAACAAACTCAAAATCTGAACCAAAGTTTCCAAAGAGAGATGACTCAAAACTGTTTTATTTTCTGAGTCATAAAAGAGAAAAACTGGTTCTAAATTGCCCAAAATCTGAATCAGATATCAAGGAAGAGATAGCTCACAGAAAAAATAAAATCAGAGCTATGAAAAGAAGAGAGAAGGCCATAATAAGAAGCTTTCAGATCTTAAGCCTTCAATTTTTGATGTTAAATTTCTGCAAATGATAATCTATGTGCAGCTTGTTTTTATGCCATAGATCACAGCAAGTCAAACAGCTTAATCTTGACTTGATTGTTCTTAAATTTTTGTTGTAGAATTTAGAGAATGAAAGTCTGTTGGACAGTTTAATCCCAACAGACAGTAGATTAGGTAGAGAAATATCTGAGCTCAAATGTTTAATCTGAGTTCAGGGAGAAATAAGGAGTAGAAATAGATTAGGTTTCCTGCTTTCAAAAGAATAAAATGTTGTGAATAGAGTTTGCCAATCCAAGTGCACTCTGATGAAGAAAAAATGTTAGATCTGTAGGATTGGGTAGGTAGAAAGCTTGTTGATGAAAGATCCATTGTTTTTCATGGCTGTTAGCATTTCCAGTGCAAAAGAAGATCATTCAATCAGAGAAGAGCATCCCAATGGATGAGGCAACTAATCAGCCTCCCAGAAGATGCAAGTCTGGAATTCTTGATGCCTTCAAGAAGGCACCATCCCCAAGTGGAGCCACTGTTAGCCACCTGTAATATTTTGTTATACCAAAAGGTGGCTAAATCTTTTTGAGCCTCCAAGGAACAAATTTTATCACTAAAAATTGTTGGCTCTTGAAGACTCCTTGTAGGCCTCATGCCTCTGTCCAAAATCCTCATTACTGTTCCTCTTAATTATGTTGATTTCATGTAAGAAACTACTGAAGAAACCATCATTTTTTTCCTTTTTCTCCCACTCATAGCTAACCTTCATTTTCTCCCCCTTTTTCTCCATATTACTCCTCTACTTTTCATAAGTTTCTCCTTCCATTCATGAAAATCCTCCTGACATGGTTTGAAACTTCTTTTTGAGTTGTGCCGAAACCCCCAAATCCATTTAAAAACCTTGAAATTTTTCATTAAAAAACAAAGTTTTATTGCTATGGACCTAAGCCCCTTGGGCTAAGTCCTAAACCACTTCCCCCCACATGCCCATGCGTCAAAACCAAATGCCAAAGCTTGTCGGCGCTAATCGCATCGCAAATATCCAAGGGTGCATGTCTTTGAACCATTGCAAAACTCCGATTGCGATTAGCCTTTGCATATAAAACCCCCGATCATATTATTTCTCATATAACCATAGAGCCTGCAATCGAGCGCTGAACCATTGAAGGGTCCCTCTCCGATCAATATTTTCCTTTGTAAACCCAAAAACCCACTTTCCGAAAGTTTTAAGTTAAAACTTAAAGTCACGTGATAAATATAAAATGGGTTGATCAAAAAGACCGATCGCGCAATCGCAATCGGAGAATTCACAATGGGTAGATCAGAAAGACCAGGCCCACGGTTCCGATTGTGATTGGCCTTTAAAGGATCAGGCCCCGGGCATATTACAGTTCATATATCCCATGGCCCCGCAATCGGGCGCCTTTTTCCCTTTACTTATATATTTTCCGCCCGATCCATTATAACTTGTTTTTATTGCAAAAACATTGGTTTTCATATGTTTAAAGGTTTTTCCGCCGGTGCATAAGTCGAAGCAATCCTGACCATTAATATAGTCCTTCGATCCAACGGTCCTCACAAAATCGCATCGCAACTTTCCCCGATTGCGCAATCGCATGCCCATGTCTGCGACCTCCGATTGCGATTCCTCCGATTCGCTCCCCGCCGTTGATCTGACCCGAGATCAACGGTTATCGCTTAATCGCAAACCCATTTCCGATCGCAATCGCAAAGCCCGGTAGCGCCACCCCGATTGAAATCTTTCGATTTGATCCCGGTCGTCCATCCCCTTTCTGATCCAACGGTCATCGCTTGATCGCACTAGTCCCCCGATCGCGCAATCGCATCGGCATTTTCCAATCACTCCTTTTGTTTCTCCCCTCCGATTAGATCTGGACCGTCCACGTGTCCGGATCGGACGGTCCAAAACCACCCCGCCTTATTTCTTCTCCCCGCTCTCATTTTCCTGTTTTGCACCGATCTCCACCGTTAGATATTTTTATCCAACGGCTACGCTCTTTCCCCGCCATTTGAAGCAGTTTAACCTATTTTCGCAGGATTTCTTAATTGTTTTGTGTTTGATGCAGGTGTTTTAAATGGTTTTCCATTGTATCACGAAGAAATGCCGAGGGCTGGGAATGACGATTCTCATGCCCTCGTTTCAGTAAAGAGAAGCCATCCACGGGGCTCCATTCCATGTTTCGTCAGTACTCTATGAGTATTGGTGCCGTAAAGCCCAGCGCGGCTCTACACATTAACAAGACATTGTTTTAATTCAAACACAGTTAAAGGGTATCAGTTTTGAAGACAAAGCACAGCAGATGAAGATCGAAGACAGTTTTTATAGGGATTACGGCTAAGACAGTTATCAAAAGCCTAATCCCCAATCTAAAACACAGTTTAAAAGAAAACCTAAAGTGTCTTATCAGACAGAAAGCCTCCACCGCCACATCTGAGGCAAATTGATTCCTCAGCTACCACCGAGCCACCTATTTCCTCAAAGCATTCAAACAGAGGCCGAAGTTATCGAAGAAAATCTAATATTCGCCTCCAGCGCAGCCAAGGAGTTACTCCACACAGCGTACAGAGCCTCAAATTCAAATAAAGTTCCCACTGAGCTTTGATATTTATTGTAAAAAGTTAATACAGTGATCCACCTGTAAATTTCTCCCTCGAGCCCCTCAAAAGGCCGAGAAGTCTTGAACTTGTATTAATTATCCTGAGAGATATTTTCTCAGATCACCTCCTCATTCTTCTATAAATACCTCAGAAGAAGATGAGAAATTGTTGGTTGCAGAACTTTGAAATACACTTGAGCTGGAGACTTATATTTGTACATAGTGTTCACTGGCCCTTGAAGTTCTGTTTGTGATAGAGTAGTTAGGCTGAATAGTGAAGATGATTGCTGAACTGAAACATTGGACTTGAAGACTGTAACTGGTTTGACATCAATAACAAGCTGTTTCTTGGGATCCTGGTCTATATTACTGGTGAAGTGCCTCTTTCTTTGTTAATTTTTTTTCCTTCTACGTATGTCATATTGTTCATATTCTGTTGTAAAGAACAGTATAAACAGGGTTAGGACCTACTGTATATCAGTAACCTTCTCTGGCTGAGAAATATTTATCTTGATGTTTTCTTCAAATTTGTTTATTTAAGAATGATTCAATACAGTTTAAACAGTTAGGAATGTTGGCGTTCCCTCGTCCTTCTATTTGCTCAAACATTGTTCTCGAATGTTATTTCCATTATTTGCTATTAAAGTTAGACTAGAGAAGATATGGTTTGCCCTGATTACTAGATCTTTTTCTCCAAAGGCAGATTCTGAAAGTTTCCCTTGGTGTTGACTGAAAGCAGACTAGGTTTAAAAGTACTTTATCTGATCTTAAGTTAAACTTCGTTTCTCTTATATGTTTTCATACTTTCTGAAGGTGATTATGTGGATCACTGGATTGTTTGTCAATTAAGCTGCTTTAATAAGAACTTGCCCAAGAAGTCTATGGTTAGCCCTGTCCTTGGTTGGTTTTAAACAGTTACTTAAGAGGCTTTTCTTGTTTGGACTAACTATAAATCCTCTGAGAAATTATTATCAGTTTCCATCCCTCCAACACTTTATTGTTCCATTCCATCATTTAAAACTCAACAATCTTGTGGTATAGATGACTTGCCCCTTGGATCACTCTTGATGTTGTTGCTCAATTAAAGCCCAGATATGACTCCATAGCCTAATGGACTAAAAACCAGTGTTATATCTATCTATCTGCCAAAACTGTTCTATTTTCTTGCAACTTCTCACTTTTGAAACTTTTTGCACTTAGGAATTTCCCCTCAAGTAACATTTCATGCTCAACCATCCAAAACAAAACAAAACCCTTGGCCTTCATAACTAGCCTAATATCATTACCTTAAGCTTTTCAAAGACAATATCCATCTTTGTGCATATTGGAGAGATCCCTCTCCGGATTCTGGAGGGCTAGATCCTAGAATCCCAAAGTTGGTTGAAATGATGTTAACTCTGTGATTGGACTCTCCCAATATTGCTAATAAATTACAGAGACCTAACACATTGTATCATTGGGGAAATCAGGAAGAGGTAGTGGAAGGAATGACTCCTTCTCTCACCATCTCCAACTATTTCTTCTTCACATTTTCTTCCACAAATTCCTCCTTAGATTGGGTTTTTTGATATAGCGTGAGTCTGTGCCCATTTACCAAGAAGGTAACATTCCCATCATCAATAGTTTTAACCCAAACAGATCCATTATAAAAAACTTTCTCAATTTTATAGGGGCCTAGCCAATGTGTGCTGAATTTCCCTTTAAAGTTCTTAATTTTGAATCATACAATAATGTTCAATCTCCCTCTTTGAATTTCTCCTTTTTAATGTATCTATCGTGCATTTAGCCCGTTTTTGTTGGATCAAGTTAGCATGCTGAAAAACATCCTACCTAATCTCATCCAACTCATTGAGCTGTAAGATTCTCTATTGTTGAGATTCATCAAGGTCTATACCCAAATCTGTTTCCATCTTGAAAGTTCTGATCTGAAATTCAATGGGAAATAAAACTTTCTTTCCATACACCAATTCATATGGAGAGAAGCCACTAGTATTTCTCCATGTGATCCTGTAAGCCCACAATCCCTCGGGAAGTCGATCAAACAAATCCTTATTATGTAATTTCACTGTCTTGGTAAATATTGTCTCCAACACCTTATTTATTGATTCCAGCTACCCATTTGCCAAAGGATGGTAAGGGGTGGACTTCCAATGAGTAATCTGATATTTTTTCACAATTCCCTTCTTAAGATTTGACACAAATTGAGTACCTTGATCAACAAATATCTCCCTAGGTACCCCAAATATTACAAAAATATCAGAGAAAATAAAATCTACCACTGCTTTCTTCGTTGATCTAGGTAGTGCTCTTGCCTCCACCCACTTTGTAACATAATCAGTACAAACCAAAATATACTTCTTACCTTTGGACATAAGATTGATGGGACCTACAAAATTAAGAGCCCACCTCTCGAAGGGTCCTATGAGAACCTGTGGCTGCAAAGGCATCTCATCTGATTGTACAGGCCGCCCTATTCTATGGAAGCTATCACACTTCTGAACGTACTCCTTTGCATATTTAAAAAGACTTGGCCAGTAGTAACCTGAGCAAAGGATATTATAGGTTTTCCGCTTGTCTGCAAATTTTCCTCCACAAGGTTCATCATGACAGGCTCTCAAGATGTCATAGATCTCATCCTCCCTGACACATCTGCGAATAATCAAATCAGTTCCAGCGAAAAAGAGATATCCCCTAATCCAAGAGTAATCAACACTTTTCCTAATAATCCTCTTTTTCTGATTACATGAAAATTAGGGTGTCAACTTTCCTATAGCAAGGTAGTTGGCCATGTCTGCAAACCAAGGTTTTTGACAGAAATAGTAAACAAATTTTCATCAGGAAAGCTATCATTAACCAGAACATCCTCACCTGCATGGTTGAGCCTAGATAATAAATTAGCTACCCGGTTTTCTTTTCTTGGTATGTCCAATACTGTGATGTCTAATTCCCGCAGCAGCAAAAGCCACCTAGTGATTCTACCATTAATGATTGGTTTATTCTTCAGATATCGAATGGAAGAATGATTAACGTGTACAAAAAATTCATAACCCGTGATGTAATTTCTAAACTTGTTAATAGCATAAATCACAGCAAGGTATTATTTTTCAGTTACCGTGTAATTCAGTTCTACAAGAGTTAAATTTTTACTAACAAAATAAATAGCATGGGTTACAGGATCCTCCTTTATGCCCAATACTGCTCCTATGGCTGAATCAGAGGCATCAGTGGAAATATGAAAGGTAAATTTCCAATTTGGACCTCTTAAGACAAGTGTTGAAGAAAGCTTTTCCTTGACTGTATCAAATGCAGCTTGACACTCATCATTCTAATGAAATTTAGATTCTTTAGTCAATAATTTGAACAATGTAGAGGCTACCTTTTTAAAGTTTTCAACAAACCTTTTGTAGTATCCTGCATGTCCAAGAAAACTTCGAACTCCCTTTTGACTGGTTGGTGGGGGCAGCTTTACAATAACTTCAATATTTGTCGAATCAACTTTAATTCCTGTAGTAGAAACATGATGACCCAAAACAATACCTTCAGTCATAATCATAAAAAAAATTCATTACTTAATGAAAGGTTAGTTTCTCTACATCTCTGCAATTTTTTTTGAAGATTATGTAAAGCCTCTTCAAAAGTATCACCCATTACTGTAAAATCATCCATATAAACTTCCACACAATCATGCAAAAGGTCAGAGAAAATACCAAGGACTGCCCGCTGGAATGTGGTTGGTGTGTTGCATACACCAAATGGTAATACCTTATATGCATAGGTACCCCAGAGACATGTGAATGTTGTCTTCTCCTAGTCCTCTGGAGCTATCCTAATTTTATTGTATTTGTTGAACCCATCTAGGAAGTAAAAATACCTTTTTCCTGCTAAAGTGTTCAGCACTTGGTCTATAAAAGGGAAAGGGAAATGGTATTTTAATGTAGCTTTGTTTAGTTCCCTGTAATATACACACACTCGCCATTTACCATTATTTTTGGGGACAATAACCAGTGGAGATACCCACTGGCTATCTGAGATAGGATAGATGAACCCTACATTTAACAATTTATGCAATTCATCTTTTACAATTTCCTTTAAGGAAGGGTTTATCCTTCTTTGTGGTTGTCTCACAAGCCTAGCATTTTCTTCTATATAAATATTATGAATTCATGTATCTGGGTGAATTCCCATCATGTTTGTATATTCCCATGCAAATGTATCCAAAAAAAATTTCAATGTTTGAATTGATTGTTTTTCTTGTTCAGGAGTTAAAACAGAATTAATGTTTAAAGATTTTTCAGGAAAAATTTCAACTACCTTACCCCCCCCCCCCCCATTCAGTCATGGAATATGTAAGAAATTAAGATAAGATGGTTGAATGTAGTTCAGATGTTGTACTATGCTTATAAAAATCATGCAGATTAGTAATGATATCTAAATTATGACTAGACTTCCCTTCTAAATGTTGCGGAAAATCAGGATTAGAAATACAACAAATTATCAAATTTTATTCTGAATTTTTCTTAAGGTTCATGGCTTGGGCTATTTTTAAAACTAGTTGGGTACATTCTAAATCATGCTCCTTTTCTTCAACCCAATGTGTATTTTCTGATCTCAAGAGGGGTTTAGCAGGGGGATACAAAATAATGTGCTTTGTTTCAGCTCCATTAGTGATGGTCATGTTTCCAAACCTACACCCTATGTAGGCATCTATCGTGGCTAACCACGGCCTCCAAAAGATCAAAGGATGCCCTCCCAAGTTTTTTTTAGGTTGAAAAACATAAAATTATGTAGGGTACTCCCAAGAATCTAATGTGATGACAATGTCTTCTAATACCCCCTTTGGCTCTACCTTGGACCTATCTGTTAATTCTGACATGGTAAGAGTAGGTAATAAGTCAAAGGATCCTATATGAGATAAAGTCTCCATATTCATCACATTAGTGGCTGTAGCTAAATCAATTAAAGTGTTCTTTATGGGATGCCCATTGATAAAGGTGGTGACGGCAAGGATTCCGAGGTCTGAATATTTTTCAATAACAAATCCGGTGGATATTAAACTTACAAGATTTCCACCTACTTGAATTGTGGAGGGTTCTCTCTTCTATCTTCCTTGTTTCTTGGTACATAGCTCCCTAATTTTTTTGGCATAAATTAAATATCCTTAATTGCTTGCAGTAACGGGATCTTAATGCACACATTTCTTAGTTCAGACACAAGATCAACCTCGGGTTGTTTTAATTTCATTTCCAACCTCTCTGGAAAATGAGGTTGGACCGTATGGGATGAGGAAGGTTCTCGTGGCCTTATATTAGGTCGTTCTACTAGTTCAGGTGTGGTTTAAACTTCAGGAATTTCCAGAGTATCTTCCTCTACAATATCTTCAATTCTTTCAGGTTGAGTTACCACTTTTTCCTATCTAAGTTTAATTTCCTACAGCGACACAGGAAATTCCTATGAAACAAGAACATAAATTTCCTACAGTGGCTGTGGTGCAATACAGTAGGTAGGAAAAGTGGGATAAGTGAACAATCCAATATTGTGAGCAGATTGGATGGTTTTATTGTTGGGGTTAAGACATTAGCTGAGCAGGGAGTTGTGTGGGACAAGGTTGATTTGGTGGGGTAGGCAACTTAAGCCGTTGTTGTGGTTGTACCATTTGTTGCGGTGTGGGCTATGGAGGATAAACATTTTGACCAGGAAAATTTTGTGCAACAGGGTGATAAAATTTCCCCTACCAAGGTTGTTGACGAGGTCAGGGCTTCCAGGGCATTGGAATATTCCACATATGATTCTGAGCATAAGGAAATTGAAAATGTGACTGTGACATACCTGTAGGAAGTGGCTGCCATGGTCTTTGAGGTGCCATTGCATAAAGTGCGTTAACAACTCCCTAATCTTCTATATATGTTGCTTTAATTTTAGGAAGAGAAGGACATTGATCAGTGGAATGCTCAGCTTCACAAATTGGGCATACCTCTATTCTGTCAGCAGGGCATTCCCTTATAGCATGTTTCTTCCTGCATTTGGAGCAGAACACAACCATCATTTTATCCAGATCCTCCTGCTTCTTCTTAGCCTGCAAAACATCCAGTTGTGAAGATAAAGTGCTAAGAATATCAGTTTTAAAATTTTCAAATAAATTACCCATTTTAGCTCTTGTTACTCTAGTTCCAGCAACAGATTCGACACTCCTAGAAGAAGTGTCTCTTGACCCACCTCCAATATTTGAATTTCCTCTTGAATAACTTCTACACAGCTCACACACATCATCATAGATCAATTTTGATACATCACCTGCTCCCATTAAGTTTAAAATTTCTAGAAATTCCAATCTGATTTCCTTGAGAAAAAATTTCCTTTTGGTTTCTTCGCTTAGAGGATTCATCTTGGATCTCTGTAGATTATATTGAAATATTTACACCAAGCCCTCTAGACTCTCCCCTTCCTTCTGAGTCATGCCAAAAATATCTTCTCTGAGGTCTCTAGATTTACAATAATATTGATATTTTTTCAATAATACCTTCTTCATTTCATCCCAATTTGAAATAGAGTTTGGACCGAAACCCATAAACCACTTGAGAGCTACATTATTCAGTGTAGCAAGAAACAATTTCATCTTTTAAGCATTGGAAGAATAGTCATATCTCCTGCAAAACACATCGAACTCAAATAAGAATGCATCAGGATCTTCACTAGAGGCACCACGAAAATTAGGCAAGGCTGAGGGAGAAATGTTTTTCATCTGAGTAGCTCCACGAGTCTCCATGATAGGGAATTCAAATGTAACAAGTTCCACTTCTTTCTCATTTTAGATCCTGTCTATGTTACCGATACCCTCTTCATGAACCAATTTCATACCAAGAGAGAGCAGGACCTCTGTAAAATACAGATTCTTCAGAATCAATGGTTTGGAATTCTAGTTCTTGAATCATATTAATGAAGAAATCCTCTTCAGGCTGACCACTAAGCAACGATGTTGACTTCCTTAGGAGGGGAGGTTATAAATGGGCAACAAAAGAGGATTTCCCAACATAAGATTCTGTTGTAGAAGTGTTGACTTGTTTGGAATCAACAACCAAACTTTTTTCAGGACTACAGACCTCCTATTCAGATTCTCCTTCTTTTGCTACCTTGTTTCTTGCAAAACTCCTTGTTTTGGCCAGTGTATTAGTGAATGTAGTGGTGCTCACACCACCACAAAAATTAATTTAAAATATTGGACCCTATTCATCTATTATACAAACAAATTAAAAAATTTTACTTACCAAACAAGAAGGACATGGATTTGGAAAAATTTGATCTATGCAGGTGCTTAGGCCTTACCCTACGGCTTACGACTTTGACTCCCCCAGCCCTGCAAAATATTAAACAAAAAAAATTATAAAAACACTTTCAGTATCATCCCTTAGCACCTCCCCAGAAATGGCGCCAAAATGTTGAGTCAAATTATAGGCTTATAATTTTTCAATCATAAATTATCAACCCATGGCATGTAGGCTTATGAGCTGTTGTGCAAAATATATGTAGGCTTAATATTTCAAGTGCTTACTTAATCAAAACAATTAATCACACATAAAACTAATGCCTTTTTCCTGAATCAACATTTTGCAGGAAAGGCTATGGAGTGGATCTGAACATCCCTCTACAGCTCTTAGTCTTGCTGATGTGATCAGAAAAGATAGGAGATCAAACTTACTGGAAGAAAGAAATCAACTTAACAATGTAAATCAAACTTGATCAAATGAAATACACACATTTAAAACAAAAACTAAATCATTTAATCTATTGGTAATTGTTGTTGAAACTTCATAAAGAGTACATTAGTTGTATGAAAAAATTATTACTGCATAATAGAAATTAAAATACAAACACACACACAACTAAGGGATTTGTGAGCAAAGGGGGCCCTCCCTCACTGACAAACCCTACAAAATTAAAGAGGCTTGCTCATTAGAATGGACAAAACATCAAATATTATATTAATCTAGAAATATTACAGTCAAGTACAATCTAATATGTGATATCGGAAAAACCCAACCCAACCAACTCCTTACAACATAAAACAGAGTCAAATCTATAAAAGTTCGAAATCCCATATTTGGCTCGAATGAGGAAAATGATAATCTAATATAGGAGTTATCAATACAGGTACAATATCATAAAAATTAGCTTAGCTGGGTCTAATTCATGACTGAAAGCATGGATTAGACAATTTTCGTTACAAGGTTGAAGTTTCTCCTCATGTGGCCAATGAGAAGAGGTCTGTGGATCTAGCTAGTTTCGAAGGTGGATTTGGGAGGCCAATAGCACATCGTCCATGTAAGATGAATTCCCCACAAAACTCATGTTCTCATTTGATTTGGAAATGAGTAAAACATAGCTAACCGCTAACTCTTTTGTAGGAAATCGAAGCGGCTGCAGGATCTCTGCATCTATAGGATTTCTGGAACGTCTGCAGGAAATGCGACCGCAAAAACTGTCTTCAGGAATTTTGGAGTTGTTTCAGATCAAAGAAAATCTGCATAAGATTCTTATGTTAGTTGGCATGATAATTTCAATAAGGAAACAACTAGTTAAGGAATACTTAATATTAAAGGTAAAAATGATACTTTTTATGTTGCTTTGCATACCTCAAGCCTACGGTACCCTTTTTTCCAAAGACCTAGCTGATATAACCGAAATAATCATATTAGGAGTTAAGGAGAGTGTGAAATGGGAGAGATAGGGTCTAGGAAAGGTGTCAAAATTAGGTAAAATGGGGACTCAACACACCTACCGAGATCAAATACACACATGTGGATAAATTGGCCATGGAAGTTGTGCAAGTTGTCCAATTTTTCGTCACTGCATATTGTTATGAAAAACAACCATGATCTTTGATTGCAACCCTATGATGTATATTTTGACTAAACAAATTCTAGGGGGAAATACTATAAGTGGATATTTATCCTACAGGAGCTTGATTTGGAATTTGAAAAATATAAATCAAAGAAATCATTGGTGTTTGCTGATTTATTGTGTGACTTTCCCTATACTGAATCCGAAACTGTGGCAGAAGATCATCTTCCTGATGAATCTTTGTTTCTGATCAGTACTTTGGATCCTTGGTATAGAGATATCATTATATGTCTTCAAACCCAAAATTTTCGGCCTGAACTATCATGCTCTGTTTGTCATAGAATTCGATACCAGTCCCAAAAATATAGCATTGTTGGTGATACTCTCTATCGCCATGGTTCCGATTAGGTTTTCCAACGTTGTTTAAACCATTAAGAATTCGAGAAGGCCTTAAATGACTGCCATTATGGAGCATGTGGTGGTCATATGTTTGGGTTTTCTAGTGCCCAAAATATATTGTGCATAGGCTATTTCTAGTCGTCACTCTTTAAATATCGTATCGCTACGGTTAGAAAATATCACAATTGTCAAATTTTTTATCAAAAGATGTGTGCCCCTCCTGCTCCTCTTCACCCAATCATAGTTTTCGATCCATTTTCAAAATGGGGCATCGCTTTCATTACATGTAACCCTCACTTGGTCAGGGGGCATGGGTATATTATTTTCATTGTAGATTATTTTACCAAATGGGTTGAGGCGATGCCTGCATTCAAGAGCGACGGAAAAACTGCAGATATTTTCATATTCAACCATGTAATTTCTAGGTTCAGTGTACCCCAAGATATCATTACGAACCATGGTAGCCACTTTAAAAACATTAGGATGACTGAAATTTCCACTCAACTAGGCTTACGCCATGACAATTATACTCCTTATTACCCACAGGAAAAAGGCCAAGTCAAAGCTGTAAAAACATTCTTAACCAATATGGTCAAGCAAGGTTGTCGAAATTCATAAAACTAACTGGCATACCATGATTTTTTCATCCTTGTGGGCATACCATACCTCTGCGAAAAAATCTATTGGTTTTACTTCTTTCAAACTCGTTTATGGTTTGGAAGTTTTTTTACTAATTGAATGTGAAATTTCATCATTAAAACTAGCCATTGAGTTCTTACCAGCTACCTCTGAAGACGAAGAGATTTTTTTATACTTAGCACAGTTATATGAAACTCACTGCATCATTGCATTAGCTGTCGAGGCTCATAAAAAATGTGTTAAGGCACAATATGATGAAAGAATTAATCCTCTTGTATATTCATAAGGTTCCCTAGCCTTAGTTTACGATCAAGCACATGATAAGCTAATCGTTGGTAAGTTCAAACCTATGTGGCATGGCCCTTAAATTGTTAAATGTGTCCTTGCAAAAGGAGCCTATGAATTAGTTGATTATGATGGTGTCTCTTTAGTTCATCCCAGAAATGTTCTCTATCTGAAGAGATATTATGCATGATATACCTTGTGGAGATCTTCCTTGTACATTACTTACATTTTTTATGAGTGTCTGCCATAGACTAGTTATTTTTCTTTACAAATTTCCACTACTTTTCATGCTTATCTTGATTACTCTTGATATTTTAGATGTCGACGTTCCCTCAAGCTTACAAGTGCTTTCCTGATGGTGTTTGTTGTAGTACTCGGAATTTATCTTCCACAGCTTGGGTCATCTATTCACCCACTAATTTGTTAGCTTCTATTCATGTGATTTTCCTTGATCAAACAAAAAACAACATAGCAAAATATAGTGTAGTCATCAAGCTATTATCAGATGCCATTGCATTTGGAATTCAACGTTTGATTGCTAAGTTTTATTTGAAACTCATTGTATTACATTTGAACAGTCTCTATGCAGTATAAGTCCATCCATGTTAATAATGTTTTTAATGGTTCGTCTCTTGGAAAGACAATTTGATTACATTTAATATCAACACATTTCAAGAAATTAAAACACTTTAGTTGATGCATTGGTTAATCAAGTGCTAAATAGACATTTGTGACATTAAAATTAAATCAAAACAATATTCCATCCATATTAAACAAGGTACTCAGATAATGAAAAGTAGTGATCATCATTAGGTTAAATAATAGTCTATCAAGTGTGTCAAAAAATATACAACATCCAAGGACATAGGCTTCAAAATCCTTATGATCCAAATATGTTGATACAAAAAAGAAATGTAGCCTAGAAAGACTATCAGCTATCCATGATGATGATCATGGTAGCAGACTATGGCGCATGCCACTCGGTGCATGTACTGCCTGAGCAGACCTGGAACTCCAACCACGTGCCTTTGGTACTTGAGGGGAAAATCGCCAGTCCCAGTCTGTAGGATATTTGTAGTGAACCTATCCAAAGTTATGTTCCAACTTGGTCAAGGCCTCAGCTGCATCATTCTATGGTGGAATTGTCGCTATGGGCTAGTCTCCCCATCGTTCCAACCGTCACAGTCCTGTTGGTCAAACTGGAACTACATATACATAAACATTTTGATAATTATCATTGGATGATAACAAATAAATAAAAATCTAGAAAACAAAAAAATTCAAAATGAGACTTTTTACCTGTCGTCCCACTGTACCTCGACTAGAAGTGCCATATCTGGGTCACCCCTATAGTCCATACCTTCAAATGGGAAGTCCTCTACCATGAATATTTTTCTTCCCAGCCACATGAAAAATTGAGGTGTATATCGTAATATTGGACCACCATCGCCACCATGGAGTGCCATCAATGAAACCCATCACAACATACGAGGATCTCTAGGTCTTGTAGGGTCCACCAGATGTTGCTGCAGGATGAGGAGTGGAATCCTCTCAAGACAGAATGATATCAGGATGATGGCATAACCGAATTTCTTCATCTTTCCCTCCTTATCTCTAGTTATTTGTCCTTTCATATTGACAACCACTCCCTCACACTAGTTAAATATAAGTATTCCCTCAAAACACTCAACCGTGGTCTACATCTGAGCCTTGGTAGCCATGTGGGGAGCCGCACTATCACACAGTTTCGTAACTATAAAAGAAATGATTTTTAAATCACGTTTTTGGATAGTTTTTATGTCTATCCTTCCATCTTTGAGATGTGAAGTTGGAGCACAATATTGCGCCAAATAGGACACGGTAGATTTCCCACCTAGCCGCACACCAAACAAGGAAATATCATGTCCCCTACGAGACAATCTAGTGAGAAAATAGATATCCTTCGATTCAATTACGAGTCGGTGATATCCAATAACAAAGCATTGTTCCTAGATATCCCATGTCCTCACCAGCCAAGTCATCAACTCTACTTGGGTTTTCATCCTTGGTGTAGACCAAAACTTATAAAGTCCACAATTTTTTAGAGATCGCAATGTTGTTGGGCTATCAATTGCTTCTGCATCATGTGTTTCATGTTCATGTTCTCACCACTCAAGCATGATTGGTTCAAATGACCTGTAAATGATAAATAAGGAACATTAGGACCTTGTGGGAGAAATTTTGGAGTTTTTTAGTGGTGAGATTATCGTATTTTGAAAAAATAGTGGTGCCTGTGTAGTTTCTTTGTATACATAGTGTTTTTTTGCGCAGTTTATATACTGAAAAACCACACAACTATGGTAATTTCCTATGTATAAAATTATCGGGGTGCGCAGCCCCGATGAGGAAACCCCGCACACCCCCACGGGCGATTTTCAAAAACATAATCCCTCCTTAAAAATCATCCTAAATCTTAGAAAGAAAATCTAAATGGTTGAAATGAAATATAATGAAGATATTTGTTACCTGGAAGAGACGGTTCGTTGAATGGTTCATTGGTTCGCCCGATATCAACTCCAGAAGTTTTGTGGTAAAAACCCTTTTTTACTACTCTCAAAATGAAATGGTGAAAATGACTTGTATTTTTCAACCTTTATAAGCTTTTATGAATAAAATATTATTCATTTATTTCTTTAACCTTTTATAACTTCAAATTTTCAGTATTTTTACCATAATGAAGAACAGTTATCGTAATTTATTGAGTTTTATGTGCAAAGAACAAGTCATGTTTAAAGAATGAATCATTTTGACACAGAGTAAACTTTTATCACTTTTTCAGACTCTTGAAAAACATGAAAAAATGAAACCTTGGAGTCATTTTTAAGCCCTTTTTGGACTCCCTAAACATGAAAATATCTTCGAGTACTTGACTATTCGAACTCGTTAAATTAAATGAGCAGTCATCTATTCAGTATAACTTTACCCCTTTTCCAGACTGAACTAGACTATTTACGAAAAAGGTATACATTGACTAAGCATGGTCAGTAGAGTTCTCTCCTGCATTATTTTATCCTTTTTTGAGCTTGGGAGACTAAATTTACGAAAAAGAACACTATGGAGTTTACTTATGTTTTCTCCTAACTCCCTAAAAAAAAAAAATCGAGCTTTACTTTCTTCAGCCTAGTTAAAAATCTACATTGAAAGAACTGATTGAGTTTTATTTTTGTGTCTTTTCAAGCTCTTTAAATATGAAAATGGAATTTATTTAATCCTACATTAGGTTCATTAAAATTAAACAGTGCAGGACCCATTGATTACAATGGGACCGAACCACTCCTTCCTAAGGTTCGTTAAAAATACTTCGGAGGACTCATCCGAAGTGTTGGAAATACTGAGAGGGGGGATGAATTATTATTTATTATCAATTATCACTTTTAAATATTTTCAGATCATTATTTAATCTTCAATTATTCTTGATGTTTATCCAATAACAACAGTAAACAATAGAACACAACAGGCACACGAATTTTAGGTGGAAAACCCCCCTAGGTCAAAAATCACCGAACTTTTTTCTAATAAATTATTTAATATTCAGCCCCAACTAAAATGAAAGGTACAAATTCCTAGAATTATATAAAATAATTATTCTCCAACTCCCACTGGAAGGACGCTCCAACGCCCTGCTTTCTTCAGTATTCAACTGAATGGATGCCCCGACATGCTAGACTTACCTACCACCATGAAGTGTTCACGGGCTCCAACCTGTAGGTGACTTCATGCACCAACCTAGCACCTCCATACCACCCTATAATGATCAGAAATAATACAAGAGTGAGGACTCCCGTAACAGGGACAATGATCCATGATAAAATATGATTCACAATGATTTTCTTGAACTAGACCAATCACCCAATCACATTATGACCTGCAACGCAACCATAACATTATCCAACAATGACACTTATACCTCCCAACAATGCCTCTCTAGCTCTATGTAGATTGAATCTTTTACAATTTTAAAATGATGATTTTTACAATACTGACTTTTGACACCACCTGATACTTGACTTGACATTGCTTCTTTGAAAACTAGCAGTTGATGAGGTATTGTTGTGCTAGCTTCAAGTAATATTACTTTGGCGTTGCATTGTCTTTCTAGTGTGTGTATGATTTGTCCTATTGTGTCCTCCTTTCTGCACATGAATTATTGAACAAGACCCGAACCAATATATTGTTGAGATTCAACAAGAAGATTCAGCACCCACACCTAATGCATTAAGCACCTCGTTGCATTCAACACCTAGTTGCATTAAGCACCCAGACTAGGGTGGGGCTCGCAGTGCTATTTTTGGGTGCATGTCTATTTTGGTTATCCCTTAATTAAGATGGACATTAAGATGTAATCTATTCTCAATGTGGACTTGAATGAGTTAACTGAAAGTCATAAATTCATTTCGCTAGTGGATTTCAAGTTAGAGGTTGTTGGTGAGGCATGCAGAGTAATTCTAGTTGTAACAGAGTTCGAAATGCAATGGTGCATGAGTTGGTGCAAGTTGTAAATAGTTTAACTCAGTTAAGTGAGTTAAAATCAGTTGTGCTAGTTGTAACTAAAGATACACTAGTGAGAGATCTAGTGAATTAAATATTAATTAATTTACAATCACTGATATCACATGCAACTAAGGATTTACTATTATTAGTTACATGCATGTCAAATCCAGTGGAGACCCAGTTGAGTTCTAGGTGAAAGGGAAGTCAACATTTGTAGGATTATTGGATTGCGCACTTGCAACCAAACACCCATTTGAGTGCCCATGATACTTGCGTAGTCAAGGCAGGCGAGAATTCCTATCTGTTAGGGATCTTTACCATCAGGGATTGTGCAAGCAAGGCAGGTTGTCTAGAGGCTGATAATTGGCTATGTGTTGGTCGGTTTTTCATATGACAGTGTGAGACAATTAGCTGAGTACTGGAGGTGTCTTGTGAGAATATTTTTGCATGTAATTGTTTCATGATCCATGCTTAATATACAATAGAAGATATTGGGGTTTTTAGCTGTAAGCTTTCGCCGGGAAATTATCTATGTTGTGTGTGATTGATCTTTCTTCATGTTCATGTGATTAGCAATTGTGTTTTTTATTTCGCAAAAGATTTGTAGAAGAAATTCAGTGTTTAACTTTAGTACATTGTTAGATTGGGTGAATCCAAGATATACATGCATGTTGTATAATTTCTACATATACAAACAAAATACTTACACTATCCTGCAAACTATATGTCAGAGAAATATTCAAAATTCAAATGTAAATATGTTCAACATTTATGAACAAAACCCAATCAAACATACATACAAAATACTTACGCTATCCTGAAAAAACACGTGTCAAAGATGATATTCAAATGAAAATTCAAACACTAATCATACATACCTTGTTGTAGCATACTTACCCTTGATTGTTGATGTGTTATCCTCACTGCATTGACCCTATGCATACTTTTTCTTTCCTTCTAGAAGCTCTATATTGAATATGTTGTATCTATGTAATTTCAAATCTCCAGGGTCTGAAAATGCACCCTGTGGTAGCCCTTTGAGTCCTCTTTCCAACCCCACAGGTCTGATCAATATTGGATTCTTCAAGAAATAGTTATTCCCAATATCCTACGATGACCTGATTATAGACTGGTTCAGTAGAACGAACTTGTACGAAGTGCCTTGTGTCATTGTTTCAACCTTCAGTCCTGAAAAAAATATCCAACAAACTACAGTCTTCCCTCTTTCTGTCACTTTTTACGAAATTTTCATCCAATTCTTAGAGAGAAATTTATGACGGTTTTCCCAAGGTCACATGTTTGACATGAAACTCGGTAACTTGCGAAAACCTTAACTTCCTAAGATCATATCTCTGAAACTGTAGTGAACCAATATTTTAAATTCGGTGACACGCTTCATCAGGATTTCAGCTCAAATGGGTTTTTTTTCAGTATCTAAAGCTTCTCATAAAAAAATTTATAGTGAAAATTTCATGATGACATGTTTTAAGTAGCGAAATCCTTACATGAGGAGGATATGAAGATCACAATTTATATAAATGCTTAGGTAGAGAGGGTCTTCAGCAAGTGAATGTTGGAGGGATTTTAGGAGCTTAAAAAATAATTAATGATTGACTATTCAATGTCCACAACCAATTATTAGTGTCATGCCACAACCCCATGGGGTTTTAGTCCACTAATTGGGGTTACAAACTTCAAACATGAATATCTCTCAAACCGTGAAGAATTATGTGGTGTACCATATATAAAAAGAAACATCTTGACAAGTATAAACCATCCAAAATATCCTTGACTTGGGATAGAGTAAGTTGTCAAGTCAAAATTCCCATGAAAGATATGGGTGGCCCCTAGTGCTGCTTGGGTTGACATCAATGACAATTGTTGATCAACAATCTCCCCCTTTGGCATTGATGGCAACACAAGTACTCCCCCCACGAGCATGACACCTCTTCCTACAGCATTATCTTCCCCTTTGTCATCAATGACAAAACGTAACTCACCCTGATAAACATCATCCTACGGAACTGTACACACCTCAACTCCCCTTTTTTTACTTAGTTAAATAAGAGAAAGAGTCTAATGAGAAATTGGGAGAATCCCAAGATTTAGGTGACGATAATCAAATTCTTCACGAGGTAATGGTTTGGTAAATATATCAGCAATTTGTTCCTTTGTGCCAACATATTCAAGCTTGATATTCTTTTCGGTGACCTGCTCTCTAACGAAAGGATATTTGATTGGAACGAAATGCATCATAGGATTCTTGGAGATAATAATGGCACTGGTGTTATCGCAAAATAAGGGAATCGGCTCATCAAACTTGACTTGAAGATCTTGCAAATTTTTCTTCAACTAGAAAACTTGAGTACAAGAAGTAGTTGTCGCGATATATTATGCTTCTGTTGTGGATAACAAGATTGAAGACTACTTTTTACTTAACCATGAAACAAGGCAACCACCTAGATATAATGTTGCTCCACTGGTGGTACTCTTCCGATCATCAACACTTCCTACCCAATCTGCATTTGTATAAGGTAACAAGATTATTTCCTTTGGGATACCATAAACCATATTCTGTTGTGCCCTTAAGATATCGGAGAATTGTTTTGACGACAATAATATGATATTCTTTTGGTGTTTCTTGGAATCTTGCTACTTGTCCAACTGCCTACATTACGTCTGGTCGAGAAGTTATCACATATAGAATACTGCCAATCATAGATCTATACAACCTCTGGTCCACATCCTTAGATGAATCTTCTAAACTTAACTTGCAACTTGTTACCATTGGGGTAAGGAGGGGCTTGAAATCTTCCATCTTGAATTTCTTGAGCATTTCCTTGATGTTCTTGGTTTGATATATAAATATTCCTTTATCCTGTTGAGATATCTGAAGCCCTAAAAAGTATGTTAGCTCGCCAAGTAGAGACATTTCAAACTCACTTTGCATATTTGTGGAAAATGTTTTACTTGATATGTCATCATTGCTTCCAAAAATTATATTGTCCACATATACCTTGATAATTGTTAGGTTATCTTGATCCATTTTCACATAGAGATTGTTGTCGGCGCTTCCTTTATTGAATCCTTGCTGATGTAGATATTCATCAAGATGAGCATACCACGCTCTAGGAGCTTGCTTGAGACCATATAGTGCCTTCTTTAATCTGCAGACATAGTCTTCCTTTTCAGAGTGAAGAAAACCTTCGGGTTGTTCAATGTAAACTTCTTCCAATTCACCATTTAGAAAGGTTGACTTAACATCCATTTGGTATACCTTAATTTTTATCGAGCATGCATAAATGAGAAACATTCTGATAGCTTCCATTCTGGCAATGGGAGAAAAATTTTCTTCAAAATCAATTCCTTCAACTTGTGCATATCCTTTGTAGACTAATCTTGCCTTATTCCTGGTAACTTTTCCATCCTCATTCAATTTGTTTCTGAATACCCATTTAGTTCCAATAACATTTTTATCCTTTTTTCATGGAACCAATTCCCAAGTGTCGTTCTTCTCAATTCGATCAAGTTCATCATTCATAGTTGCTACCCAATGTTCATCTTGACTAGCTTCCTCAAAATTGCTAGGCTCAAAAGTTGCTAAAAAACCAAAGTGGGCTTGTTGTGATGAATGAAGTCGTCGACTTCTTCTAGTTCCAATTCCTTCATTTATGTTGTCCATGATTTGATTTGAAGGATGATTCTTTTGATACCATTCTTTTAAAGCTTTTGGAGAATTTTTTTGTACATCCTACTGATCATTTCTTATTTTCTCTTGGTTGACTGTTATTTCCTTATTTTATTGGTATTGTTCCAGAGCTTCTTCTTCATCCTTCACAGACTCTCCCTCAAATCCCTCAGATTTTCTTAAAGGTACAATCTCAGTGTCATCTTTTGTAACACAATCTTCATCAAAAGTAACATTTATGCTTTCCAATATTTGTTTTCGCCTCATATTGTAGCATCTATAAGCCTTCCTTTTGCGTGAATAACCAAAAAAAATACCTTCATCGACACGAGAACCGATGTTGCCCAATTTTTTATCTTCTCTTTTAATGTAGCATTTGCTTCCAAATATTTTGAAGTATTTGATGTTAGCCGGTCTTCCTTCTTTTCCTTCAAGGATATGAACTTATTCCTATCTCCAGTCATACGAGTTGAGAAACCACTATCAACATACCAAACATTTTTGTTTCTTTGAGCCTTGAGAGTGATAGCACATTTTTCAGTCTTCTTTTTCCATATTTTTTCATTGTGATTTTGCGAGAATTCCTTTGAAGAACTTCCAAGTCTTCAATCTTTAGCCAGGTGTCCAAAATTGTTACATTTGTAACATTCGACATCATCTCTCAAATGATCAAATATGTTAATAGTCTGCTGAGTTCCAGAATATCCACTTCTGAAAGATCTCCCGAAACTATATTTATTCCAAACATGTGTGCGATATTCTATAGCTCTATGTCCAAGCCTTCCACATGAATAACAATGACCATAGAAGATAGGTTGAAACCTGGGAGGAAATATTCTTTAAGGAATTGTCTTCCATGGTTCTTCCTGGGAGTTCTGATCTCTTGAGGTGGATGGGAGGTCTACCTATTTGTTATATTTTGCATATCCATCATCTTTTGTTGTCATAGAAGGACTTGGCTATTTTTCAAATTTTTCTTTGTAACCAAGACCAGTCTTTTCATTGTTTGATCGTTGATTGTTGATGATTTATTCCAATGCCTTGGAGCTGTTGGTGTAGTTTTTAAGAGTTTTTCCATTTTTTACTTGCTTTCATAGAGAAATTATTTCATCTTTCAATGCTTCTCTTTCCTTGTTGCTTTCCTTTAATTCTTCCCTGAGCGGTTCTTTAACTCGTTTGTATTCTTCAACCTTGATTTTAAGATTTAGGACCTGTTTCCTTTCTATCTTTAATTCGTCTTCAAGAGTATTAACATGCTTCTTCTTGACCTTGAGCTCTTTGATAAACCTGATCACTTTGTTTTGAAATTCAACCTCAGTCATATCTTCTTCTTCATCTCCTTCTTCACCAGATGCTTCTTGCTTATTGTGCTTGGCCATAAACAATACTCTTCTGTTGATTTATTCTTCGTTATCACTGTCTTCATCAGATGAGGAGCTATCTTCTTTGGAGAAGAAACTCTTCTTAAACCATTTCTTATTGCCTTGCTTGTTGAAATTCCTCATAAATTTCTTTCCTTTTGTAACAGCCTCATTTTTTTTAGGACACTTGGCTGCAAAATTCCCAACCTCACCACAATCAAAACATATCAATGGAATTTTACCTTTGAATTTCCTCGTACCTTTTCTCATTTTTCACATGAAGTAGGAAAATTATTTATCTAACAATTCTTCTCCATCTTCTTCCTTACAACTACAAATTTTCTCTTTCGAAGTATGCTTGTCCTTACTAGTCTTCTTGGATGCGGTGAATGTTGTTTCTAGGTGAGATATGTCATCCTCTTCTTCAATCCTCATTTCATATGCCATAAGCACTCCATGCAATTCATCTTTGTGGAGATTGGTTAGATTCGAACTATATTCCAAGACAGATACCTTTGGGTTGAATCTTGCTAGCAAGGTTCTAAGGATCCTTCGGACAACAATTTTCGAGTCGACAGGTTCTCCCAAACCTTCCAATGCATTTGTTATTTCATCAATACATTTTAAGTATGCGTCAATATTTTCATCTTCCTTCATTTTTTTTTTCTCGTTTAGAATAATCCTAATCTTCCCATTTTTTCTCCTCCCATTCCACCCACGGGTTTCGAACCGGTGGACTTGCAGACCGAAGTGCCTTAAGAGTGCACCCCATCACCGACTACTCTACACCACATGGGCCATCTTCCTTCATTTTGAGTTGCTCAAATTTTTCCCTATAAAATTTGAATCTTTTCTTCTTTCACGTATGAGTCACCTGCATATATATTCTCAAGCTTGCCCCATACTTCTTTAGTAGTTTTTCAACTCAATACCTTAAGATAAACAGATTCTATAAGCCCATTGATAATTAGATCTTTATCCTTTGCATCATATACCATATTTTTCTTACCTTGTTCATCCTAGGTCGCTATAAAGCCTTTTTCAACAATTTCCCATACTTCGTATCCTTGTGCCAGCCAATGAACCTGCATTCTTCCACTCCAAAGTGCATAGTTATTTCCATTGAACATAGGAACTCTATTCTTATTATACTCCATGATATCCTTCCAGTTGTTAGACTACTATTGAAGGAACCAAACTCTGATACCAATTGTTGGAAATACTGAGGGGGGGGGGGTGAATCAGTATTTCCTATCAATTAGCACTTCTAAATCTTTTCATAGCATTAGTTAATATTAAATTATTCTTGTTGTTTATCCAGTAACAACAGTAAACAATAGAAAACAACAGGCACATGAATTTTAGGTGGAAAACCCCCTCTGGGTCAAAAACCACTGAACGTTTTTCTAATAAATTATTTAATCTTTAGCCCCAACTGAAATGAAAGGTACAACTTCCTAGAAATCTAGAAAATAATTCTTCTTCATCTCCCACTGGAAGGATGCCCCAACACCCTGGTTTCTTCAATAGTCAACTGAATGGATGCCCCGACATGCTAGACCAACCTACCACCCTGAAGTGTTCACATGCTCCAACCTGTAGGTGACTTCATGCACCAACCTAGCACCTCCCTGCCACCCTATAATGATCAGAAATAATAAAAGAGTGTGGAATCTCGTGATTGACTCTTTTATAATTTTACAATGATGATTTTTACAATACTAAGTTTTGACATGACCTGATATTAGACTTGAAACCGCTTCTTTGAACACTAGCAGTTGATGAGGTATTGTTGTGATTGCTTCAAGTAATGGTATTTTGGTGTTTCATTGTCCTTCTAGTATGTGTCTAAGTTGTCCTATTGTTTCCTCCTTCTTGCACATGCATTAATGAACAAGACCCAAACCAATATACAAACCAAATACTTACACTATCTTGCAAACCATATGTCAAATAAATATTCAAAATTCAAATGTAAATGCGTTCAACATTTATGAACAAAACCCAATCAAACACACATACAAAATACTTACATTGTTCTGCAAAAACACATGTCAGATATTATATTCAAATTTAAATTCAAACACTAAACATACATACCTTGTTGTAGCAGACTTACCCTTGATTTTTGATGTGTTGTCCTTACTACAGTTATCCTTGAATGCATACTTTTTCTTGCCTTTTAGAAGCTCGATATTGAATCTGTTGTATCTATGTAATTTTGGATCTCCAAGGTCTGAAATTTCACCCTATGGAAGCCCTCTGAATCCTCTTTCCAGCCCCATGGGTCTAATCAATATTGGATTCTTCAAGAAATATTTATGCTCAATCTCCTACGATGACCTGATTTATACTGGCTCAGTAGAGAGAACTTGTATGAAGTGCCACGTATCACTATTTCAACCTTCAGTGCTGAAAACAATACCTAAAAAACTAAAGTTCATCCTCTTTCTGTCACTTTTTTACGAAATTTGAATCCAATGCTCAGAGAGAAAGTTACGACGATTTTCCCAAGGTCACATGTTTGACATGAAATTCGGGAACCTGCAAAAACCCTAACTTCCTCAAATCATATCTCTGAAAATATAGAGAACCAATATTGAAATTCGATCACGCACTTCATCAGGATTTTGGCTCAAATGGGTTTTTTTTCAGCATCTGAAGCTTCGCAGAAAAAAAAAAAATATAGCGAAAATGCCACGATGTCTTGTTTTAAGTAGTGAAATCCTTACATGAGGAGGATATGAGGGTCACAATTTATATAAATGCTTAGGTTGAGAGGTTCTTCAACAATTGAACGTTGGAGGGATTTTAGGAGCTTAAAAAATTATTAATTATTGACTATTTAATGACCACAACCAATGATTAGTGTCATGCCACAAACCCATGGGGTTTTAGCCCACTAACTGGGGTTACTAACTTCAAACACGAACCGTGAAGAATTACATGGCGTTCCATATATCAACGGAAACTAATCGACAAGTAGAAACCATTCAAAATATCCTTGACTCAGAATATAGTAAGTTTTCAAGCCAAAATTCCCATGCACGATCGGGGTAGCCCCTAGTGTTGCTTGGGTTGAAATCAATGACAACCACTGATCAACACGAGGATGAGCTTATACATTAAGAAAATTTTATCCTCCTTAAGCTTGATAGAAATAAAGAGGCAATTTCCAGTAATGGTGGGGGGGGGGGGGGGGATTGGGAAAAAGGATCTATCTTTTATATTTGTTTTAAAATCAGAATGTCGCTCTTGAACATGGCACTTTATCACACTTGTGTCTGGGTTGGGTAATCCATTTGTCTTACAATTAATCGAACCTCATTGAAATTCTTCAATAGGTTTTGGGTACTATCTTTAAGTTAAATGTTTTCGAGTCAATTATTGTGTTTTTATGTGTTCAAGGGAAAGTTCAACCTCAATTCATATTCCATTGCAAATATTTGTCTCCATTCGCATTTACCATCCCTGAGTCAGTCCTTGAAAAGGAATTTCTTCAACTTGAGATAATAAGTTTCGTGTTGTAGGCCCTCCTGCGACAGGTTACTTCCTATCGACTTCAGCTCATTATCTAGGAAGTTGATCCAGAAACCTTATTAGTAACTTGAACTATGCATGCCCTAATAGTGAGTTTCTTGCCTTAGACGATAGGTTTTCATCATTGGCCTTCAATCGAGTGACTCTATGAGTGTTCGATTGTAGATCATCTATTCACACTTCATAGATTATACTGGAGTACCTTGAGATCCATTGTCATTATTGGTGGTTTCTCTCGCACTTGTTAACGGTTTTCATTATTGAACAGTAATCAAGTGGTTTCTACCATGTTCAAATTTGACACATTCAATCGCATGGTTAGATTCATACTAAATCGAGAGATGGAGATCAAGACCCTGGATCTAGTTTCATCCATCCAGGTTGTGAGGAGTTACGTATTCATGTTTGAGTAGACCAATTCATAAGAGATGGTTGCGTCCATATTGTGTCTACTATTGATGTAATTCTAGGTTATTTCTACACCAGATTGAGTTATTTTTTACTCTGATTATGGGAATGCCTACCTCAGTGATGATTATATCTTTGCATTGAATGTTCGTTGCAGGTTTCCAATCGTTGTCTCTAATCTAATCCTCTATATGATAAAGCACTTCAATAATTCAATGATTTTCCAGACTTCGCACTTTAGGGGGCAATATGTTACACGTAATTTTGTCACTGTGACACTTGACAGTAAAAATGGATCTATCACCATCCATACTCAAACTCCCTTACATGTCAAACATTAATATTCCTTGACCAAATCATGAATTTTTGGAAAATGGCTCTTTACACTCTTAAAGATGACTTGCACACTTTTTACAGTTAATGCTTGCGCATGCATTGTTGCTGCCAAGAATCCCTGCACAGTACTGCGCTTTGTTTTCCATTAAAAATTGTGCAATTAACTCAAAGTAAAGTAAAAAATAAAAGTAAGTGCTAGAAGCATAGTTGGGTGCATATATCCCAACTAGAAGCCTTTGAGTCATATCAGTTCGAGCCAAACCCCTCCAAACATGGAGTTAATTCCCTTGAATCATGGAACCCTAATCCCCTCATTTGTGGATCTCATCCATCCTTGGTGGATCTGAAACCTCCTCAGTTTCTCTTATAAATTGAGCTGAGAGTTCAGGGCTAGGAAACTCACTTATGGTAGTCTTCTGCTGGTAATTTTGGATTGGAGATTTTTTTAACCAAGGAGGAAGATTGGAGTCATTCGGGAGGAACTTATATAACATCAAGGCTTGGTCGTAAGATTTCACTTTTATCCCTAAATAATACATTTGGATACTTTTTCTCACTCTATTGTTTCTTGTAATTGTGAATGGTTTATGCTCATATATTCATTAAAAAAATTTCATTTGCCAATTTCCTTGATCATTACGTTAAGTTGGTTTTTAGATTATTATTATGCTACAGATGCCTTTGATCCTTGTATGTTTTTGTTTGCAGGTATCTTTTAAGCATTGAGGAGCTTCATCAAGACAGAGTGTGGGGCCTTCATCAGGCATATCCTTGAAAAGGTAAAAGCATCATCCTTTTCTTCTAATTTTAATCATCTGAACATTGTTAGCTTAAGGAAAGAGATATTCTCATGTTGGTTTGTTTCTAGTTCTCTTTTAGGATTCTAGGGAGATCGCTTCTGTCCGCGAGAGGGATTTATTCGGGTAACAAGGAGAGGGTTAAGAAGTTTAAAAGTGAGCACTAGACCAATCAACCAAGAAATCAATGGAGCCATTTTCAAGAACAAAATGCTGATAATTATCCCTTTTTTATTAGTTATTTTTAGGCTCTATATATCTCTCGAAGGGAATGGATATTATACTTCTTTTCATTCACACCGCAGGGCCAAGGATGCTTCTATGTTTTCTTCTTTATTTAAGGCTAAAGAGCGATTTTATATTGCAAACAATTATGCATTTATTATTGTCGATAGTGGTAGGGTGAACATGGTGTGATCAAATTTTTACCATTTTCCCCAACTTAATCCAAATATTTGGCTTGTACCACAAATCACTTAGAATGAAAATAAAGTTGGCATTTTACCTAATAAATTTGTAGTAAAAGATGTGAACAATGATTTCAATGTTATTTCTAAATTATTTCTGAGACTCCAAGGATAAAGTGTACAAGTTCTATGAATTCAACAATGGAAACAAAATGGACCATATGCTCTTTTGGCCAACATTGACAATAAAAGAAAATTTTGACATGAAACATTAGGGCATTTGAGTGCAAGAATATGAAGTTGATAGTTCCACTAGGTATGGTCCGTGACCTCCCTAGTTTAGTTTCACTAGAAGGAATGTGTGAGGGTTGTGTTCATGGAAAACATCACCAAGATTAATTTGAGAGGGAAGAGAGGGATAGTAAGTACACAGATGGAGGTTATACACAATGATCTCCACACAATAAATATTCATTCTCTAGCTAGTGCAAGGTATGTTCTAACCTTCATTAATGATTTTTCCTAATTTACTTAGATATATTTCTTGAAGACAAAAAATGTTTTTTAAGAAATTTAAGGAATTTAGGGAATTTTTGGAAAGCAATGTAGTTGACATGTGAAGTGTTTAAAGTCTAATCATGGAAGAGAATGTGTTGGTTTGGTTATGGTTTAGAAGGATATTTGAACCATAATGGTATCTCATGGAAACAAACATTACCTTAAATTCTTATATGGAATGGAGTTGTGGAGAAGAGAAAAATGCCTTACACTCTTCTAACATAATGGAGTTGTTAATAGGATGAATGGAAACTTGATTGAGATGGCTTGGTGTTTAATTCAAGCTAAATTCATGTGGATTAATGTTTGGGTAGAGGTTTCTCCCTGCTTAAGTTACACTATGAACAAACTTGCGACTAAATAAATGTGAAATGGAGTGGACAAAAACCATTATTTGAACATCCCAAAGCCTTTGATGTGTCACTTGGGCTCGTATTTCAAGTGAGAAATGGATGATAATGGATCCCAAGAGTCATGCACACATCATAATAATTTGCTACTATGAAGAGTCAAAAGAATATAGATTGTTTGATCCAATCAAACAAGAAGTGATATGTCTATGAGATGTTATCTTTGATAAAAAACTTTGAGCATTAAATTACTAACTTCCTTTGAATAAATAGTCTAAACTATAGACCTACTAGTCCACATTCCAAAATTGATTGGGGAATTTGCACCAATCTCTAATCAAATTTCTATCATTGAATCCACTACAACTGGATCTTTTAATTTTGAATCTACTAACCTAGATGGGTATATTCATGATGGATTTATTGTAGAGACACTTTCTACATGAGATACTTGTTATCCCAAGTGGGTCACTACGATGATTATCAACGTCAATGTTGATGTAGGGGGTGTGATTCACTGGAGTAAGGCTTAAGGTCAAAGATAGTAGGGAAATGTGTTAATAAACACACTTGCACTAGAGGTGATCTTGAGACATATAAATGCACATGATATGGTTGAATGGGGAATTTCCATCACTAATGACTACAATTTCTAAATGAATTACCATAATTAGAAATTGGTTTCCAATCACAAGGAAACAATATAGTAAAATACAAATGGGTCTATAAAAGAAAATTCATGTTGGATGGTATTGTAGAGTTAAGTCTCCTTTGGTAGTGAAGGATTTCTCTTAACAAGAAGGAATCAACTACATCTAGACATTTTCTCCTATAGCCAAGATAAACGTTGTGGTTATTTCTCTCATTATTAATTTTGAATAGTAGATGCATCAAAGGTATGTAAAGAGTGTTTTCTACATGGTATCTTAATGAGGATATCTACATGAAACAACCCCCCATTTTGTACAAGATGGCAATGTGTATGCACACAAAATAAGTCTTTGTATTGTTTGAAATAGGTGCCTTCTACACTAATGAGAAGAATGACCAATTGTTTCTTCATCTTGGTTTCAAACAAGAATAAATTTTATCTACATTGTGTAAATGATAATATTTTGTTGATTATGTTAAGTTAATGACCTAATTATCAGTGGGAATATTTGAGACTATTCTTAATTTGAAAAAAATAAAGGATACATGTAAATAATAGATTTCAAATGTTACATTTATTTTTTGGCATCACAATTATGTCATTGGATGATGGTATCTTCATCTATTAGTGCCAATAACCATTGGATCTTTGGAAGAGGTTTACGATGGAACATGGTGATCCTTGTTTTATTTTGTGTCAATATGGAGGGAAAGCAACTACACAATGTGATTCTTCAAAAGTTGATGTTACTATATACAAGCGACTTGATGGCAATCTCATTCATTTAACTCATAGTATACCTAACCTTGCTTTTTTGTTTCCTAATGAATGTGATTCATTGAAATTCAATACCATTAAGTATCGGCGACTTGTTAGTAGTCTCATTTATTTAACTCATAGTAGAGCTAGTCTCTAGGTTCATGTAGGCTCCAAAGGAGAGAATATTCTATATGAAAAAAGGAGTGTTTAGTATGTTTAAGTGCATGTATTAATTCAGTATTATCTCAATAGACACTTGACTTCATTAGTCCAAAACATTGATTCATATTTTGTTGTGCATGGGAAGATGACCAAAAGTTGACTTCTAGGTGTGTCTGTCATCTTGGGAATGCTTTGATTGTTTGATTGTGTAAGAAGTCAACAAATCTCTCACTATCAACCATTAAACCTAAATACAAGGGCATAGTAATGTTCTCATTGAAGCTATATGGATTTGCACCCTTTTCCTCACATGGAATCAACTACAATGAAATGTGGCAATCAATGTGCAAAACAAGTGACTCAATGCCTCAAGTAATCAATATAAGTGAATGTAGTATCTCATGCTTATTGTAGGCAAATGCTCAAAGTGTTAATATATTTACAAAGCCATTGTGGGATGTTAATTTTGGTTTATGCATGGGCTTTAGGATGTTGTGATTATAGGGGCTAATTTACCACATCCTAATCCTCCAAGTTACATTTTACGGAGAAACGCCATAATGCATTAATTCAAATTAACGTGTATCAATGAACTCACCCATTGAGTGATCCTAACCAAACCAATAGGGACTCGTTGATAGATCAACTATTCAACCCACATGATCCCCTTAAAGTACAAACCATTAATTACTAACAAATTATTACTACATTCAACAATACTAAATCTACCTTTATTTAAAAAAAAGATGTTGGATACTTCCAGATAAATATATACACTCATGTAATAAATATATATGATATATAAAAATATGATAAACATACCATGTGTGTTTTATGCTGCATCACTACAATATTGTCTTTAGATACCACTGACCACTAACTTCCAGTATCTTTAGTTACCTTTGCAACACACATGTAATTCTAACATTCTGAAAAGCCTCGAGGGGAAGTATGGTTATAAGCCAACTTCAAGAACGTCCTTTTAATCTATAAAACATGATTACCAAGTTCTAATTCAATTTGGATTTGAATTCAATAAAATATGAAAACAATTTGGCTGCGAAATTTTAATTTGCGAAAAAAAAAAAAAAACTAGTCTACTTCCTAACACGATATAAATTCTATAAATTCCCTTTAAGGATGTATAATTGTTGGGTTAGCTAGTTATCTTCGTCGGTCAACCAGTGGTTTCAGCTGCTTATGGCTCGAGTTGCCACCATTCCACAGCATGGTCAACTCTGTTCGTTGAGTGAATTCCATGAAATTGCCTCGGCCATCCACATCTCCATTAGGGATGCGTGACAAGTGTCCGGAGGACTGGATTATGGAGTAAGCGAAACAGAGAGAGGGAAATTTGCAGTGGCCACTGTGGTAGATTAAACAAGCCAGGAATTGAATCGAGACTGAATAATTTGCATCCCAAATCGAACCTTAGAATTTATGTGTTGTTTAGGCAAATTTACCCAAATTTGTTATTTGTGCTATAAAACTGCGAACAAAATTCCACCGCCTAGCAAAGTTAAATGAGTTTTTCGCTGATAACAGAGGTGTACATCGACATTTATACAATTGGGAGCATGATTAGCAATATATTTGTCATTGCAAAGTGCATTAGTTGAGGCTCTGAATACTTTAATTCTTACCACTGGCAGCAAATAGTCATAACATGTAGTTGAAGCATCAAGGGCTCATATTTATTTTCCAGGCTGATTGCATGCAACATCACCGATTTTATCCATTGATATGATGCATTTGTTCTTAAAGATGAATTGATCAAAGACTTTACTTGTCCTTGAGGTGTCTTTCACTTTGGTCGTAAGATATTGATCACAACAGGCGCTAAATTATTATCCCAACTTGTGTGTCACCGTTCAATGGAGATGATACGTTATTTTCTGCACAAGTTGAAAACAAAACTGAGAGAAAGTAGAGATTTTAGCAAAGGTTTTAGCAGGTAGGGATGACCCAGGAAGACCATAATTATCAGGTAGGGATGACAAACTAAAAGTTGTCTAGTATAGAACCCTTTTGGTTAAAAAAAAGTCCTAAAGGCAATACAATGTATATTGTGATTTCAGACTTTCAAATATTGAATATAAAGTTTTTCATGTAAAATAAAGGTGATAAGATAAAAATGTTCAATGAAAAACAAGGCTCGACGCTCCAAATTTGATATGGTAGGATGAATGAGGATTGTAACTATGTAAAGTCCAAGAAACCAGCACTTTCGTTGGAATGTTTGATTCAAACAGCTGCTTGAAAAGGACTTTTTTGGTTATCGCCCAAGAAACATTTTGACAGGACTTAAATTCTAAAAATTGATAGTAGATTTGTCTATCCCTGGCATCACCGGGATACAAAGATCTTAAACATGCATCTGAAAATCATATTGTTATTCCAATGTATAAATCAAGGAAATACATCCGTGGGCCTTCATGGTTTGATGACCCCTGCTTACGTCGATGGTAATGAAATTGCATTGAGGTTTTGAATATAATAGAGTAGCATCCTCTTGCAGACCGTCCTGTTCTCAATTGTAAGATGAAATCCTTTTCAAATACACTGCAGTACTAGCTACAAATTATTTCATCCAGCAAATACTAATAATCATCAATTCTATAGCAACAATACATCTTGGAACATATAAATACACTCCATGATGCTTTTAAGTACGCTTTTTGGGGCTACACAAAACCAATTACATTGTTCCACTCAAAACCTATGTTGCACTCGTTTTCGGAAGAGAGTAACGGTGGGATGAGCAGACACATTCCTGGGACAGCTAGAGCACACCCCATTTTTTTTAAGGAATGACAAGTTGGGGTTAGCAATTATATATATATATATAATATTAAAAATTTAAAATTCATCATAATTATTTGTAGTTTTTTCAAGCTTGTAACCATAACGAGTTAAACTATATAGTATTATGTACAGCTCTTAACACTTGTCAATCTTGAAAAGGCTCAAGCAGTTCAAAAAGGCGCTGAGTGGCATTTTATTATTGGCTGCTTGAAATTAGAAAAATGCAATTTGGCTTTAAGAAATTTAAGTGTAATTATTTTCATTTTACAACAAATTCCATGAAGGGTCTATGAGAGAGAATTGTCCTTATAGCAGCTATTATTGCTCATATTTCTTGCTAATGATAATTATGCTAAAACATAAAAGACATTCCCTCCTTAAAAGGTTTTATAGACATTTACTGTTGTGTGAAAAACCACTATAAAACACTTAGTTCTATAACTAGCAATTGCCATCACTAAATGTTGCAAAGGAAATGCAGTAAGAAAAGACTAAAAAATATATGACTACTATGATGAAACATTTCAAGCGAGAACTCATTCTTCAAAACATACAATGATGGGTCTCTCCAACCCAACAGTTTTAGTAGAAAACATTACTGTAATCCAAAACTAACTTTTCCATCGGTATTTTGGCAGACAGTTAACCAAGACTCGTCATCCATCCATAACATGTTGTGTGTTGGATGTAACCGCCCATGAGAGGAGAAACATGTCCAGTCTCTCCTTCTCTTCCGGCCAACACCCAATAACTAAAAGAGTCGTAAATATTGGTAAATGAAGAACAAACTTTAATTGAGAAAGTAAACCAAGTGAAGAAGAATGAATAATGGAAAATAATTAGGTATAGGAACAGAATGTGAAAAGGTAACAAAAACAAAAATAGTAACTATCATTAATTTCCAACACCCAATAACTAATTTACTTTTTTTACAACACATGTGCAGACTGTAAATTTTGAATGATTTCAAGATAACAAAGTTACAGTAGGGCAACGAAATGTAATTATATATAACTAAACTGATTTTTCTTAAAATATTGTAGCCCTAATAAGTAGATTTACAGAGTTACTATCATTAATTTCCAACACCCAATAACTAATTATTTTTTTTACAACAACACATGTGCAGACTATAAATTTTGAATGATTTCAAGATAACAAAGTTACAGTAAGACAACGAAATGTAATTATATATAACCAAACTGATTTTTCTTAAAATATTGTAGCCCTAATAAGCAGAGTTACTGAGTTATGAGAAAAACCTGAGCATATATTAAAATTTTGGATAATGTACAGAAGAAAAGTGAAATCTTGTGAAAGAGTAAGACTGTAATTAGGGTAACTAACCATATTTATTCCCATGGATAGTGAAACTGTTGACAATCTGAGCAACAATTCTCAAAAGGTAAACATGTCATCTGAAAAGAAAAGAACAGAGCAAGTAGAGCTTTCCCGAAGTCCTAACTTTGAGAATGGAATCAAATATAACTTCACAGAACCAAGAACATAAATTTAATGCATAAATCAACGAGAATGACTCTCGAAAACTAAGAAAGGAAGAAATATTATCTACAGATTATATCTGCAAGCAGCAACAAGACACAAAGAATTATATATATATGAAATACAACAAACACTGTAGAATAGAAACCAAAACATTCACAAGAATGTTGAAAAAATTATTGAACCCTCTAGTGACAGTAAGAGTCTTAGCAAGTATCAGAACTAAACTTATTATATAAAATTGCGGCAGCTAAACAGATATAAAGAATTTAGTATAAATAATGGAAATCGAAATATGAGCGTTTTTCATAGCCACAATATATTATGGAAACCAAATCGTTCTTTTTTAAGCTTATCAAGCTCTAAACAAACCCTCGACCTCAAGCACAATTGAACTATTTTCCCAATAACTTAATATAATACATTTCCTCAAATGATCCTCCCTTTTGGCACCCAACCAAAAATCGACATTACGCCATTGATTCTACAGAAAATTAATGATTACAAGCACCAACAGCGAAGAAGCAAGGCTTTCTCAAATTGCTTCTCCCTTTCACCGGTTTCATTGTTATCACAACGGTTCTGAGATGAAAAATTGTGCCACTCTGCATGCACCGCCGTAAAGATTGGACGATGGCTTCAATTTTGGGGACTCCATTTCCTGCTTCTGTTGTAATGGAGTACAAGACCGTGGCAAATGCTCTGGGTTTCCTTGGACGAAAATACAACACAAACAATATTTACATCATGGGAGCCATGAAGTAAGTGAACTGCTCCAATGACAGGGCTTCACAAAAACAAACTGTAGATTGCAGCAAATGTATTCGTGGTTTTGGAAACAAAGAGAACATACCCAGGAATATTGAAATCTATGAAGGGATAGTAGATGATAGATTTATATAGAGTTAGTTAGTTAGTTAGGTTGAAGGAGGCATTGGATCTAATGGTCTAAAACATTTCAATCGTCTAACATTTTATCCAATGGCCCAAACATAGACACAGTGACAGCTAGGAAAGTTGTTTTCAAATAGTGATGCCTTACGGCATAAAGATATTAGATTCATATGTTAGACTATCAAATTTATTGAATAGGAATTTATTCAAGCATTTAGTAGTCAATCCAAGTCACTACTATTTGATTGTTTTCACAATACTTGAGTTTGGGATGGTGGAAGCTCTGGGACTTGAATGACTCCTGGAAATCCATGTAAAACATGTAAAAGTCCCAAAAAAAGTGAAGAACAAGAGCAATAACCACTAAGGATCAACCCTTTGAAATGTTGCATATTTTGTTTTCTAAACATGGAGGCTTTGTTTGTTGTAATGTTGTTGCTGAAAATACAATATTTAAATCACCAGAAACTTAGACTGAAATTAATCAATTTTTTTTGATCTGCAACTTGTACAACAAATTTAGATTCACTGCAATAAAAAAATAAGGAATGGGAAAAATGGTCATATTGTCCGATAATGTCAAAACGGAAGACATTTGCCCCATAAATCCCTTAAAAACTACCTAGAAAATCTCTGAAATTTGCCTAGAACATCCCTGAAATCTGTTCGGAATGTTCTGAAATATTCCTGGAACATCCCTAAAATATGTTCGGAATGTCCCTGTAATCTGCCTGGAACATCCCTAAAATATGTTCGGAATGTCCCTGAAATATGCCAAAAACATCTTGGGAATGGCCAACAAGTCCCTAAGTCCCAATTAATGGCATTATTTGCATTGATGACAAAATACCAACAAAAGAAAGGGAGAACTAGTAAGGAAAAGGAGAAACAACAAGGAAAAGAAGCAACAAAAGAATAGGAGTAGCAGGAGATAAGAGCAAAGATGTGATGGAAAAGGAGTAGCAAACAACAGGATCAGAAAAGGAGGAGCAAAAGATAGGAGCAACAAAGGGTTTGATGGCTTCAGTTTTTATGGCTTGCCATTTTTGTGATGCAAGGTTATGGCAAAAGAAAATATGTGCATGACAGAATGTTGTAGAGATTTTTATGTTGAAGAATTTTTTGTAGTGCTAAAGTGTTGTGATGCAAGGCAAAAGCAAGATTCCATGACAGTATAGGTGTTAGGATATTCCGACACATTATAACTTGGTCTAGCGTAGAGTTAGGTAAAGTGTGTTTCTTTACTATGTACATTTGTAACTTATAATCTGACGGTCACAATTTGTAGTGATCCGACGATACACCCTCTCCTTGGTATTACCGACACTTGATCCGTGGCTTATCACCTGATTGGTCCATGATCTCTATTTAAAGAGCATGGAGGGTCATTTGTCTGGTAACCATTTATGAGAGAAGCTCATGCAAAATTTCTTTCTTTATATAAATAAATTGCCTGAAGTGGTTGTGTTGGCTCAGGCCATGGATTGTTTCCCTCTTCGAGGGTTTTAAACACGTCAAATACTGGTTTAGTGATATGTGATATGTTTGTGAGCGGTGACCTTTGGTGTTTGATCTAAGAAAGTTACCCCGTAAATTCCTTGATTAGGAGATCATAAATTTTGCTCAAAATTCAAAGTTACGGGATTGGGTTGAACCAAGATGGTTGCATATAGCTCATCTTCCTGATTCCAGCACTGTGAACGGTTCAAAAAACCGATGTTGTATGAGGAAGATATCGTGTTATGATCGAAATGCCAAACATGTAAAATTGTGACAGTTTGACCAAGTTTGACTGGATGCACAGTCAGCAAAAAGGAAATATTTCAAGGAATATTCCTTCCTCGGAACCAATCACAATTTTACAAGTGTCAAGGTACTATTTGTTGTATGGGGTTGAAGATCCAATCATAGGGCACCACGTGGTCAGCCCTCAGGCTGCCACATGTCCCTGAAATGGCGTTGTAAAATTTTGTTGAGGGTCTATAGGGCTCGACCTCGAGACCTCTCGTCGAGCACGCATACGCTTTACCATCTGCACTACACATTGGTTCTTAACCTCTAAGGTTGTGAGTTGTATTTATGTTTTAGTGCAAAAGCATTTGGGAGTTGGGAACCGTCGACAGTCCCAACCCACCAACGTTTCTCGTCGTATGGTCACATGGAAATGTAAACGTCAACTCCAACAAACCGTGGATAACACATTAACTGACAATTCAAACTGCCATCATTTTCATCGTGTGTTCTCCCATGGTAACGTTAGTTGCCAACGTCTCTGCAGTCAGTGCTAACCCACGACACTTCAACCCGCAGTTCAAGTTTTCAACTGGAGTTCTGACAAGAGTTCCGCCCAACCGTCGACGGTTGTAACCCATAGTTTGGGGGTTCATGTGCCCAACCGCAAACATTTATTGCAACGGTGAAGTCGGCGGTCATTTTAGCGAGCACAACATTTTTGGCGGATATGCCTAATTTAACTCTAGTTAAGTGGAGTTCTCCACTTTTAGTGGAGCTTTTCTAGGTGAAACTGGGAAAAAGTGTAGGAGGCCCAATTTTCGACCATTCTAAGGGAATGAAGAGTCATTTTTTACTAATTGGAGTATTTTGGAGCCATTTTTGCAGATAAAAAAACCATTAGAGCATTGTAACTACATGTAATAGCAAAATTTTGAGCATAATGAAAGACGGACAAGCCATTGGGAGTCGGACCAGTAGATGTAGCCCAAGAGGGGTGAACTGCTTCATCATTCCTGCTATGTAAATTTCATGTGGTGACTTATTTCTATGTTGTACATTGTTGTTCAATGTTATTTAAGATTTTTTTATGCTTCTAATTCACTAAAAAACATATACAATTCATGGACAAACACCTTAAACCTTATGAAAACTAATGAACTGATTATGCACATGTTTTTAAACTGAAAAGACACTTAGCAAAACAAAAATAATACAGTCATATCATATCATATTGGTATCAAAGCTATAGTTTATTCTCTGGTGTTGTTTAGTGCAAAGAATTGTTTAGCTGTTTGCAAGTTTTAGATGCTTACAAGGCTCAAGCTCAAAAGAGGAGAAGACAAAATGGTGGAAGCATAAGGGTCTCAAAAAGAGCCACAGCAAAGGAGAGCAAGATTGCCACAATCTCTGCCACCTAGTTCACCTCATAAAGAAAAAATAAGCTCCATTAAGCATGCCTCATGAGGAAGGAGAAATCCATGAAGAAGTTGACCCTAAAGAGGAAGAAAAAGTGTTCAGGAAAGCATTCCTTGACATGACTGAGATGGTTAGAATCCTTTATCAAGAAAGGAATGAGAGACTGGAAGGAGAAGGATCTAAACTTCACAAAGAAGGACAAGGTTCTTCAAGAGGTCAAAATGGTGAAGATAAGTCGAATCAGGGAAATAGAGGAAATGGAAGCAATGGAGAGCCATCATCCTCACCCTCATCATCATCATCCTATACTTCTTCTTCAATACATCAACCACACAAGTCCAAAAGCACTGGTAAAAGTCCTTTTTTAAAACTTGATGTTAAGTTTGAATTGTCAATGTTTAATGGTGAAGTAAATGCAGAAAAGCTAGATAATTGGATTAGGAAATTGGAGGTCTATTTGAGAATATAGAACCTTCAAGATGATGATACCAAAATTCAATTAGCTTCTTTGAGAATGGAAAGTGCAGCACTTGTTTGGTGGGAAGCCAAGACAAAGGAGGAAATAAAGAAACATGGTAAGATTATTCTATCATGGTCAGATTTCATTACTACTATTAAACAACAATTTTATCCATTAACTCATATGCAAAAATCCATCATGAACTGCCAGAACTTTAGGCAATTAAAGGGACAAAATGTGCTAAAATACACCCAAGAATTTAGGAGAAGAGCTCTCTTATTAGGGGTGGATTTGCAAAGCCAAGATACTTTGTTAAAGTACATAGGAGGCTTACATAGCTACTTAAAACATATTATTCTCATGTTTAACCCCATCAGTCTAGATGAAGTTTGTGTTCAGGCCACACATCTAGAAGCTAGAGGGAAGAACATTTTTGAAGAGGGTAGAAAGAAACCTTTTAAGGGAAAAGCCAAGAAAAATATGTCAAAAGGTAAAAACAAAAAAATCATTTGTTAAGAAAGAGGGAGAAAAAGTGGTTTGTAAACATTGTTCAAAATAAGGCCATGATGAAACTCATTGTTGGAAATTACATCCTGAATTGAGGCCAAAGAAACACAATAACAAAGGGAAATAACTCAACATGATTTAGGATCTGATTCAGGTGATGAATCTAAAATTACAGCCATGGGATTGAAGAACATGAAGGGAAAATAAATTGAAATTGAACCCAGTACCAATATATCAAACTGTCACATAAATACTCCAAATGAAGAAGAAAGAATAGAATTGTTTCATGTGAGGGTCATATCCAAGCATACCAAGATTGACACATTGTTTGATAGTGGGTCACAAGAAAACTTAATCTCTGAAGATTTGGTAAATAAACTTAACCTTGAGACCATACCACATCCAAAACCATATCCATTGGGTTGGATTTTTAAGGATGCAAATCTACAAGTTTCAAAGAAATGTATATTGAGGTTTGCAATCACTGCAAATTTTGTTGACACGGTTGAATTAGATGTGATTCTGCTTGACATCACTGGTATTGTATTAGGGAGTCCTTACTTGTATGAAAGGAAAGTGATATTCTTTCGCCATGAGAACAAGTATCATTTATTCAAAGATGGAAAGGAGTTCATTGTTATAGCACGTCGCAAGAAGACAAACATTGGTTTGGTAAATGTTGGACAGGTAAAGAGGTTGGTAAATTCAAGTAATAATTTTGTTCTTCTTATGATTAAGCCTAAAGTTGATATTAATCATGAATCATTTGAGGGATGTGGTCCAAAGTTGAAATCAGATTTATATGATGTGGTTAATGGACATCATGAGATGTTTCAGGAGCCAACAAGTTTGCCTCCAAAAATGGAAATTCAACATGATATTTAGTTGCAGCAAGATTGTCCTCTTCCAAACATCGGTATGTATCACATGTCGATAATGGAGAATGCTGAAATAAAGAGGCAAATCAAAGAGATTTTGGATAAAGGAATCATAAGGTCAAGCACCTCACCATGTGGTTCACCCATAGTCTTGATACCAAAGAAAGATGGGACTTGGCGCATTTGTGTAGATTTTCGAGCTTTGAACAAGATTACAGTAAAGAATCATTACCCACTCCCAAGAATAGATTATTTTCTTGATCAGTTGAAAGAAGCAAAGTTTTTCACTAAGTTAGATTTACGAAGTGGATATCATCAAGTAAGAATTGCAGAAAATGATATATGGAAAACTATATTCAAAACCATACAAGGACTATTTGAGTGGCTAGTTATGCCTTTTGGTTTATGTATTGCACCAGCAACTTTCATGTGAGTGATGGATAATGTTTTGCGTCCATTCCTTGATGACTTTGTTATTATGTACTTAGATGAAATTTTAATTTTCATCAAAACAAGAGAAGATCATGTCTTGCATGTGAATAGAGTGCTTGATATTTTGGAGAAAGAGAAATTGTTTCTTAGGATGTCAAAGTGTGAGTTTGGAAAGACTTCTTTGGTCTATTTGGGACATATTGTAGAAGGAGAATTGAGGATTGATCCTTCTAAAGTGGAATCCATTGTGAATTGGACCACACCCAAAACAGTTACAGAGGTAAGAAGTTTCTTAGGTGCAGCTCAATATTGGAGAAATTTTATTGCTAACTTTCCTTCCATCGTAGCTCTTATGCATGCAGTGACAAGTGTGAAGAAAGGCTTCGAATGGGGAGGCAAAAAACAACTAGCATTCAAAGCTTTAAAAGACAAGATCAATTCAGCTCCAGTCTTTGCATTACCGAATTTGAGACAGCCATTCGAGATACAAACCGATGCTAGTGATTATGCCATGGGCGCAGTACCTTTGCAGCATGGTAAGCCTATCGCCTTTCATTCAGAAACATTTAATGGTGTTGTGACTAATTATCCTACATATGACAACTAAATATATGTGTTAGTACAAAGTGTCAAGAAGTGGAAACACTACTTTATGGGTAAACAGACTATTGTACACATCGATCACCAACCATTACAGTACTTGCAGTCACAAACAAAATTGCAGCAATCAAGACATTTCAGGTGGATGGGATTTCTTCAACAATTTCACCTAGTTATAAGGCACAAGAAAGGTATTTTCAATAAATTTGCATATATGCTTTCGATACCAATAATTTGTGCTTCTACTTTACTCAAAAATGATTTTGTTGTACATGAGCGTTACATAGAACAATATGCACATGACATTGATTTTCAAGATGTATATGCTAGTTTGAGTGAAGGTAATCAAGTTGAATAAAAAAATTATCACATGCATAAAAAAAAATTGTTTAATTTGGGCAAGCTATGTATTCCACAAGGAAAGAGGCTAAGTGTCATGAGAGAAGTTCATTCATCTCTTATTGCTGGACATTTTGGGGTACGCAAAACAATGGCGCATCTACAAAGGTATTGTTATTAGCCTCGCATGATAGATAGTGTGTCACATTTTATAAGAGGTTGTTCTATGTGTGCAACAAGTAAGCCTATTAATAGGAAGCTTGGATTGTACGTGCCACTACTGGTACCATCAAAGCCATGGGAGAGTGTCTCCATGGAATTTGTTGGAGGTCTACCTATGTCAAGAAAGCAACATGATTATCTTTATGTAGTTGTGGATAGATTCAGTAAAAAGTGTATACTTATGCCATGTAAGAAAACCATTATTACTGAACAAACTGCTAAACTTTATTTTCAAAATGTTTGGGTTCATTTTGGATTGCCCACTTCTATTGTTAGTGACAGTGATTCCAGGTTCATTGGGATTTTTTGGTCAAATCTATGGAGAATGATGGACACAAAGTTGAAAAAGAGTATCGATTTTCATCCACAAACAGATGGACAAACCGAGGTGGTGAAAAGAACCATTGTGCATCTATTGAGAGGATATTGCAGCAAAAATCCAAAGTTGTGGGATGAACAACTGCATTACATTCAACACGCTTACAACCGAGAAAAGTTTAAAGCACTCTTCAACACAAACCTCACCTTTTGAAGTATGCTTTGGGTATTTTCCAAAATTGCCATTAGACTTCATCTTTGGGAAGGATGTTGCAATTGATGGGCATAGTGACATTGATAAGGCTTGAAATTTCATTGAGAAAATTCAGATTATACATCAACAAGTTCAAGAAAAACTTGAGAAAAGTCAAATAGAATACAAAGAGAGGCATAAAAAACACCGAGTTGATCACAAGTTTCAAGAGAGAGATGAGGTATGGTTGCACATTAGCAAAGAAAGGATGCAAGGGGAAGGTAAAAAGCTCAAACCCATTCGCTATGGTCCTTTCAAGATCATAAAGAAAGTTGGTAATAATGCATTTCAACTTGAATTTCCTTCTTATATGCAAATGTATTCAGTTGTTAATGTTGAAAACTTACGCTTGTATGAGCCACCTTTGATCGATGATCAAGGAAGTGATGTTCAACTACCTTCTATTGAATATTTCTCTGCAAAATATCTAGATGAGCTCAAACAAGGTACAATTCTTGATAGGAGGACAAGAGCATCAAAGAGGGGAAGCGTTGACTACCTTCGAGTTGGGCTCAAAGGCACTAAACCAAGCGAGGAAAAATGGATGGAGGTTGGAAAGGTGAGGGAGTTGTACCCTGATCTACTGAACAAGTAATCAATTCTTTTTGGGTCCAAAAGCTTCCCAATGGGGAGGAATGATCATGAGTTCATAAATTTTGCTCAAAATTCAAAGTTACAGGATTGGGTTGAAACTAAGATGGTTGCATAGATCTCGTCTTCTTGATTCTGTCACCATGAACGGTTTGAAAAACTAATGTCTTATGAGGAAGATATCATGTTCTGATCAAAATGCCAAATAGGTAAAATTGCGATAGTTTGACCAAGTTTGACCGGGATGCACAGTCAGCAAAAAGGGATGCACAATTAAGAAAAAGGGAATATTCCAAGGAATATTCATTTTTTCCTTTAATCCAATCATAGTTTGACAAGTTTCAAGGTACTATTTGTTGTATGAGGTTGAAGAGCCAATCATAGGGCACCACGTGGCCAGCTCTGAGGCTGCCACGTGTCCCTGAAATGGTGTTGTAAAATTTTGTTGAGGATCTACAAGGCTCGACCCCAATACCTCCCGCCGAGCACGCATACGCTCTACCATCCGCACTACATGTTGGTTCTTAACCTCTAAGGTTGCAAGTTGTATTTATGTTTTAGTGCAAAAGCATTTGGGGGTTGGGAACTGTCGGCGGTCTCAACCCGCAGGAGGTTTTCGTTGTATGGTCACATGACAATGTAAACATCAAATCCAACAAACCGCGGATAATACGTTAACCAATAGTTCAAAGCACCAGCATTTTCGTCATGTTTTTTCACATGGCAACATTAGTTGCCAATGTCTCCATGGTCAGCGTTAACCCATGAAACTTCAACCCACAGTTTAAGTTTCAACTAGAGTTCCAACGGGAGTTCTGCCCAACCGCCGACGGTTGTAACCTGCGGTTTGGGGGTGCATGTGCCCAACCAAAAACATTTTTTTCAGCGGTCAAGTCAGTAGTCAGTTTGGCGGGCATGCCATTTTTGGCGGATATGCCTAATTTAACTCCAGTTAAGTGGAGTTCTCCACTTTTAGTGGAGATTTTCTAGGTGAAACTGGACAAAAGTGTAGGAGGCCCAATTTTCGACCATTCTGAGGGAATGAAGAGTCATTTTTGACTAATTGGAGTATTATGGAGCCATTGGTGCAAAGAAAACATCCATTAGAGCACTATAACTACATGTAATAGCAAAATTTTGAGCACAATGAAAGATGGATAAGCCATTGGGAGATGAACCAACAACTGTAGCCAAGGAGGGGTGAACTCCTTCATCATGCCTGTTGTGTAAATTTCATGTGGTGACTTATTTCTCTGTTTTACACTATTGTTAAATGTTATTTAAGCCTGTTTTATGCTTCTAATTCACTAAAAATCATCTACAATTCATGAACAAACACCTTAAACCTTATTGCAAACTAATGAACTGATTATGCACATATTTTTAAACTGAAAAGACACTTAGCATAGCAAAACTAATACAGTCATATCAAATCATTCCTACATGGTATCAGAACTGTTTTGAGATCCACATTCGTTGTTGATCCAAATCCGAAGCCAGTTTAACTGCATGCTACTATCGTTTTCCAGCTCTATTGTTTCTAACCACTTTCGGCCTGGGAGAACTGATATGTTGTGTCTGGAGCCTATGTTACAGTGAGGAACCCCTTTAGTTTCATGCGAAAATGTTTCTTGTTGCCTAAGTTATGTCATTTTAGATCTCAAGGTATAAAGTATTTTTTTGCAATTATATTTATTAATCCCTCTCTTTATTTCGGTTTATATTTTTTTAAATTAACGGATCTATACACTCTTCTCGGTGTATGCTTTGTGCTCTGCACTGTGTGTGATCTAGAAAACCAGAAACGGGAAGACGATATTTTTCTGCTACGTATGTTCTTTGCCCGCAACTTTGTGCGATCTCAGGAAATCAGAAATAGCAAAAAATAAATATTTTTCGGATGGACTAACCGGAAATATAACGTTATGTCGTAAGGCGTGTATTTTTTTTTTTTGCATGGTTGGTTTTTTGCAAGAAAAAACATGCAAACTAAAGAGGAAAAAAACCACCCTTCCTCCTTTCAAACAATTACAGAATCCTTTTACTAGCTCACTTGGTGTAAAGTTACTTTATGAGAATAGAGGTCTTCGGTTCAAGTCTCTTTGTCAAGCTTCTTTTTCTAAAAAGTTTTTTGTTAAGTTACTTTTTCTTAAAAATCTTTTTGGCAAGTTGCCTTTAAAATAAAAAAAATGCACATGTAAAAGTAACATTATAAAAGTGACTCTCACTTATTTATAAATGTGGATCACATAAAGAATAATTTCTTTTTTAAGTGATCTTATTATATTAAGTTTGGAAGGGAAATTTTTTTTTTAGTGCAACTTCATCATCAAGTTTCAACCTATCACATAACTACTTGGCATCTACTCCAACTTTTCTTCAAAAAGGCATAACTTCTTCATTTGGAAGCCGTTTTAAGAATCGTTTTCATCAGCCTAAATTTTTTATATCTTTCCATTAGAGCAGTTAGTTTCAACATTTTCAGCATCCGTTTTTTTTTAAATGGAAAGTGCATGCCTGGTTATTCTTAACAGGGTTATCCCACATGGTAGACTTACTTAGAAGCAAAGGGATTTATATAATAGCCACAGGACAAGAATCTAAACCAACCAATGGAGATAAAATGGGTAAATGAAAAAATAAACAAGATCAAGAACGAGGGTTGATAGGAATATCCATCGCTCAAGATCTTAGATTTCATATCAAACAAATTGACTCCCCTACTAAAGCTATAAAAAAGCTAAATATTATTTTTGGCATTAAAAATGAAATCAAAGCCCACCATCTTGAAAATGAGTTTCTTACTTTGGACCCCAATCATTTCTCCTCTATTGAAGATTTTTTGTCCAAATTCAAGACCCTTAGACTTCTTTTAGAAGGTTGTAAGGTCAAAAAGGAATTTGGTAGTCTTATCGATCCCATTCTTGTTAAGCTAGGCCCTGCATACTCTGTATTTGTTTCCACCTTCCATTCCACTAGAGAAGCCCTCATTTCTCAAGGAACAGCCTACAAGTCCTCCTCTTTTGATGTCTTTTGTGATTATTTGATAAGAGAACAAGAAAAACTCTAACACCTCAGTATTATTAATACTTTAAACTATTCTAAGAAAGCCTTAGCAGCCCAGCAACAACCATATCCAAAGAATCCTAAGAAGCATCATCCTAAAAAGAATGGTCCTAAACCAAACAAGGGTCAAAGAAATTTCAGTCGCAAACTAAAAAATCAACTCAACAAACTGATAAGGAAAATAAAAACAAAGTGAATAAGACAAATAGACATTGCAACTATTGTAAATGTGATGGTCACGTAGAGTCAAAAAAATTTAAGAAGATGGAAGCCTTAGAAGCAGCAATGAAGAAGCACAACATCAATTTGGAGAACCTTCAACTTCATCTTCAGGAATGGAATTTTCTGTTTGTGGTTGTCAAGCATCAAGATATGGTTATGCATTGAATGTATCTTCTTCTTCTCACTCTCATGAGTGGCTCATTGATTCTGGAGTCTCTTACCACATGGCCAAAAATAAAGCCATGTTTTCTTCTTTAAATGATTGTAACGCCAAAAACATTTATGTTGGTGATGATATATCTCTTAGTGTTGTAGGGTCTGGAACCATTCATCTAGATAATGGTCAGTTTAATGATGTATTATGTTTTCCTACCTTGTCCTGCAACCTTCTATATGTTTATCAGATAACTAATTCAGGTGAAGGGAAAACAGTAGAATTCTCACCTCATGATGTCGTAATTAAGGACCTAAGATATCCTAGACATATTCTAGCTACTGGCATTGTTGATGATTCCACAAGGTTTTATAAGTTTTACAACTTTGGGTCATCATGTATTCCCTCCGTTTTTTTTGCTCATAATGATGAAGTGAGAAAACTTTGGCATGAGCGAATTGGTCACTTAAACTATCGCTCTCTTCAAACATTATATAAAGAAAATATGGTGACAGGTCTTCCTATGGTATCTTGCAAAGATGGTGTTTTTTCTGGATGTGTACTTAGAAAACATCATCAGGATAGTTTTGACAAATGTGCCTCTTGGCACGCTTCAGCCCCTTTGCAGCTTGTACACAGTGATTTATGTGGTCCACTTCCAGTTGTTTCTTTCTCTGGCTACAAGTACTTCTTAATTTTCATTGATGATTTTTCCATAAGAACTTGGCTATACTTCTTAAAACTCAAGACTGAATTTTTTAACATGGTATTGGCCTTTAAGGCCTTCATTGAGAAACAATCTAGACATCACATTCTTAAGTTAAGATCTGACAATGGAGGAGAATATGTTAACAAAAAATTTATCCAATTTTTCACTAAGCATGGCATTCAATTGCAACATACTGTTATGTATACTCCACAACAAAATGGTGTAGTTGAAAGGAAGAATCACACTCTAAAAGAAATGGCTAATTGTATGCTTCAATCTAAAGGACTTTGTCTTAATTTTTGGGCAGAAGAAATTAATTGTGCAAATTACATAGTAAATCGCACTCCTACTAAGGTTTTAAGGAATATCACTCCAAAAGAAGCATGGAGCTCAATCAAACCAGATGTAAGTCACTTTCATGTTTTTGGAAATGAAGCTTGGGCCCATGTTCCAGATGAGAAACATAATGCCTTAGAACCTAAGAGTGAAAATTGCATTTTTGTTGGATATTCTGAAGATGTAAAAGGATATAGACTTCTTCAACCCAAATCCAAAAATGTAATCATTAGAATATATAATTTAAAATAATATTAAAAATTTTGAATTCACCATAATCATTTTTAGTTGCTTCAATTTTGTAAGCATAACAAGCTAAACTATATAGTATTATGCACAGCGCTTACACTTGCCAATCCTGAAAAGGCTCAATCAGTTCAAAACGGGGTTGAGTGACATTTTATTATTGACCGCTTGAAATGAGAAAAATGCAATTTGGCTTTAGGAAACTTAAGTGTAACTATTTTCATTTTAAAACAAAGTTCATGCAGGGTCTATGAGAAATAATTGTCCCTATAGCAACTATTATTCCTCATATTTCTTGTTAATTATGATTATGTTAAAACATAAAATGAATTCCCTCTACAAAAGGTTTTACATACATTTAATGTTGTGTGGAAAACCATTATAAAGCACATAGTTCTGTAACGATATTAGATTCATATGTTAGATTAATAAATTGATTGAATAAAAATTTATTCAAACATTTAGTACTCAATCCAAGTCACTACTATTTGATTGTTTTCACAATGCTTGAGCTTGGTATGGTGGAAACTCTGAGACTTGAATGACTCCTGGAAATCCATGTACAACATGGAAAAGACCCAAAAAAAGTGAAGAACAAGAGCAGGAACCATTAAGGATCAACCCTTCGAAATTTTGCATTTTTTGTTTTCTAAACATGGAGGCTTTGTTTGTTGTAATGTTGTTGCTAAAAATACAATTTTTAAATCACTGGAAACTCAGACTGAAATTAATCAAATTTTTTGAGTTGCAACTTGTACAACAAATTTAGATTCACTGCAATAAAAAAATAATGAATGGGAAAAATGATCATATTGTCTGATAATGTCAAACCGGTAGATGTTTGCTCCACAAATTCCTTAAAAACTACCTTGAAAATCTATGAAATTTTCCTAGAACATCCCCGAAATCTGTTCGGAATGTCCCTGAAATCTTCCTGGAACATCCGTTAAATATGTTTGGAATGTCCCTGATATCTTCTTGGAACATCCCTAAAATCTGTTCGGAATGTTCCTAAAATATGCCAGAAACATCTTCGATATGGCCAACAAGTCCCTAAGTCCCAATTAATGGCATTATTTTCATTTATGGAAAAATACCAACAAAATAAAAGGAGAAGTAGTAAGGCAAAGGAGCAAAAACAATGAAAAGAAGCAGCAAAAGTATAGGAGCAATGGGAGATAGGAGCAAAGATGTGATGGAAAAGGAGCACCAAAAGATAGGAGCAACAAAAGATAGAGCAACAAATGGTTTGATGGATTCAGTTTTTATGGCTTGCCATTTTTGTGATGCAAGGTTATGGCAAAAGAAAATATGTGCATGACAGAATGTTGCAAAGATTGTTATGTTGAAGAATTTTTTGTGGTGCTAAATTGTTGTGATGCAAGGCAAAGGCAAGACTCTATCACAGTATAGGTGCGAGGATATTCTGACACATAGGAAATAGTTAAGTATAACTTGGTCTAGCGTAGAGTTAGGTAAAGTTTGTTTATTTACTATGTATATTTGTAACTTATAATCTTACGGTCACGATATGTAGTGATCCGACGGTACACTCTCTCCTCGGTATTACTGACACTTGATTCATGGCTTAACACTTGATTGGTCCATGATCTCTATTTAAATAGCATGGAGGGTCATTCGTCCGATAACCATTTATGAGAGAAGCTTATGTAAATTTTATTTATTTATATTAATAAATTGCCTAAAGTGGCCGTGTTGGCTCATGTCGTGGACTGTTTCCCTCTTCGAGGGTTTTAACCACATCAAATACTAGTGTACTGATCTGTGATTTGTTTGTGAGCGGTGACCTTTGATGTTTGATCTAAGGAATATACTCTGTAAATTCCTACATGGTATCAGAATTGTTTTGAGGTTCGCATCCATTGTTGATCCAAATTCGAAGCCAGTTTTACTGCATGCTACTATCGTTTTCCAAATCTATTGTTTCTAACCACTTTCGGGTTGTGAGAACTACTATGTTGTGTTCGAAGCCTCTGTTATAGTGATGAACCCCTTTTGTTTCATGCGAAAAGGTTTCGATTTCCCAAGTTATGTCATTTTAGATCTCGAGGTATAAAGTATTTTTTTTGCAGTTATATTTATTAATCCCTATGATTATTTCAGTTTATAGTTTTTTTTAATTACAATATCTATACCCTCTTCTCTGCATATGTTTTGTGCTCTGCGTTGTGTGTGATCTGGCAAACCAGAAATGGGAAAACAAGATTTTTCTACTACGTATATTCTTTCCCCTCGACTTTACAGTGCAATCTCGAGAAATCAGAAATAGCGAAAAATAAATAGTTGTCGGACAGACTAACCCGAAATATAATGTTATGCCGTAAGGCTTGTATTTTTTTTTTTTTGCATGGTTGGTTTTTTGTAGGAAAGAATACACAAACTAAAGAGGAAAAAAAAACCACCCTTTCTCCTTTCAAACAATTACAGAATCTTTTTACTAGCTCACTTGATGTAAAGTTACTTTAAGAGAATTGAGGTCTTTGGTTCAAGTCTCTTTGTCAAGCTTCTTTTTCTAAAAAATTTTTTGTTAAGTTACTTTTTCTTAAAAAACTTTTTGGCAGGTTGCCTTGAAAAAAAAAAAACACATGTAAATGTAACATTGTAGAAGTGACTCACTTATTTATAAAAATGGATCACATAAAATAGTATTTATTTTTAAAGTGATCTTATTATATTAAGTCAGGAAAAGGGGTGGAATTTTGTTTTTTAAATACAACTTCATCATCAACTTTGAACCTATAATGTAACTACTCGGCATATACTCGAACTTTTTTTCAAAAAGGCATAGCTTCTTCATCCGAAAGTCATTTTCAGAAAAGTTTTTTTTTAGTCGACCTAATTTTTTTATATCTTTCCATTGGAGCAGTTAGTTTCAACATTATCAGCTTCAAGTTATTAAAAAAAAAAGAAAAAAAAAAAAGAAAAGTGCATGCATGTTTATTCTTAACAGCGCCAATTATTTCCAAGGACTATCCTACATGGTAGAAATACTTAGAAGTAAATGGATTTTTATAATATCCACAGGACAAGAATCTGGACCAACCAATGGAGATAAAATGGCTAAATCGAAAAATAAAAAAGATCAAGCACAAGGGTTGATAGGAATGTCCATCACTCAAGATCTTATATTTCATATCCAAGAAATTGACTCCCCTGATAAAGACATGAAAAAGCTAAATATTGTTTTTGGCATTAAAAATGAAATCAGAGCTCACCATCTTGAAAATGAGTTGCTTACTTTGGACCCCAATAATTTCTCCTCCATTGAATATTTTTTGTCCAAATTCAAGATGCTTAGACTTCTTTTAGAAGGTTTTAAGGTCAAAAAGGAAGATGGTAGCCTTATTTATATCATTCTTGCTAAGCTAGGCCATGCATACTCTGTATTTGTTTCCACCTTCCATTCCACTAGAGAAGCCCTCATTTCTCAAGGAACGACCTACAAGTCCTCCTCTTTTGATGTCTTTTGTGATTATTTGATAAGAGAACAAGAAAAACTCTTACACCTTGGTCTTATTAATACTGGAAACTATTCTAAGAAAGCCTTAGTAGCCCAACAGCAACCATATCCAAATAATCCTAAGAAGCATCATCCTAAAAAGAATGGTCCTAAACCAAGCAAGGGTCTTAAGAAATCTCAGTCAAAAACTGAAAAATTAACTCAACAAACTAATAAGGCAAATAAAAACAAAGTGAAGAATACAGATAGACATTGCAACTTTTGTAATCGTGATGGCCACGTAGAGTCAAAATGCTTTTAGAATATGGAAGCCTTGGAAGCAGCAAAGAAGAAACACAACATCATTTTGGAGAACTCTTCAACTTCATCTTCAGGAATGGAACTTTCTGCTTGTGGTTGTCAAGAATCAAGATCTGGTTATGCATTGAATGTGTCTTCTTCTTCTCACTCTCATGAGTGGCTCATTGATTTTGGAGCCTCTTACCACATGGCCAAAAATAAAGCCATGTATTATTCTTTAAATGATTATAACACCAAAAACATTTATGTTGGTGATGATAGATCTCTTAGTGTTGTAGGGTCTGGAACCATTCATCTAGATAATGGTTAGTTTAATTATGTATTATGTGTTCCTACCTTGTCTTACAACCTTCTATCTGTTTATCAGATTACTAATTCAGGTGAAGGGAAAACAGTATAATTCTCAACTCATGTTGTTGTAATTAAGGATCTAAGATACCCTAGACATATTCTAGCTACTGGCATTGTTGATGATTCCACAAGGTTGTATAAGTTTAACAACTTTGGGTCATCATTTCTTCCCTCCGTTTTTGTTGCTCATAATGATGAAGTGAGAAAACTTTGGCATGAGCGATTTGGTCACTTAAACTATCGCTCTCTTCAAACTCTATGTAAATAAAATATGGTGACAGGTCTTCCTATGGTATCTTGCTAAGATGGTGTTTTTTCCAGATGTGTACTCAGAAAACATCATCAGGATAGTTTTGACAAACGTGCCTCTTGGCACTCTTCATCCCCTTTGCAGCTTGTGCACAGTGATTTATGTGGTCCACTTCCAGTTGTTTCTTTCTCTAGCTACAAGTACTTCTTAATTTTCATTGATGATTTTTCTAGACGCACTTGGCTATAATTCTTAAAACTCAAGAGTAAAGTTTTTAACATGTTCTTGGCCTTTAAGGGCTTTGTTGAGAAAAAATCTGGACATCACATTCTTAATTCAATATCTGAAAATGGAGGAGAATATGTTAACAAATTTCTCCATTTTTGCATTGAGTATGGCATTCAATTGAAACATATGTTTTTGTATACTCCATAACAAAATAATGTAGCTGAAAGGAAGAATCACACTCCAAAAGAATGGCTAATTATATGCTTCAATATAAAGGACTTAGTCTTAATTTTTGGGCAGAAGAAATTAATTGTGCAAATTACATAGTAAATCGCAGTCCTACTAAGGTTTTAAGGAATATCACTCTAGAAGAAGCATGGAGCTCAATCAAACTAGATGTAAGTCACCTTCGTGTTTTTGGAAGTGAAGCTTGGGCCCATGTTCTAGATGACAAACATAAAGCCTTAGAACCTAAGAGTGAAAAATGCGTTTTTTTTGGACATTCTGAAGATGTCAAAGGATATAGACTTCTTCAACCCAAATCCAAAAATGTAATCATTAGAATAGATGTAAAATTTGATGAAAATATATTGGCCTGCAAGCCTAGTTTGGTGGGTGTGCCATCTTTGGACTGCGAGCTTGATTCAACATATGTGCCACCTCTCTCTATATCTTATACTTTTGACATAATTCCTTCTAGTTTGGATGATGACGACAAGGATGGAAATCCTCCTCCACCTCCTCAGGATCCTCCTTCAGCTCCACAGCTTCCTAAATGGGTCTTCTCTACTCAGGATGCACCAGGTTCTCTTGTAAGTGACGCTGCAGATCAACCTCGTACATGTTCTCAGTTTGAAAAAGCCTCTTCCTAATTATTGGCTCAAGTTACAGAAAAACCTTATCCAGACACCTTTGAAGAAGCTTCAAGTCATCAAGATTGGGATGCAACTATGAATGAAGAATATTGTTTCTTATTGGCAAACGATACTTGGGATATTGTTCCTCTTCCAAAGGGAAGAAAACTTGTTAGATAAAAATATGGGTTTATAGAACAAATTTTGGACCAGATGGAAAAGTGGATAAAAATAAAGCTCGTCTTGTTGCTAAAGGATTTTACAAGTTGAAGCCATTGAGAATGCTGAAAGATTCTCCCCTGTTTCCAAAATGAATTCTATCCACCATATTTTCTCCCTTGTTGCCTCCTTTAAATGGGAAGTTCATCAGATGGATCTTAAATCCGCCTTCCTACATGATGACTTGCATGAATAAATCTACATGGAGCAACCCCCTGGCTTTATCCAAAATGACTCTAGCTTTGTTCGTCGCCTTAGGAAATCTCTCTAGGGTCTCAAACAAACCCCTCGGGCTTGGTATGCAAAAAATGGATAGCTTTCTATTAGATAATGGATTTTCTAGATGTCATTCCGACAAAATTATCTACACCAAGAAAGTGGGGAAGTCCTTAATCATCCTTTTTCTTTATGTTGATGATATTATCCATACTAGTTGTGATCCAAACCATATAAACCATGTGAAGTCTAGCCTCAAAAATAATTTTGAAATGACAGACTTGGGACACTTGCATTATTTCCTTGGTCTTCAAGTCTTGCAATCCAAATAAGGTATTATACTTTCTCATTCCAAGTATGCCTATGATCTTATATGCCACTTTCACATGGAAGACTGTAAGCCAACCCCTTCTCCCTTTTAGTTTGGATTCAAGCTTTCAGTCACTTTTACTTCCCCTGAAGTTGATGCTACCTTATATCGTCAACTTGTTGGTAAAATTTTGTATCTAACCCATACCCATCCTGACCTTTCCTTTGTCGTTGGTCTTGTTGCTCGGTTTATGCAGAAACCTCATGAAAGTCACTGGAAAGCAGCTAAAATAATACTTCGATATATTCGAGGTACAGTTCAGTTTGAGATTCATTACAATGCAAGAGCATATCCATTATTGATTGGTTTCATTGATTTATATTGGGCTGGTGACCCTGATGATCAAAATTCTACTATAGCTTATGTATTCACTCTTGGTTCAGGACATATTACATGGTCTTGTAAGAAAAAAAGTGTCATCTCTCTTTCTTCAGCAGAAGCAGAGTATCGTGGTGTTGTTTAAGCTAGCAAGGAAGCCCTATGGTTTCGTTAGATCCTGTTCGAATTTGGTCTTCATCAGTAGCATCCAACTACACTTTGGTGTGATATTCAAAGTTCCATTCAGCTATGCAAAGATCCAGTTCAGCATCAGTGCATGAAATGCATTGAGCTACACATACACTTCATCAGAAATATCATTCATGATCATGTTCTTGAATTTCATTATTGTTCAACCAATGATCAAGTTGATGATATCTTTACAAAGGCTCTCACAGAAGCGAAGTTTACCAAACTTCGATCTATACTTGGAGTTTAGGAAATGTATCATTAAGGGGGTATACACTCTAATTCCTCCTTCCTTCTCCTATTGTGTCACCTTTGTAAATCCTTCAATCATATCCCAAGTTTTTCTTAAGGGGGGGTGTTAGGATATTCCGACACATAGGAAATAGTCTTTTATCGTGTCACCTTTATAAATCCTTCCATCAAATCCCAAGTTGTTCTTAAGGGGGGATGTTAGGATATTTTGACACATAGGAAATAATTAAGTATAACTTGGTCTAGCGTAGAGTTAGGTAAAGTTTGTTTCTTTAATATTTACATTTGTAACTTGTAATCTGACGGTCATCATATGTAGTGATCTGATGGTTTACTCTCTCCTCGATATTACCAACACTTGATCTATGGCTTAACACCCGATTGGTCCATGATCTCTATTTAAAGAGCATGGAGGGTCATTTGTCATGTAACTGTTTATGAGAGAAGCTTATGTAAATTTTATTTCTTTATATTAATAAATTTCCTGAAGTGGCCGCGTTGGCTCAGGTCGTGGATTGTTTCCCTCTTTGAGGGTTTTAACCACGTCAAATATTGGTGTATTGATTTGTGATTTGATTGTGAGCGGTGACCTTTGGTGTTTGATCTAAGGAAGTTACCAATAAATTCCTACAATAGGCAAGTCTTCATGACATATAAGGCAATACTCAAGGCTATTGATGCATTGACATGAAGAAGTATTGATACAACATGCTGCAGAACAAATATATGGCTTTGGAGAGTGATGAATTGCTTTCATATGTTGCATGCATATTGCTTTCATTAGAAAGTGAATGTTTTACATGTGTTATGATATTATAATGTGTTGTTTGCAGATGTTTGCTTTATGTTGATGTTGGTGCATTTAATCACTATAGATGCCTCAAAATAATATTTGAGCACTTATTTGTATTTTTATATTCAAAATATGAAGACTTTGGAAATGAATGAGTGGAAGGCAAAGAGTCAAGCATGTTCACTTCATATTCTTATGTGGCATACAAATCGCCAAAAATCTACCTTTATAAAAGACGTGATTTTGGAAGGAAATGGGAGGTTAGAGAGTGGGAGAACGTGTGAGAGTTGATTAAGGTGTTATGCATTAGTTATCTGGTACATATGAATCTTATGTGAAGTAGACTTGAAGTGAAAAAGTGGAAAAAATGAAGATGGAGATATGAAAAGTTTATGACTAGGTAAACCAACACATTGTTGTCTTTTGTTTGCATCATGGGATTGTAGTCTCCTTTCAAGTAGTGGCTTGATAAATATCAAGCTGGAGCCTATTGAGGTAGAAGCCTCATTTGAGTTGTGTTACCCACCACTTCATGGGTGATATCCATAGGAGAAAATTTTCTCCATGATGGACCTCAGTCGGAAGCCAGCAACCCCTTACAACCTTCAAATAGCTCGTTGTGCCATTTCTCTGCCACTTGATCCATCCATGTGGTCCCTCACCCATATGTATTGATCGTATATTTGAAGGTGGACCTCCAAAATCTAAAGCTATGTCTTATCATTTGTTAATTGAGTATTGGGTTTACTTATCATGGATACTTCTGGGCATGGATTGATGGGGGGAATTAGCGGAAAAGTGGGATTATCTTGTGCTCCTATCCCCTTGATCTCTTTTGGATGTTATCCTTGGATATCAGTCTTATGGGATCTCCTTTATTGACTATTTGGTTCTAGGGTGGTACTACTTGGGAAATCCTGCCTTTGGGCGCCTGGTCCTGCTCCTGTATCCGCATATATTACTCCCTTTCCATTCACCATACCCCCATTCATCATTTCTCTGACCTAGGTCCACATAGGATTAGCCTCCCTATCCCCTTGCCCCCACCTTGGGTCAGACCTGGAATGATGCCTTGGAGGTTGAAGTAGCTAAAATAAAAAGTGAAAGCATAAATGGTCACATTCAATACGAAATTGTACCACAAAATGCAAAATATGATCGAGACCAAAATAATTAGCACGTGGGAAAAAGAAAATACATGAGCTCTACCCCATACCCATGGTCATCACCCTCATTCCATAGGCCCAATATGAGCCTCCTTTATCATTCAAGAACCCATGATTGTCCCAACCTATGGAGGGCAATGAACCACCCTCCCTAAAAGGGGGTAATCACTGCTATATATTTCACATCATGCTCTTGTCCTTTGAGCCCCACATATTTCATTAAAGAAAATTCATAAAAGGTAAAACACATCAAGCTCGTGGCAACTCATGTACCATGATTTCTCTCTCCTACACACTATATACCTAGGTGTGGGCTTTACCTTCTCCAGCTACCCTTCTGCCCCAATATGTGGCCCAGGAGTGCCCCTCTTGTTCCCTATTCCATTTCACTTCTTTATCACTTTCCACCCCCATTTGAGGGAAGTACCTTGGACATACCATCCTCCCTAAGGGTAGAAACCACCTAATAAGGTACCTGGCTAACCCCCTTTGGAGCTTAGAGACATTAGCACATACCCAAGCCCACTACGGAAGGGCATGCCATTATGAAGTACCCACTTTTTTGTCTATGGTTTATAAGCTCTCTTACATGATTACTCTAATGAATTATTGTACTGGAAGGCTAGGGGATGCATTAGATCTTATACAGGATTGCAGATGGTGTCCATTTGGGTTTGGTCTCCCTATATGAGATCCTAACCTCCCAGAGGGCTACATTGGCACATGTAGGGTGTGTGTAGAGAGCCATGGACCTCCACATCAATAGAAAACATTCCATGGATCTCCACCAATTTCCAGATACTACTAGAGATCCACCTTTGGGACAAGGATGATTCACTCGGTACATTATGCCCAGCAGGCCCCAGAGGAGTACCACACACTTGGCAGGTGTCCCTAGACTTATACTATGACTGGGCACTATTCAGTACATCATTTTATCCCTTACATATGATCTAAATACATCTTCGACTCATATGGAGACCCATGGGGTCATTGGTGTGCCCCCACACCCATTACAAGCACCACAGGTCAACTACTTGCATAACAAGGGGCCACCCCATTGTCCATCACATTTGAAGGATTTTATTCATCATTATGCCACTTATGGACATTATCAAGCCTTTTGGAGGGCCCCACAACATACATGTATTATTACTTGACCTCCTGAGAGGATTATTATTTCATTTATGAGCTAGTTTGGTGGGCTTGTCACCAAAAGGTGGTTTATTTTAATATTATTTTATTTTTAGGGGCTAGTGTAGGCTCGTTAGATAAATAAAACTCCTAAATGGTGTATAAAAAGGATTTAGTTGTATTCATGGTATCATCACTTTACTTGGGATCTCTCTATCTTTAGAGAACTTCACATTTTTCCTTGGAGGACTATTTTTGGATGATGGATGAATTTTGATGGATGGATTTGGGCTATTTCTATCTTGGAGCTTCTTATTTTCAAATGTTATGTTTCTTGGATATACTGTCTAACATTTTAAGTGCAAATTTAATGTTATTTTCTTGTTGTTGCATACAATTGGATTTCGTTATAATTAGGGCTAATTGTTGCTTGTATGAAATGTGGAATTATGTGTCTATTTAGCTTATTCAATGTATGGTCCATTATTAGATGAATAAAATGTCTTATATATCATGTTATCTTGATAATATTGCACCATTTATATGAATTATAAATGCTTGAAAGTCACTTTTCTTCTCTTTACTCTCACATTAGACGAAGTTTACTTTCTGACCTCCTTGAGCAAGAAACCAAATTTTTCTTCATTACTGTCCTTGACCCCATATCCCTAAGTGAATTAGGCACTAATACCTCAAAAAAGGGTGATCATTTTCCCCTCGTTTTCCACTTTTTACCATTTTTCCTAGGTCTAGCCCCATTAGGTCACATAGGGCATCAATTTCCCATGAATATAGCCATAGGAAAACTTTGATATCCTAGATGCAACTGTGTTGATCGGTCCCCTCACTCTTCTCTAAATTTGGGCCAATTATGACAGTGGAATCTTTGGATACCCCACGGTGCTTCTCTAGGATCAAGTTTTACCTAGGTGTTCCCAAGGCTAGAACCTAGTAAGATCAATTTTAAATTATTGGAAGAAAATTTATTGTTTGATCCTTTCCCCTCATCTTGGCTAGGTTAAAAACATCGTTGGTTTCCAAAATCCATCCTCTAACATGGGCTGGGTCCACTTTCCCTCGTGTGGTCCCATTCTTTATCAAAGATGATTTATCAAGGACTACTTGGGAATCCAAGTTCCCAAAGGATTTTAGGGATTGAGAAACTCCTTTGTAAATCTAATTCTTATACCTCAACCCTCAAATCCTCATCACCTCTCACTAGAAGATCAATTCCCTTGCTTAAAAGTCAAGCAAGTCCCATTCTTCATTCTATCATAGGGAAAGGATTTCTAGGGTCACTTCACACCTATTCATTGATCTATAATTTACAGGTGACTTTCTAAACTATCGGGTCTCCTCCCATCGGTGAAAGTTCGTAAAGAGCAGGGAGTCTTAGTTGTGGTGAAAATTGTCTAAGTCTCCATCGTTGCCCTCATAGGAACCCCTCTTAGGTCCCCTGTTGTTTTGAGTGGTAATAGGTTGTAGCCTACATAAAATGTATGGGATTTGAATATTCCTTGCATGTTGGAGCTTGCAGAAAATTGAGGTAGCAGCCACTTGTATGTTGGAGACTACAAAAAATCAGATGTAATAAGATAGTAGGAGCTTTCCTTTGCATCGCAACAATAACAAAATCATTTTTTTCTCCCTTTATGGGTTTCCACTTATATCTTGTGTCAATATGTGTTGCTATTATGTGTTGATGTGATGTTTTGATTTGATTATTACTTATTGTTCACATATTCAATCTATTGGTCATTATTTGTTAAGATGCTCATTTGATGTTTTATTTAACGAGGATCAAAGGAAATAAATTAAATTTTGTGAATTTACTAAACTGATTCACTCACCTCCCCCCCCTCCCATCTCAGTTTAGTCAAGTTTTCTCCAATTGGTATCAAAGTCAGTTCCTTTTGTATAATCCTAACAGCTTGAAGGTACGGTTTCTTTAGTCATGGACTATCAAAGTGTACCTGTGTTGAGTGCAAAGAACTTTCATGAATGGAGAGATAAGGTAAAATCTGAACTGATAGCTTATGGACCTGATGTATCGAAAACTAATATGTGATGGCTACTGTAAAGACTCCCTCTCTGTGCAAGAACAACAATGGAATGTTAAGGAAAAATTTGTTATGTTTAACAATCTTCATAATAATGATCTTGATACAATAATAGATTTAACATCTACAAAGAAATTTGGGATAGATTGCATCTTATTCATGAAGAAGAGACTAGTAGCAGTAATACAGAAAAAGATAAGAGAAAGAAGAATAAGAAAAATACATGTTAAAAAGAAAGGGTTCAATCAAATAAGGTCTATGATAGTGTGAATGGACCTTATTTCCATGAAGAAAATATGGCTAAAGAACAAGTCAAGCTTGACATAGCCTTGACCAAAATAGAAATATTGAAGAATGAAAACAAAGATTTGAAGAAATTAGTGCATATATATGATGAAAAAAAGCATTAATACAAGGATGAAATCATTAGCCTAAGGACATAGTTTGAAGAATCAAGAAGAATAGAAGAGGTAATGAGCAGATGAATGAAGGAGAAAGAAGAACAATGTGAAATGTTGGAGGTTGAGACTAATTCAACTAGAAGTGAATTAGAAGAAAAAGAACAGATTGTGTAAACAGCTAGAAGAAGAGAATGTATCCATGAAGAACTCACAAAAATGAGCCATTAAAGAGGACACAACATCCTTTAAAATACATGTAGAAGAAGGAAAGAAGCAGAATCAAAATGAAAATAATGAGTTGAAGAAAATGTGTTTTGCAAAAAGATCATTTGCTCTGGTTGATAAAATGAGAAAATTCAGAATATCTCAAAGGTGATTATTTACTCTTGAGAAATATATCAAGTTTTTTTCCTACCATGGACCTAGACATGTAGCTACATAATGTAAGAGAAAATGAATCAAATCCTATCAGCATCAGATGCAGCAAACCAAAAGGTACCTCAAGCATGCAAACAAAGAATACAATCAGACACCAATTACACAAATACTTTTTATGGTTGCTTATATTTGTGAAATGAATTTGGACATAAAGTTGTTGAATGTAAACTATTTGCAAAAAAAAGGACAAGAATACACACACAATTTCCTTCATTTATTGGCCATATAAAATGTTATTTGTGTAGCAATATTGGACATAAAACTAAAGACTGCAAACTGCCCAATATCCTAAATAACTCTAGACAAATTATGAAAGCTAATCAAATTAGACCAAACACGGATCAAAAAGAAATGCAGACAGTAGAAAGTTGCCTACTGAACTTTTGAAAAGGAAGAAAAAGGCCCAACTTGTTACATCAATGACATAATGAAGTCATCATGATTTTATGGGGAGTCGCTCTAAGCAACAAAGCAGTCATTTAATCAGTAATAGAAGAGCAGCAATATCCCAGGGGGAGAGCAACCCATAAAATGTCCTGAGAAGATAATGAGTGTGGTGAGATCAAAGTGGTGTATGAAATCATTCTGGAATTGGAATGTGAAGCAAAAAAAAACATATAAATGTAGAGGCAAAAATTAAATATCAGTGAGAAATCCATAGGGGGAGCGGTAATATTATGAGGACAAATGTAGAAGTTACAAAAACACATTGTAACCAAATTTCTGTGAATAAAATCCTTCACATCCTATGAAATCAGTGTAGCAGAATCATGGCTCTACACAATATAATTGGAAGTAACAGGAACATTTATACCATATGGGAAGGAAATTGAAGGATTGGACAGCGAAATGTTGCCCAGCAAAAGTAGAAAGCATTAACAATTAGAAAAAAAAACAAACAAACAACTTAGGATGGCCAATGCAAAAGCTAACTAGACTGTTGTGATATAAAAGGAAGAGAAAAGCTCCTCAGAGAAAACAGCAACAAAGAACCACATTCACGGAAGAGGATATCTATCTTCCTAAGAAATCTAGATCCCATGAGCTCAAGGAGGACCAATTTTCAAAAGAGAAATTACTTATGGATGTTGAAATTAAGTGACTAGTTGGTGAGAATTTCACTCCTAAATGTTGAAGAACCTATTAAAATGTTGCATGAGACACTCAAGCACGAATATTTGGTTATGACATAACAGAGTTCCAATAAAGGATTGGCGGAGGAAAATGCAAAGCTTCTTAGTGAAGTACAACCGTTGGAAGTTGAAGTAGGACCAATTTATAAAAGATAAATTGCAGTTGGAAGTAAAACTCAAGGGCCTAGTTGGTGATACAAATTTTGTTGCAGTCAATATGAGTTTCCACGAGGAAAATAAAGTGCAATAAACACTTGAGATGAAGGATAGATTCAGCGCAGAGGAATGGGGAACATAAGACAAAGTATTGGCCCAAGAGGATCGAACCTAAAACAAATTGTAAACCTAAAGAGAACTATGGAGATATTAGAGACAGGTAGTAAGGATATTTGTAATCCAAGTGAAATGAATCGAGTCTTGAAGGAGAATCCAAAGTGTAACGATCACATGGCCAGATGGACAATTCATACGAGGAAACAGAGGGGACAGTACCTGAATAAAGAACGTTATGGTATCATTATGTGATTACAATGACGGTGAAAAGGAAAAGCAGGGATGACAAAATCAATTACAATAATTATAGGTGACAGTGACAAGTAATGCATGGGTGTCAGATATATTATATTAGTCCTAAATTTTCAACAACGACAGAAACATTAAACAACTATTATATAAATAGAATCATTTCAGGCAATATGACCAGAGACAAAAGAAGAAGAATGTGTTACACAAAAACGGTCATTATAATTCCCAACATTAATACATTTGTGTTTTTTATAATTTTTGTATTCGTTTTTGGGTTGTTGGTGCACGAAAATAATGCAATGCATTATGCATATCTCCTGCAGCAACATTCGTTACTTTGAACAACTTTTTATTTCTGGTTGGTGTTCTGCCTCTCTCTGTATTCTCTGTGTCATTCAGAGGAGAGACGTGATATTATTGTTGCTATTATGCATCCATTAGAGTTTCTCTTCAGGAGTTTTTAAACAAAACCCGAAACCAGAATCATGGAGAATGTTTGTGAAGAGAAATATTTCAACTTCGTGAAGCAGGAAGAGAAAATAATTGAAATGCGGGAGGCGATCGATGCCTTCCATACCTAGCTCAAGAAAATTGAAGGGAAACCTAAATAAGTGGTCCATGATGGCCCTCCTTTTGCGTCTGTTTTGGCTCATTATGGTCACACTCTGGCTCACACAATAAAGGACATAGTCACCCAATACCAAACCACAAGAGAGCAACACGTGACTAGGAGGTTTGGATGGGATTGCCATGGTTTGTCTGTGGAGTTCGATATTGACACCAATCTAGTCATTAAGAGTAGACACGATGTCCTATCCATGGGCATTGACAAGTATAATCAATAATGTCGAAGTATCGTGATACGATACAAGAAGGAATGGGAGAAAATTATTATCAGGGTCAGCTGGTGAATCAATTTCAAGAATGACTATAAGACACTTGATATGTAGTTCATGGAGAGTATGTGGTGGGTGTTCAATCATCTCTGGAACAAGAATTTGGTTTATCGAGGCTTCATGTATTCAATATTTTGTAGCCGATACATTAGAGAAACACACACATTGATTTATAATGATTTTTATGATGTTGCATGCATATCTATGGCATTATACATTAGCGTTGAGATATACGTTTGCATGGTAGACTAATATGGTTTTAAAATACATTTGATACATGATACTTATTCCATTGGAAATAATTCACCAATGCAATGCGGAAATGATATTACAAACACGACCATATAATTATATTATAGTGTGGCAATGTTACTATAGCCATAATATACTTCAGGGTGGTAAATTTATTTATTTTTGTCGTGTACTGAGCTATATATTAACCTTTAATGTTCCTATATGCGTGGATGATGTATGGTTAATACAATAAAATATATATACTTATATCATTATATTGGCAGCAGATCATTATTGGCATCATTTTATATTTCTGAGGATCTCATGATTGTTGCTTTTTGTGTAGCTTGGGAGGTACTCCAATCCCTAGGGTTCGGGATTGGAGGGAAAAGTGCCACAAGAGTCGCTTGTGGGTTTGGAACCCAAGCAAGGGGTTTTACACCCATTGGTATTTCGGCCAAAACCATGGAGAATTTGAGCATGAGAAAATTTTAGGCGATAAAGCTTGGCATGTTGATTCCAACGCTTCGAAAATCACCTAATAGGAGCTCTAGAACTTGAGCTAAGTAGAAATTTTGGGGCGCGGTTTGCTGAGAATTTTCAAGAGAGCTTGCAGTGTTATTGAGGGGAAGATCGGCAAGGGATGTTCTGATACGAGGTCGAGAATACATACATCAGAGAGGCAAATCCATACTAGGCAGCACAAATGCTATCAGGAGGGACGTAGCCCAGCTAGGCTGACGCAGAGGAAGCAAAAGGGCTGATGCAAAAGCTTCAGGGTGAAGCAGAGGTAGTGCAGGGGTATCCTGTGTTGTGCAAAGTCTACATTGGGTAGGAAAGGCTGACGCAGAGGCTGGAGGGACAACACTGGGTTCTAGTGGGCCAAAAAGGGATCATATTCAGTAATTCCTTAAGGTTTTGAATCATCCATATTTTATGTCTCCGAGTGATAAGGTACAACTATCGTGAAATTATCTGTCGGGAAAACCACTACTGGTGCCCTTGATGTATTCAGATTCTGCTTAATAATAAAACCCTCAAAAAGTTGTTGCACCGGTTTTCCCGCATTGGGTTTTTCCAGGGACATTTGTCCGAAAAATCATGTGTATCCTTTATCATATGTGCGCTATGTTTCAGTAAATAGTTTGTATATGTGTAGCCTGCAGATTGTGTTTTCTTTGATATTTTGTTGAATATTCAATTAAATAACTTGTTAATTAATTCAAACAAGCAGGAGAAGTAAATCAATATTCTGTAATAGGGTTTTTGTGTTCATAAATTTTCACACTTGGTATGTTGATTTCAACGCTTCGAAAACCACCCAAATCGGAGCTCTAGAACTTGAGATATGAAATTTTGAAGTTGACAATTGATTATGAACAGTCAAATCATGTAGGATTGGTCCAAGAGACATGTCTCTTTGAAAAATTAGTGGAGCCCTTATTTTTTGTATAAATATAAGGTGTGATACATTCATTTAAAGATATCAAGTGCATTAAACATCAAGGTTAGCTTTGAAATTGAGTGTGGTTCTGAGGAAAGAGGAAGAAGATAGTGCAGTCGAGTTTGTGTGAGGGTATTCTATGCGTTTATTAGAGAAGATATTTTGTGGACCAAGCCACATCACAAGGCAACAAGTAAGGTGACTTAAGGCCGATTTTGTGAGTAGATCAAGTGTCTCCCTTGCCAGATTAGGTTGCAGCTAAAGAGGTAAGTTAAAGAGTATTTTTCTGTGTTTTAAGGTGTGGGAACCTCTGCTACATCTAACCAAAATATTGTTGTAGAAATAGCAATTGTCTTGAGGTGGTTTGAGTGTCGTGAGGCCTTAAGGAGAGGTAAGACTCTAGGACACATCCACTAACACTAGCAGCACGGGCAGAGGCAGGGACAACTTCAATTAGTGGTATTTCCTTCTATTAAAGGGCAGCAACCTTCACTATAGCAGACTGCATGTTGTGAGGGTTCTTAAGAAGGAATATTGGGCCTAAATAATATGTGGAAAGACCTAGTAAAGGGTTGTAAAGGAGCAATTAGTTGGATAAGGAATACAATTGTATTTGGAGTTGTGGTTTAGGGTTATTTAGTGCCCTCACCAATTGGTGTATATAAAGAAATGAAGGACAAGGAGGCAGTAGCAATTTTTAGTTAAAGATGAATTCTTGTTTATGGTTAGATGTTAGGAGGACGGGTGTCCTAGGAGAGGACATGTTGAAGTTTGTTGGCAGTCGTGTGTAAGGGTCTCCTAGGTGTGAGGATGCCCTAGCTAGGTGCAGATGCTATAGCATGGACTTGGTGACTCATGGATTGTTGGAGGGCAGTGTAAGAGTGGACCAAGTGTGAACGTGGATTGGGAATTTATGGTTTGCTAGAGGAAAGTGTGATAGTTCCCAAGTTGGAGCCCGGTGTGCAACACTTTGGTGGGAAAATTTGGTTGCTAGAGTGGCAGTTGTTGGAGTTCAAGGGTATGATCAGTGAGGAGTAGTTTGTGGAGCTCGATACTTGTGTGTGGAGAAGGAATTCTATAGCAAATGATGGGAAGTCCTCCTATCCCGTGTTCATTATGAGAAATGGACATCTCGCAATGATAGGTGGAAGCCTTATGTACCCTATGTTGGTCTTCACCAGAACGACGTAGGAAGACCATAGTGAGTTGAAGTCCCTAAGTAGCTGAGAAGTAGCATTGAGGAGATTGAGAGTTGTTCACAAATGGATTTTTGAACAACTCGATAGGAGTCTTGATGTGTTGATGTGTTTGTGGAGGGTTCAATGGCTAGATGGACTTGGAGCATTGATAAAGGCAAGAGTTGTAGATCGGGAGCTGAAGAACTGGGCAGGTAGAGGGTACGATTAAGAGGAGCTGAGAGAGTATGCTACAACGAGAATCGTGTTTTGTATCTTGTACTAGTGGATGTATGAGGGCCATTATCCCTGGGATGGGAGCCCTATATTGTTGTATTATATCAATTGGATTAATATAACAAAGTTGGGTTGAAATTTTTAAAAAGTTGTCTATATTTTGTACATTTGTTATTTACTGTTGTTTATATTCCATTGTACGAAGTAGATCTGTTGAGATTCTTGGTTTGGTAGCGTCAGATATTTTAAGATTCTTGTTGAAAATTGTAAATAAACACAGAGGGATGTATTTCCCCCATAACACAGAGAATGAAAGGATGCATAAATAACAATTACACAGAGATAGAGTGAAAAACACAGGAGAGGACTTTTTTTCTTCTATTCAACTCTGATAAAACATATGTAAATTACAATCCTTTAATACAAAATGGCGGAAGCCTGTAAGTTAATGCAATTCAATTCTAGATAGGACGGAAATCCACATAATCATCCTTCTACTGCGAAAGCCCAATTCTTCTGTTTCTACACAAAACTATGTTCAAAACACAAAAGACCGGACTTGAAATATTATGGGTTTCAACTGTGAAACCACATCGCATCCGCGCCCTCCATTACAAATCGTAGTTCGGCGATTTTAACTTTTAACTGGTGTGATACAGGAAAAATTAAATATTTGTGATTGTGATGTGTGGTGGCACTTATCGCATCGCAACTTAAATCATTTACTTTGCAGGCGTTATCCTCCTAAGCTTGCAGGCGCTTATGTGCGCTATCCTCCTGAGCTTGCCACGTGTGATTGTGATCGCATCACAACATAAATAACATAACTTGTGGGCAGCTAAAAGGTAAGTCTTAAAATATGTGAAGTGAAAACTACAGGCGACTTAAAAGGTAAAACTAAAAATGTGCGAAGTGTGGGTGGCTTAAAAGGTAAATGGAAAATCATGTGAAGTACGAAATTTATAATTTGCGATGTGCGATGACGATCTCGCATCGCAACATCGCAAGGTTTCAGTGTAGGTGCTAAAAGGTAAATGGTAAAATTTTCGAAGCGCGGTATGTGGGCAGTTAAGTAGCGGGACATGTGAAATTGCAGAAAGGTAAGAAATAATGAAATAACAAAGGTTTGCATGCGGTTGGCAATGCAGTAAGGTTGAGGGTCCCACCAAATCGCATCAGTAGGGAAATAAGTTTCCGCGAAGGCTTAAGAGATAAACGCTAAAAGTTGCGGGTTGTGAACTATGGGCAAAAGGTAAGTCAACGATGGGAAATAGAATTAAATGCAGAGTGTGGCTCGAGTACTCTTCTCTTCGATTTTGCGTGAAGAAATTCCTGGGATTTGGATATGTGCTTTGTCCTTCCTCCAACAAAAAAATTCAATGAAGTGTGGGTTATTGCCAGACTTTATTTATGGTGGTGTTTGGTAGTATTTCCAACACTCCCCCTTAATCACAATTGCCGCCATTAACCATTCCCAGACATTTTCTGAGGTAAATACAACTTTTTTGTCCCAATGGCTTTGTGAGAATATCTACAAACTGTTCCTCTGACCTGCAATGTTGCAACACAATTTCACCATTGTTAACTAATTCCCTTATGAAATGGTATTTGACATCAATATGATTTGTTCTCTTGTGGAAGACAGAATTCTTTGACAATGCAATTGTTGAGCTGTTATCACAAAAAAATGTGGTTCCTTTGTCTTGTTCATGACATAAATCCCTCAACATCCTTCTCATCCAAACTGCTTGACATGTTATTGATGTTGCTGCTACATATTCAGCTTCTACTGTTGATAATGAAACTATTGGTTTTTTCTTGGAATCCCATGAAATGGCTCCCGATCCTAAATGAAAAACATAACCTGATGTGCTCTTTTTGTCATCAACACTTCCATCCCAATCACTGTCAGTGTAACCAATCAACTTAAAATCATCAGTTGCAGAGTATAGAACACCATACTCCTTTGTTCCATTTACATACCTCAATATTCTCTTGGTTGCTTTCCAATGTGTCTCCTTGGGTGTCTCCATGAATCTGGATATCAAACTTATTGCATACATTATATCAGGCCTAGTTGCAGTCAAACACATTATACTGCCACCCATGCTTTTGTACAATCTTGGATTGACATTCTTGTTGTAATCTTCCTTGCTCAACTTCAACCCCATGACAGTTGGAGTTGATGATGGCTTGTTGTTCTGCATATTGAACCTTTTTAAAATTTCTGCAACATACTTTTCTTGGGAGATAAAATTTCCCTTTTCTGTTTGTTTTACTTCCATGCCCAAAAAAATCTTAATAAACCCAAGTCAATCATTTCAAACTCACTTTTCATGACTACTTTGAAATCAACAATGAGAGAAACATCATTTCCTGTAAAAATCAAATCATCTACATACAAAATAACAATAAGAATTTTACCATCATTTTCTTTGATGTAGAGTGTCGGTTCACCATCACACTTTTCGAACCCATTGTCCATCAAGTAAGCATCAATCATGTTGTACCATGCTCGTGGTGCTTGCTTCATCCCATAAAGAGCTTTCCGCAAGTTACACACCTTGTGTTCTTGGCCTTCTATTTCATAGCCAGGAGGTTGTTCAACATACACCTCCTCTTTCAACACTCCATTCAAGATTGCTGACTTCACATCCATTTGATAAACTTTCCATTTTTGTTGTGATATTATAGACAACATTGTCCACATTATCTTCATCCTTGCAACCGGTGCAAAGGCTTCCTCGTAGTCTCTACCATGTTTCTTCTTGTAGCCTTTGACAACTAGCCTTGCTTTGTGCCTTTCTATCTTGCCTTCAATGTTTCTCTTGGTCTTATAGACCCATTTCACTCCAATAACTTATTTTCCTTATGGGAGGTCCACTGACTCCCATGTGTCATTCCTTTCTATTGCTCCTATTTCTTCATTCATTGCTTCAATCCACTTCTCTTCTTTGACTGCATCTTCAAAATGGATTGGGTCATCTACATGACAAAATAATGCAAATAAAGAATTTAGACTAGCACTACTATCAACTTCTTCTTTCTCATAAGTTTCACTTAAATTTTTGAATTTTGGTCTTCTTGTATTTGTTGAAGATGTGCTTGGAGTTGCACTTGAAATTGAGGGAGTTGTTGATCCCTGTGTTGTGCTTGGAGAAGCACTTCCTTGATTTCTCAATGTTGTTCTAATTCTTGCTTGTGGTGTGCTTCATTGAGCTTCTGTGGGTGGAGGAGGAGCCACCGTTGAGGATTTTCTTGCTGCAGTCCATTCCTCTTTCTCTTCATGAGACATACATGTTTTCACATTTACTATCTTCTTTAAACTTCCATCCCAAGCTTCTTCTTCTATGAACTGAAAATCTCTATTGATGATTACTTTCTTGGTTGATGTATTATAGAGCTTGTAAGCCTTGTATTCATCACTGTATCCAAGAAATATACATTTTCCCCCTTGTTGTCCAACTTCTTCCTTAAATGATCCAGGACATGTGCATATACCACACATCCAAACACTCTCATGTGAGTGAAAAATTGCTTTGTTCCACTCCATGCTTCTTCTAGAACTCTATTCATAACACTTTTGGTTGAACATCTATTAAGAATATAAGTTGCACAAGAGGTAGCTTCTACCCAATATTCATTTGGAAAATGCTTTGCCTTCAACATACTTCTTGCCATGTCCATGATGGTCCTATTCTTTCTTTCTGCTACACCATTTTGCTAAGGTGTATACCTTGTGGTAAATTTCTTGTGTATTCCATGCTCCCTGCAAAAACGTAGGAAGTATTTGGAGATATATTCTCCACCTCTATCAGTTCTCAACATTTTTATGTAGTGTCCACTTTGCTTCTCAACAAGAGCTTTGTAGTGGTCGAACTGTTCAAACACTTCACTTTTTTTTTTTATAAAATAGACCCATGTCTTCCTTGTGTAATCATCTATAAATGTCAAAATATAGTGATTTCCACCTAATGATGGCATTTGCAATGGTCCACATACATCTGAGTGGAGAATCTCCAAAGGTGCCTTTGCCCTTATACTCTTTCCTGCTATGAATGATTCTCTATGTTGTTTGCCTAAGATGCAGCCTTCACTTAGGTTGTCTAGTTTCTCTATGAGTGGTAATCCCTTTACCATGTCTTTTCTATGCAACAATTTCAAACCTTTGAAATTGAGATGACCAAATCTCAAATTCCATAACCAGTTCTCATCTTTCACTTCTTCTTGAAATATTTCTTATGTGACAGTTGTTGCAACACCTCCTTCCTTCAAGTATGATCTGATCTTGAGAGGAAACATTCTATTGCTTGTCATATGCACTTTTTCAATGAGTTGTCTACTTGGAGGTATATCCATGATTGTACACACGTCATTTTTAAAAAACACATTGTAGCCCTTCTGCACACGTTGTCCAATTCTTAGAAGGTTACATTCAAGCCAGGGAAATAATAGACATCTAGCATGAAATTCTTCTCTCCCTTCTTTGTCAGTATGTTTACTCTTCCTTTCCCCATGACAGAGACCTTGCTATCAATCCCCATTGTCACTTCAGATTTTACACTCTCATCTAGACAGGAAAACATTGCTATGTTTCGAGTCATATGGTTACTACACCCTGAATCTAAGAACTATACATCTTTTTTTTTCTTCTTGGGCTACATTCCAAGCTAAAAGCACGCTACCATGGTTCTGATTTTCTTTTGTGAAATTCACACTAGGTTTACTACCCATGTCATTTTTCTTCTTTCTACATTAATTTGCATAATGACCATACTTTTTGCAATAATGGAATTGGACTTGAGATTTATCATACCTATTTTCTTGTGCTTGATTTTGGCTTGAGCCTTGGCTTGGATTCTAATTGTTTCCCCTTCCACTTGTGCTTACAGGGTTGTTTCTTCCACCTCTGTTTGGGTGTCTTCCTCTTCCTCGGTAGTTTGATCTTCCTCGACCTCTACCTTGACCAAAAGACATTTGTATCTTAAATGTCTGCTCTAATGAGGAGTTTGTTTCTCTATTCATTCTGTGCTCATGAGACATCAGTGATGCATGAAGCTCATCCACTGAAAACTGTGAGAGATCATTTGGCTCTTCTATGGCCACAACTATGGCATCAACCTTGATGGTACACCTCTTAATAATTTCTCAACTATTCTCCTTTCTTCAAGTGTCTCTCCATGGGACCTGATTTGGGTAACCAACCCAATCACATGTGTAAAGAATGAGTCTATATTATCATACTTTCATACAAAAAGTTTCAAAATCTCTTCTCAGCATTTGAATTTTTGTTGTCTTCACCTTTTCCATGCCTTGGTAGGTTTTCTAGAGGGTATCTCATGCCCCCTTAGACTTCGTTGCTACTGCAACCCTTGGGAAAATACTCTCATGTACTGCTTGGAAAATATAGAAGAGGGCTTTGGAGTCCTTCTTATTATTGTCCCTCAACAAATATCTTTCTTCTTGTGTCAAAGAATTATATGTTGCTACATTTGTTGGTTCTTGGAAACTATTTTCCACCAGCTCCTAAATATCTTGTGAAGCAAACATGGTCCTCATTGTAATGACCCAATAACCATAATTCTTCCCATTGAACTGTGGTATTTGGAGATTAGTCAGGCTTGTACCTGCTGCTGCCATCTTGGCTGTGTAAACAAACTTTCTCACTGCTGGAGAGTCTGCTTCTCAAGACAACCTTTCATCTTCTTCAGTAAAGAGTGAGCTTGTTATTTCACTGAGAGCCTAGACTTGCTCTAATTACATGTTTAAAATTGTAAATAAACACAGAGGGATGTGTTTCCCCCACAACACAGAGAATGCAAGAATGCGGAAATAACAATTACACACAGACAGAGCGAAAAACACAAGAGAGGAATTTTTTTTCTTCTATTCAACTTTGATAAAACATTTGAAAATTACAATCCTTTAATACAAAATGGTGAAATCTTGTAAGTTAATGCAATTCAATGTTAGAAGGGATGGAAATCCATAGAATTGTCCTTCTACCGTGAAAGCCCGATTATTTTGTTTCTACACGAAACTGATTTCAAAACACAAAAATTCAGACTTGAAATATTATGGGTTTCAAATGTGAAACCACATCGCATCTGTGCCCTCCATCATAAATCGCAGTTTGGCGATTTTAACTTTTAACTCGCACGATACGGGAAAACTTAAATCTTTGCAATTGCGATGTGCGATGGCACTTATCGCACTGCAACTTAAATCATTTACTTTGCGGGTGCTATCCTCTTGAGCTTGCAGGCTCTTATGTGCACTATCCTCCTGAGCCTACCTCATGTGATTGCGATCGCATCGCAACATAAATAACATAACTTGTGGGCGGATAAAGGTAAGTCTTAAAACATGCGAACTACGAAGTACGGGCGACTTAAAAGGTAAAATTTAAAATGTATGAAGTGTAGGAAGCTTAAAAGGTAAATGGAAAATCATGCAAAGTGAAAAATTTATATCGATGTCGCATCGCAACATCGCAAGGTTTCGGTGTGGGTGCTAAAAGGTAAATGGTAAAAGTTACGAAGTGTGGTATGCGGGCGATTAAGTGGTTGCATGTGTGAAATGGCAGAAAGGTAAGAAATAATGAAATAACAAAGGTTTGCATACGGTTGGTAATGTAGTAAGGTTGAGGGTCCCACCAGATCACATCGGTGGGGAAATAAGTTTTGGTGAAAGGCTTAAGAGGTAAATGCTAAAAGTTGAGGGCTGCGAACTGCAGGAAATAGAATTAAATGCAGGGTGTGGCTCGGGTACTCTGCTCTTTCATTTTGCATGAAAAAACGCCTGCGGATTTGGATCTATGCTTTGTCCTTCCTGCAACAAAAAAATTCAATAAAGTGTGGGTTGCTACATACTTTATTCATGGCGATGGTTGGGAATATTTCCAACCATTCTATCCTAGACACAAGATCATGGAAAATCAACAATGACGCTAGCCAAAACGTTATATTACAATAGTGTATATGCATTGGTATTATTGACATGCAATGCATTGAGGACGTTTCCATCATGGAATCACATGGAGTTATATGGCGTTATGTTCCAAGTTCTCTATTTTATTCAAGTGCTATATTGCATTTGCGATTTGACAAGTAGAATCATTAATTTATGTGGAGCATGATATGGCAATATTAGTGACAACCTGATTTCCTATGATGCCTTCCAGAGCCTAAACTGCTTATATGAGAATTTGGGACCAATGAGAAACACTTGTTGAGGGTTAGACCAACGTTAGTGATAAGCAGGATGGACGGGTGCTTGATGGAATGAAGGGAGGAATGGTGAACAACAAAGTGCTTGCATTTTTGGGATGGTGTTGCGGTGCGTTGCATTACTTTTAGTTCATCATATTAAATATGGTAAATACTATACAATTCATCTTACTAAGCTTGTGTATGTTGCACCGATCTAGATTTGGTTCTATCGCAATTACCTGAACTGTGGATTGCAAACAAACTTAACTCCATAAAAATTCAATCTCTCCTTCATTACATAATAGGATGAGATTCAAGTATGATCTCGTTCTCCACTAGTTATATGCTATCACTAGGTGAAGTATGGAAGAAGGTTCGATCATTGTGTTGCCATCAATGCTAAAGGGGAGGTTGATCGCATTATTAGCATTATTAGAATTTCTCACAAAATACCAGAAAAAAACAAAGGAGAAGTAGTAAGGCAAAGGAGAAATAACAAGGCAAAGAAGCAGCGAAAGAGTAGGAGCGGCAACAGATAGGAGAAAAGATGTGATGGCAAAGGAGCAGCAAAATATAGGAGCAACAAAAGGTTTGATGGCTTTATTTTTGATGGCTTGGCATCAAGTTGTGATGCAAGGCTATGGAAAAGGAAAATATGTGAAGGACATAATGTTGCAGAGATTGCTATGTTGAAGAATTTGTTGTGGTGCTAAAGTGTTGTGATGCAAGGCAAAGGCAAGACTCCATGAAAGAAAAGGCAAGACTTCATGACAGATAAGGCAAGACTCAAGGCTATTGAGACATTGACATGAAGAAGTATTGATACAAGATGTTGCAGAAGAGATATATGGTTTTAGATAGTGATGTATTGCTTTCATATGTTGCATGCATATTTCTTGCATTAGAAAGTGAATGCTTTACATGTGTTATGATATTATAATGTGTTTCTTGCATATGTTGGTTTTATGTTGATGTCAGCATGTTTAATCATTATAGATGGCTGAAAATAATATTTGAGCACTTATTTTTGTTCTTCTATTCAAAATTTGAAGAGTTTGGAAACAAACGAGTGGAAAGCAAAGAGTCAAGTCTATTCACTTAATATTCTTATGTGAAATACAAACAACCAGCAAAATACCTTTATAAAAGATGTGATTTTGGAAGTCAATGGAAGGTTAGAGAGTGGGAGAATGTGTGAGAGTTGATTGAGGTGTTATGCATTAGTTACCTGGCACATATGAAGCTTATGTGAAGCATATTGGAAGGGAAGAAGAGACAAAAATGAAGATGGAGATATGTAGAATTTATGACCAGGTAAACCAACACATTGTTGTTTTTTGTTTGCATCATGGGATTGTAGTCTCTTTTCAAATAGTGGTTTTATAAATATCAAGTTGGATTATATTAAGGTAGGAGCCTCCTGTGGGTTGTAGCCTATAGAAACGTATGGGAGTTGGAGCTTTCTTGCATGTTTCAGCTTGCAGAAAATTGAGGTAGCAGAATATTGTAGGTTGGAGCCTATAGAAACTCATATGTAATAAGAGAGTAGGGGCTTGTCTTTGCATCACAACAATAAAAAAAATTGTGGTTTTATCCCTTTATGGGTTCCCACTTATATATGGTGTCAATATGTGTTGCTATTATGTGCTGATGTGATGTTTTGATTTGATTATTACTTGTTGTTCACATATTAAATCGGTTGGTCATTATTTGTTAAGTTGATCATTTAATGAGGATTAAAGAAAATAAATTAATGTCCATGAATGTACTAAACTGATTCACCCCTTCTTAGTTTAGTCAAGCTTTCTTCACTGATGAAGTCCCCAACATTTTGGGGATGTTTCATAAGGGTCCATAAGTCCCTAGAACTTAGGTATGCAGGGTATGTAATTATTTTTTGTTTTGGGGGGATGGGGCGGGGGGGGGGGGGGTGTTTCCATGCGACATAGCTCATAACCATTTCAATTGCAGCTAGGAAACCATATGTGTTGGATTGAAAATAATTTCAAACAAAAATCTCTAATTCTTCTGGGTTGGATATTGATTGCATGACAACAAGACTATGTAATACCTCAGTTCATGTCCCTTTGTAAACAACTGAGTTGAGAAAATGGTGTGCAAATTAGGAAATAAATATAGAATTGCTTATGAGCCATCATTTTAGGATTCTAATGAAGTTTTCCATTGTGTCCTTAGCCATTCACATTATTATCAACCTAATTCTAGAAGGGTCACCTTTAAATTGAATCAAATCACTACTGAATTTCCCTAACGAGCTAGGGTTTTACATCTCATGATGCCAATGTTTTAAGCTTTCCCAACTATTGATTAAAGCCAAATTTATTAGTCTTTTCTTAGCATTTAGTGATTTTGAATAGGATGGCCTTTGTAATTTCCTAGCCTTCCATACAGTGATCAGGGGGGCAATATACCACTCCGATCAACCTCACCATTTTATCAAATTCTGAGGGAATCGTTGTGAAAGAAGGAAGCGTGCTCATAGCAATGATGTCGCCAAAGGCTTCATGGAAATCCATCCCAAAGGTTGTCTGCAAGATAATCAAATTATACCCAATTATTTCCTATTGATATTTTATATTATGAATACGTTCTGTAACAATTTGAAACAAAAAACCTTGTTAGGGAATTTCATCAACGGTACCTCACTTGAGTCAATGATTAAGAACTAGGTTAGGGAGGCCTAGTAAACCCATCCATGGATTTGCACAGCCGAGTGTAACATGACCAAAGGTTGTTTTTGTTAAAATAATATCACATAGGCTTAATAAGTCATTTCAACTTTACATTATTTTAAGATTTTATGCTTTATTTCAATGTAGCGTGTTTCTCCCACATTCATCAAGTGGACTGAGTCAAATAACTTGTCATCATTTATAAGAAGGCTTTCACTTCCTATTTTATTAATGCAATACAAATATCTCTCTCTAATTCATTTTGGTTTTCTCTGTGTGTTTGATTTATGTTTATCGTGATATGGTATCAAAGCTCAGTGGGAGCCATGGACTCTAAGAGCATGAAACCCCAAGGATTGTTGTTGGCAGAGACAAATCAGGGGATCAATAGAGCAACACATAGGAGAGCCAAAAGGGTTTCACCAAAACCAAGTATTGATTTAGCTTTTCGTGGCTCTGAAAATATGAGTCCCCAATTGTACAGATCCTCTGCTAGGACTGATTGTACAGATCGTACAATAGCAAATCAAAATGCCAAAGTAGAAATTGAATGTATGGAAGTAACCAAGGGATTTTTACAACCAAAATCTAAGCTATACATTCTCATTGGAAGGTAACTCAATAAACTTTCTCATGTTTCATGACTATAGAGGAATTGGGAGCAAATCTAAGCTACTTCTACCATAATTGCAGATCTGGAAGTTGCAGCTGCAGTTTAGTGATTCTCAACAAATCCAAAGAGAAATTAACTATTTTTTTGTGTTTATTTTTAGCAACTCTGTCAAAATCTGCATGATTCAGTGTTGTTTCTTAGCAGATCTGTCAAAATCTGCAAGTTCTAACATTTTTTTTTAGCATATATTTTGTGTGTTTTTTGTTGTTTTTGAGCTAATTTATCAAAAGATGTGGATCTAGGGCTGATTTTGGGCATATTTTTCAAAAATGTGTTAGTCCACAGATGTGTTTGTACTACTTGTGTTTTGTTTAGACCTAGTCAATGTTGGGTGTGTGTTATATTTTCCACGATTAGTCGCACGCGTGGTGTTTCATGATCTAAATCTCCAGGAAAGTTTGTAAAGGTGTGCTGGAAATGCGGAAAGGAAGGGCACTACAAAAAGGACTGCAGATCTAAAGCTCCTGAGAAAGGAAAGGGATCTGATGATGCTCCTTCTGCAGAGGCAAAAACCACCTCGGATGAAGGTGGGGATGTGTATTTGGCTTCTTCATCAATCACACATGTAGATCATGAGGCATGGTTGATTGACTGAGGTGTATCCTTTCACTTCACTCCCCATAGGCGGTGGTTATGTGAGTATAAGAAGTATGACGGTGTTGATGTCTTCTTAGGGGATGATAGGAAGGCCAAAATCGTCGAACGTGGAAAAGTAAAGCTGAAGTTGCAAGGTGGAATGATTAGAACACTTCATGGTGTTCTGCATATTCTTACATTGGCCAGAAATCTTATTTATGTAAGCAAGATGGATGATGCAGGTGGAAAAACAGTGTTCGAGAAAGATACTTGCAAGATGGTTTAGGGAGCACTGGTATTAATGCAGGGAGTTCAGATTTGAACTCTATACAAGCTTTAGGGTACCACTGTTATTTATGGGCACAACATTTTTTTGGTTCCTGAAAGTGGATCGGAAAGCCTAGCAGTCTTTGGAGAAAATACCATGCTATGACATCAAAGGCTTGGACATATTGGAGAGAAGGGCCTTCGGATACTGCATAGAAATGATATGGTAGAAGTTATGTCTAATTTCTCTCTCGATTTCAATTTCTGTGAACATTGTGTATATGGGAAGTAGAATCAGGTGAGTTTTCCTTCTGGTGCTAAGAGGGCGAACAAGATATTAGAGAGTGTGCATAGTGATGTGTTTGGACCTGTTTCGGTTCCATCATTGGGAAAGTATATGTACTATGTCTCATTCATAGATGACTTCTCAAGGAATACATGGATATTTTTCTTGAGGAAGAAATCTGAAGTCTTTGACAGATTTAAAGAATTTAAGGCTCTAGTGGAAAACCAGACAGAGAAGAAGATAAAGGTGCTGAGGACAGATAATGGTGGAGAGTTTTGCAAGAAGTAATTTGAAGAATTCTATAAGAAGTGTGGTATAGCACGGGAGAAGACTAATCCATACACACCTCAGCAAAACGAAGTTGCAGAAAGAATAAACAGAATGTTGATGGAAAAAGCAAGAAGCATTCTTAGTGGTACTGGGTTAGGACAGGAATTCTGGGCAGAGGTTGTTACACCATTTTTTGGTCATCTAATCCATTGTTATTAGATGGACCCAAGTACACCAAGTAAGACCAATTTTACCCCAAGTAAAATCACATTCACTATGAAAATTAACTTAGTAAACCACCTTTATTAAGCTATTTATGGTCTAAACTGCAAACCCCATAAGGAAATATTAAATAAATCTATATTTGTTTGTTTTTTTCTCATAGAATAATTAATTAAACAGCAGTTTGATTAATATTCCTGGTTATATTTAACCCAAAACAAGGAAATTAATTAGATAAATCATTATTTATCTTATCATTTCCTAAACATTGGTTATTTAAACCTTATTAAATAATATTATTTGTTAAATATAACTAAATCACCCATAAATAATTAAATAAATCATTATTTATTTGATTATTACTCAACCATATCCTTAAAATGATAAATAAATCATTTATTTATTTATTATTACCTAATCACATCCTTAAAATGATAAATAAATCATTTGTTTATTTATTATTACCTAATCACATCCTTAAAATGATAAATAAATCATTTATTTATTTATTATTTACAAATAAGGGGATTTGACTCAAGTCAAATTCCTTTTCCCTCCAACAAATATAATAAAATATTCCATAAAAGTTGGATCTTGATTTGGTTTATAATATTTTAATTATGTACCAATATCTAGACTAACTCAATATTTTGTTATAAATAGAAAGGTTTTCCCATTCATTTACGACCTTTTGTTGCCTAAAGATCTCATTAGATCTCAACTCTTGGTCTAGCTATTGATCCATCATCATAGCCATACTTTTCCATTTTAGTTTGGGTTTTCTATATCATCAAGAGAGGGGAATTCTAAAACTGAAGTGCTGAGGAACTACAAGAACCCATCCCACTGAGGAGAACAGGGAACACCCTCTTGTGTTTTCCTCCCAGGTGCCATTAATAAAAATTTCATTGGATATATTCTTGTCTTGTCTATTGGATCTATGGAGTAAATCTTATTTTTCTACTGTTTAATGTCTTCTAATGCATAGATCTATATTTTTGCAGCATTTTTCTTGATCATCTAACTACAGATCTGAAGATATGAGCAGTCATTTCTGCTGTTAGGGTTGTTTGTTATGCGCATCTAAAGTGGTCTTTTTTCGTACACCTCGAATAAAGATTCATACCAACAGAGGTAGTGGAGACTTCATGTTACCTGGTTAACATATCATCTTTATCAGCGTTGGAGGATAAGACTCCACATGAGGTATGGACTGGTAAGAAAACCTCTCTTTCACATCTGAGGGTATTTGGATGTGATGCATATGTACATGTTCCAAAGGATAAAAGTACCAAGTTGGAATATAAGGATGGTCGATATTTATTGGGTATAAGGATGGTTTCAAAGGTTACAATCTTTGGAACCCATAAACAAGGAAGGTTGTGTATAACCGAGACGTGGTGTTTAGAATCAGGTGAAAGATGTTGCTAAACATGAATTCCTACCAAAAGAACCTAAGAAGATAGAGTTTGAGCTAAAGGAGGATGAATCAGAATCTACAACAGAAGAAGATTAAAAATAGGAAGAGCCACAAACTCCAGCTGTGAGATGATCAGTTTAGGATAAAAGACAACCAGAAAGGTATAGTCCATCTGATATATGTTCAAATTTTTCTTTAACTATCACTGATGATGATCCTAGAACTGTCAGGGAGCCAATGAATTCAAAGGATGGAAAACTCTGGAAGGAGGTTGTGGTTGATGAAATGGTATCCTTGCACAAAATGAGGCATGGGATCTGGTGGAGTTTCTGGCTAAAAGGAATCCATTGGGAGAAAATGGGTATTTAATAATAATATGAATGTAGAAGGCAAGGTGGAGAAATACAAAGCTCGGTTAGTAGCAAAAGGTTATTCCCAGGTGCCAGGAATTGATTTTGGTGATATTTTTTTTCATGTTGCCAAAGTTACTTCTATTAGATTACTTTTATCTTTTGTTGTTACATTTGATTTTGGGGTAGAATAGATGCATGTGAAGACAACATTTCTTCATGGGGATCTAGAAGAGGAGACATACATGAAGCAACCTAAAGGCTTATAGTGAAGGGAAATAAAGAACTTGTATGCACATTAAAAAATTCTTTGTATGGGTTAAAACAATCACCAAGGATGTGGTACCAGACATTTGATACCTATATATGGGGACTTGGCTTCACCAAAAGAAAAGAGGATCATTGTGTTTATTTTAAATTAATTGGTGATCGTGTTATTTATTTGGTCTTGTATGTGGATGATATGTTGCAGATTGGAAATGACAAATAAATTATCCAGGATTTGAAGACCCAATTGTTCTCCAAATTCGACATGAAGGATCTTGGTGCTACAAACTATATTTTGGGCATGGAAATTAAGAGATACCGGGCAAAGAGGAAGCTCTTGTTAAACTAGATGAAGTATGTCAAGACAATATTGCAGAGGTTAAATATGCAGGATAGTAAACCGGTGAAGGTTCTTATTCCTGTAGGTGTAAAGCTATCTGTTGAATAGTGTCCCAAGATAGAAGAAGAAGAGGAGGACATGTCTCGTGTTCCATATGCAACTGCAGTGGGTAGCCTGATGTATGAAATGGTATGTACTAGACCAGAAATTACACATGCAGTGGGAGTATTGAGCAGGTTTATGTCAAAACCAGGGAAGGAGCATTGGACAGCAATGAAGTGGGTTTTCATATATTTGCGTGGCACAAGTGATTATGGTTTTTGCTTCCAGGGAAGACCATGATTTGGTATATTTTTGGACATCCATGGTTTTTTTGATGCAGACTGGGCTGGAGATCTGGACCAAATAAGATCTACAAGTGGGTATGTGTTTAGCCTATTTGGAGGTGCAGTCAGTTGGATGAGTAAAAGACAGTCTGTAGTGGCTCTTTCAACTACAAAGGTAGAATACATGGCAGCCACTCATGCAAGAAGGGAAGCAGTTTGGCTGCAGATATTGTGTTCAAGTATGGGGCTGGTGTAGTGAGCTATAAGGATAGACTTTGATAGCCAAAGTGAAATTTTCTTGGCTAAGAACCCTACTTATCATTCAAATACAAAGCACATTGATGTTCAATATCACTTTGTTAGAGATATGGTTGAGGATAAGGGTGTTTTTGGTAAAGGTGGACACTTTCAAGAATGTTGCAGATGCATTGATGAAGTCTGTGAGCACTCAGAATTTCTCTTGGTGTAGAGAAACAATGGGTGTTGTAGAGCTGGACTAATGACTAAGCTCTCCTATGGCCCCCTACGGAAATAAAACAACAAGTGGGAGAATGTTGGGTATGTGTTATATTATTTATACGATTAGTCGCACGCACAGGGGGGGGGGGTCACAGGGGGGGTGATAGCCGCCCCTATACATTGCATCAGGTGCAACAGGGGGGTCAAAGGGGAGGGGGGGGGGGGGGGGGGGGGGGGGCAGCCCCCCCGGTTCAAGGTCCGTGGCAGCGCCCCGTGAAAAAAAAAATTGGACCCTATTTTTCGATGGGCAGACCCGCTCATGGTTCTAGGGCATGATGGTTTTCAGCCCCTGCTATTCTTTATATCCAATTAAGGGAACTACGATTATGTTATAATCTAGGGTTAATGGATTAGGGTTTATGAATGCTTCGGCATGTATATATATGTGTTGTAACACTAAAAGGAATATAGTGAAAAATCAAGCTGGTAGTCCCGATTAGGGATCAAGGGGAAAATTTCTATATATATATATATATGTTTTATTTTTTATGCTCTCGCTATTGTTTGTTTTCTATTTTTAAGATTTTTTTGCAGTTAATTTCTGTACAAGTTTAAAACCTACAGTAGATTGGTGTTCTTACTCCATCTTTCCAGCATTTTACTATCTTACAATATGTATTTCTGCATTTTTTGACTTGTGCCAATGGCCTCTTTACCTAACATCATGTTGAAAAGTATCTAGAGAGTTGAAAATCAGCTAGATATTTTCTAGTAAGAACCACAATACGCTACAAATATGCCAAGCATGGAGGGTAGGAAATTTTAACAATGAGAGAGTAAAGCCCATAAGAGTCATCATGTCTATTTTGCGTGATAAAGATAGCATTCTAAGCAAGAAGCAGCTCTTGAGGGATTCTTGCTTTTTTCTAAAGAAGATTTAACTCTAAGCCAACTAGAGGAAATGAGGGAGGAAATGTCAAAGGTTAGGGCAGCAAGAGATGAGGGGAAAAGAGAATGTATTTATAAGGGTAAAAGTGTGATAGCGCAATTTGGACCTCCTTCTAAAAAAGGGCAGCAAAATGATAATAAAGAAGAGACAACAAACTCTTTAACGGGAAATCAGGAAGCAAGGTCAGTATCGGAAAACAGGGACAAAGACTCAAATGTGAGTCTTCCACGTCAAAATAATTAGAAATCAAGTCATACCCAGGTTTCCTTAAGTTTAGTTTTTTGGAAGTGCAGAGGTTATCCATGGAGACGAGGACCTGGGCTAGGGCCTATTGCAGAATATAGACACATAATCTGCCTCATAGAAAGACACGAGCATGAAGAGTGCAATAAAACTTTGTTTGAAGGGTACTGGAATATGGCAGTGTGGAACAAGGCATCAAGAAATGACAAAGGACATAGGGGTATCATGGTATCAGTGAGAGAAAAATAAGGTCATTTCATTCAACTATAAAAAATAAGACTCAAATAAATAATTCATTTGGTTTAAAATATCATAAATTGAAATCACATCAAAATTGCAACATGTTATTTTGCGCCACAAGTTCCAAAAATCTACAAAGTAGAGGGCTTGATCATAAATATCCATTTATGCCATAAAGGTAGATATTGCAACATATTCTAAGCTAGGTGAAGTCATTATAGTGGGTGATTTCAATGCTAGGACTGCAAGTGAGCAAGCTATCATTATTTGTTGTAAAGAAGACTACGACCCTATCTAGCTTACTAAAAAGAGCAATCATCAGTGGGAAAGAATTTTAGAGAACAAGGGTTGCAATATTTTTGGTGAAAATTTGCTTACTCTATGTGGGGCTTCTGATTTAGTCATTTGTAATGGTTTGACTAGATGCTAAAAGTATGGTAATTTCAATTGCAATAATTACAATGGAGCAAGTGTAGTATACTATGTAATTTGTTCACATAGTTTGTGTGAGAAAATGGAGAAAATTTTGATTGGAGAGCAGCTTTGGCACTTAAAATCAGATCACAAGCCAATTTATTTAAGCTTCTCTTGGATTGGAAAGAAGCAGTTAGTGTCAAAAACTCAGTGTATTCAACAAAATCTTCCATAAGGCATAATTGTTTTGACTCTAGAAAATTGTAATATATTCAAATTAGCACTAGAGAGGTTCTTTGAGAAGGATAAAATCTCATTTCATGACCTGCATAGTCATAAATTAACACATTTAGCTCAAGCGCACTTGGTGCAAAAGAGAAAAAAAAAATTAATTAATTAAAAAAATTAAAAATAAAATAGAATTAAAATTAAAAAAATAAATAAAAATAAAAACTTTGGTCAATGCTTGGTTTGACGAGGAATGCAAAAAGGCAAGGAGAATGTGGAAATAGTCAAACAATGATAACATAAAGCTCAAAGCTTACAAGCAGATATTAAGAAATAAAAAGGTTGATTTCATGGTTTCGAGGAGAGAAGAACTAATCTTCCTTGGGAAAAATAACCTAAATTATTTTGGAAGGAGCTTCAATCGAGAAAGATGCAAACCGAAAAAAAAAAAAATATTACAACTTCTAAATGGTTTGACTATGCAAGATAACTTTATGAGAAGGATCCCAAGGTTGACCCTCCTCCCTCAGCCAACACTGATACAAAACTCTTCACGGTGCAAGAGGTAGAGATAGGTATCAAAAAGTTGGGGATTGGAAAATTAAAAGACTTAGTTGAACTCCAAGCAGAGTATCCAAAGTGGGGCTTAAAAAATTTTCACCTCACATTACAAAAATTTTCAACTGCATCATACAACAGGGGTTCCCCACTGATTGGACAACTAGTTTGGAAATACCTCTTTTCAAGAGTGGTGACGTCAATAATCCCTCTAACTATAGGACCATAATTATAAACCCCTTTGAAAAGTTATTTGAAAGTATGTTAAAAAATAAAATCAAAATGGGAAAAAGAAAGAGGTAAATGTGCTAAAGGACAAGCAAGTTTTAGACCTAAACATTCCACAGTTGATCATGGTATAACTTTAAGGCACATCATTGAGAAAGTTTTGGAGAAAAAGAAAGAAACTTGTCTTTTGTTGTTTTGTTGATTTCAGAAAATCCTTTAGAATGGGTCCTCCATTGTGCGGGATGGGGAATGGTAAGGACGGTGACAAATTACTGTGTAACACTTTGGCACAATTCCCAGGGATAATATTTGGCACAAAATGGAGGAACTTGGGGTTCCCAGACATTTGAGAATAGCTATGCATAGGTTGTACGAAGAGGTGAAATTCAAAATTAAAACTTCAACAAGAATTTCTGAAATTTTTAGAAGCGATATCAGGTTCAAACAAGGTTTCCCATTGTCTCCTACCCTCTTTTATTTATATATCGACAAAATTGAAGAGTGGCTAAATTCGCAAGGGGGTGAGGGTATCCTTTTGGGCAAGTTTGTTATAAGGCTTATTTTTTACGCAGATGACCTTATTCTTATTGCTAAATATGCTCTTGGTTTGCAAGAACACTTAATTTCCCTTGAGATTTTTTGGAGAAATATGGGGATGCAAGTCAATATCAGCATAATGAAAGTAGTGGTTTTCTCTAACAAAAGAAAACATAACCAACATAAGTTCTACTTTGAAGGCAACATTCTGGAAGATGTTGCGGATTAGAAATACCTCGGAATTGAATTCAACATAAATATAAGTTTGGATGGATGTAGAAATCAAAGAACTTTAGGGGGTTGGAAAGCATTTTATTTTTTTCAAAATAGGTGTAGAGAGGCAGAGTTATGGGACTGGAAAACCACTCTGACTATTTTTTGGATTTTAGTGATTCCGGTGATTCTCTATGGTTGTGATGTGTGGGCAAGAACTACATCCGACATGCAGTGGAAACAAATTGAGGAAATTCAGAAGTGTTTGATTACAAAAAAAAAAAAAAATTAAAAGTATAGTTCCTTATGTTATCTTGTTAAGTGAAACAGGAGTTGCTCCTATTGAAGTAATAGCTATGATGCGGATCATAAGATATTTAATTTTTTTTGAGAAAATGGAAGAGGGAAGATGGCCTAAGGTTTTGTTTAATGAAATATTATTCACAAGAAATAAGACTTGGATGCGGCAAAATAACAAATGGTTTAGAAAATGGCGCATTTGCTTGAGCATGTCTCCCACAAACAGTAAAGAGATAAAAGCTTTTGTTATGGATAAGTTTCACAAATGTACTTGGGAGAAAGAAAAAGTATTATATTGAAGAGTTTAATCCCTCTCATAATCATCAACAAAAAGCATACATAGGGGAAAATATTTCTTGGAGAGCCAAAAATCTTATTGCTCAATTCAGGACTAATTCACATCAACTCCGTTGTCAAAAAGGGCATTGTAAAAGGCCAAAACAAGTGTGGGAAGAAAGAGTATGTATCTTTTGCTCTTTCGGAAGAGTGGAAATAGAAAATCATTTCATTTTAGAATGTTAGGCCTTCAAAGACAACAGCAAAAGTTATGCAAATATTTTGGCAGCTAGCTCTTGAGATATTCTATTTAGCAAGGGCTTTGTCAAGAAGCTGGGAGAGTTTATTGTGAAACTTCACAGGAAAATGGTAGAGTACAAGAGCCAGATAGAGAAGCAATTTGTCCCGTAGACTATCTTTAGCCTTTTGGACATTAAAATTAACTTCTTATTCTTCTACATAGGAGCACATCATGTTGAAAAGTAGCTAGATATTCTCTAGTAATAACCACAATATGTAGAATCAATGTATGTTGGCCATATTTGAGTACAGGTTCTTAGATGCTATCATCCTAGGTAAATATATCCAACCACAATCTATGGGTAGAGACTAGGATAAGTTTGAAGAGTATGACAAAAAAAACAATAATGTTATTTGAGATTTTAGCAATGATTTGGAAGCATTTGAGAGAGTTGCATACGACTTCGAACAAAAGCAACACTTTCTCCCAAAAGAATATGTTATTTTTTATCACATTGTATGAGACTGCAACCTTGTAGAAGCATTTACTCAAAATAAAAGATATTAAAGAACAGTTATTGACCATGAGGGAAGAGGAGGACATGGTTGTAATCACACAAAAAAGCTTATCATGTGCTTATGAACATTTTATTGAGACCTTGAACAACACCACTATGAATATTGACCTAAGGTTTCACAAGTTATGCAATAATCTCTTCCAATAGGACAGATGGAAAAAACAATTTGGCATAGAAAACGCCTTTGCAACCAATATCAAGGGAAATTTCATGTGGTCAAAGAAGAAACTAAAAGTTTGAATAATCTCACACGTCACCACTATGGCAAGGCGGGCCCTATAAAGAAGCATTGTAAAATGAGGTTTACTAATAAAAAACCAACAAGGGTGGCTATCAAAAAAAGGCTTATGATGCCACACATATAAAGGAGAAGTTAGCATTCCATAAATTTATGGCCAAGAGACAAACAAATTAGTTCAATTCATCTACCTAGTGCATAGATCTAAGTGCATCACAACACTTCACCAATAGGCAAGATTGGTTCAAGAGTATATCTCTTTTTAAGTTTGTCCTCTAAGAATTCTATGATTTTTGGTGGTGGGGAAGAGTTTGTAATGGTAGGAAAAGGGAATCTATAAATTTCCTTTGGAGGGAAAATGTCGATTTTCCTCAATGTGTATTATATGTCAAGGATGGAACTAGATTATGAGGCACTACCTCCATCTAGGTGTCATCTTTAGCAATAAAAAATGCTACATAGTTAACAAAGAGACCAAAAATAATATTGTGCTTGGTGTGGAGGATCGTGTACTATTCAAACTGATTGACGTTGGACATGTCAGGGAGCATGAATTGGCAACCAAGAGTGCATCAAATATAAATACACTTTGGCATCAGTAGTATGTACACCTAAATTTGATCTATGTCTCTTAGTTAGCTCAAGAGAATCTGGTAGGAGAACTTTGTAACATCCAGCAATGATATACATGGTGTTTATGGAGCTTTCCAAGTAGGGAAGCAACATCGAATGTCATTTGAGGAATTTCTAAGATTTAAAAGCAAACATAGTCCTTTAGTCGATTCATGCAGACATTTATGGGCCAAAGGAACATAGCATCCATCACTAGTGCCAGGTATTTCCTTTTTTTTTATGAATAAAAGAGGAAAATGTGGGTAAATTTTTTGAAATTGAAATATAAAGTGTTTGATGAATTTCAAGAGTTTCAAGCATTAGTAGAAAAAGAGTTTGGTTATCACATTAAAATTCTTTGTTCTAAAAATGACAAGGAATAATGTTCAACAAAATTCAATAACTTTTTTGCTAAACATGGGATAAAAGACAGTTCATTACTTCTAATGCTCCAAAGAAAAACGGAATAGTCGAAAGGCGGAACTACATTATCACAAAGATGGTCAAGTGTGTGGAAAAGGGGTGTTCAAAATCATTTTTTCACTAAGTTTTTACCATAATATATCTACTGAATAGATCTCCAACGACAATGATGAATCAAAAGACCCTAGAGGAAGAATTGTCTAGGTGGAAGCCCAATCTCAATCATCGTAATGACTTTAGTTCTATTGCATTTTCCTAGATTCCATAATATAAAAGAACCAAGTTATACCTAAAGAGAAGAAGCTAATGATCACATGGTATAGTGCCATTCATAAAATTTATAGGTTGGTTAATGTTGAACCCAACTCGTTGAGCTTCAATTGAGATGTTGTGTTCAATGAAAACATTAGAACTTTCAAATATTTTTGAAAGGTTATCATTAATGTAGAGTATCCCATTGTGACTACAGATTCAAGTGACAAGCTTCAAGTAGCTACACTTGGAAGGAGATAACATTATAAGCATAATTATCTCAAGCCTAGGCTCTAATGTACATAGCTTGAGCCAACATCAGAATGATACAAGTATAAATAGCCTCCGTCATGGTGAAAATACTGACTTGGATGAGGAGTATCCCAAGAAGAGGCTGAAGTGGTGCCACAGCACCATTGGAGATGTCCAAGCAGTTGAAATTATCAAGGGGTGATCATCAAGATGCAAGAATAAACAAAAGCCAAACACAATCAACTTTGCTTTGATGGATAATGTTCAAGGAGTCTGAGAAACATGTGTTCAAGGAAGAAATAGGGAAAACTAAATGATAGATGGCCATGGAAATCAAACATGAGAGGAAAAACCCAAATCTTAGGGAAAAACCAGTCAACAAATCTTCCTTCAATATCTTTCCTGAGATAATCCAAGACTCTTGACTTAGACATATACTTCCTCCACACCAAGTCAGCCCCTTCCTTTTTCAACAAATGATCACTTTCCAATATTGTCTTCAACCTAGATGCAGCAGCAACACTTCGACGAAGTAGTATCTTCGACATAGCAACTTCGATCTTAATGCAACAGCTTTGACCTTTAAGCACTTAGCTCTTCGACCTTGAAGGAACACTACTACCTTGTGTTGGAAAGTGTAACTAGGTTCGGTCTTCATAATGACTATATAATTATGTATTTATGTAATGAAGAAGACAAAGATAATAAAATTTTCTTTTCTTAAGCTTGCTTCATGGGTTTCATGAGAAAGGTGTTATTATAGGTCAAAAGTCTTCTTCTTGATGTCTTTTAAGGATTTTTCATCTTGTCATAAATTGAGCCATGTATATGAAGTAAATTTAGTTATGTATGCCTCAAGACCTTGTCATATAACCTTGAATAAATGGCTCAAGTATGATGATAACAATATTGCTCAAACCAGCATAATAAATGGTGTATATACTCTTCAAGACAACCTTCATCACACTGGAAGATATCCTCTACAAGTCGGCTCATATACCCTTGTTCAAGTTGGCCTCATAACTAAAGTACAAATCGGCTTATTTATAGTCATGATCAACTATTTGAAGGAGCATGTAGATTTCAGTTTGACACAAAAATTTCAGACAAGATTTTTGTGATTTAGTGCAAGTTTCAGGACTGAAATAAAGTGCGAGAAAGGAAGATTAGAATTTTTTTTTGAAACATAGAAAAGATACAAATCAACAAAGAAGAGTTTCAGATCAAGGATTGTGATATAAGTGTGTAGGAAGGTTTGCAGTCGATGCAAAGATCAGGACTATAATGTAATAGGAAATAGTGTGTAAAATAAATCTAACTAATGAAGGAAGAGACTCATCTATATCTATATATTAAGGTTTGTTTCCTCCATGCATAAACTCAAGAAGGATGAAGACATCCACAACGTGAAGAAGAATTGTTTTAAGATCAATCTAGGGTTCGTGTAGAAGTATGTACCATTGTATTGGTTACAAATAAAGAAAATAATAATTCGAGAAGGATCCAAGGTAATGTCAAGAAAGAGAAAGGAGATACCGAGGACTGGAGACCGAGCTCTCTAAGGCTGGTGTAGAAAGGTGCGAAACAATGCAGGACAGTGTAGAAAAGAAGGATCAGCTTAGGGAGCCAGGAACAAGTAGTGGTAAGCTCTTGGAGGCATACAAGGGTCAAGGGTTTGTGCCATGGTCATGGTACTTGTCATCTGAAAGTCTATAAGAAGAATATCTTGTGGTTTTTCCTCTCCAAAAGGGAGAGGTTTTGACCCTGGCTTGAAGAGCCTAAATTTTTGTCTCTTGTGTTTTGGTAATCGACTTGATGAAAGACATAATAAGCTAAGAAGATAACACATAAGCAAGGGAAGTAAGCTCACAAGTAATTATCAAGTAGATAATTTGAATTAAACACTTCCTTACCTAATTCTCAACACCTTGAAGCAGCACTTTGACCTTGATGTCGTACTTCGACATTGATGTTGTAATAGAACTTCAACCTTGATTCCGGAACAGAACTTATTGATGTCGTAACAGAACTTCGACCTTGATTCCATAACAAAAATTCTTGATCCCATAACAAAACTTCGACCTTGATGTCATAAAAAAATTTCTTGATGTCATGGCCCAGAACTTCTTGATGTCGTAGCCCAGAAAATCACACGTGAGAGAGAGAGAGATAACCCAAAACTTTTTATCCTACTATTATCCTTATTCCACTACAACCTCACACTTTTTCACGAATTCTTATATGATATCAAACTTTGTGAGTGAATGAATCCAAATGAATCGAACTGCTTCAATATATAGGCTTCTAGTGAAGTCAACAATTCAAGGAAAAGACCCTCTAGCGGAGGTTATAGAGGAGGTTTTTAGTGTTATAAAATTGGCCAAAATTGTGAAAAAAACATTTTCTACAACATCCATTTATGGTTACGGAGGTTTTAGTGAATTTTTTAACGGAAATTCAACACAACTAAAAAACAATGGGCGGTCGAAGGTTATTACAGATGTTGTTTTTCATCGGTGCACTACTCTGGCTTTAACGCACTAGTGAGTACATGTAGAAGGCGCCCCCAGGCGGTCGAAGGAGAATGCACCAGGTCGTTAAGGTATAAAACCACACCGGGCATAGTGTTGGTGATACAACGCACGAGGTCGTTCTAATTGGTCTTGCAATTTGTGCGGTGCCCATAGGTTGTATCAACGCACTGGTGCGTAGACGTATAGAAACGCACCGGTGCGTAGTATCACAAAAAGGCACCGAGATTTATAATTGGTATCGATAATCCTGCGATGCTCATAGGTCGTACAAATGTGCTGGTGCTTATAGACACATAAATGCCCTAGTGCGCAATATCACACAAACTCACTGAGATGTATAATTGGTATTGGTAATCGTGCGGTGCCCATAGATCATACAATGACACCAGAGTGTATAGACACATAAACGCACCGGTGCATCGTACTACACAAACACACCGATATTTTTAATCAGTTTTGGTGCTTGTTCGGTGCTCATAGGTCATAGAAACGCACCGGCACACTTCTTAATACACACTCACCAGTGTACAATTACTGACATGCACCAATTTTCATTTTTTATTTTTTAGAAACATTGACCTGTGACAGTGCAATTATTGTGATTATTTTAAATTCATTGCTCATCAAAAGTGGACACATCTTATAATAATATTCATATTAATTAAATTTTTATTAATGCATTTGAATGTGATGTTTGTATTAATTTGTTATATCATATCATAATTATTGTGGTTTTCTAAAATTCATTATTCATCAAAAGTTGACACATATATATCTTATAACAATATTCATATGAATTAAATTTTTATTGGTGCATTTGGGAATGACAATGGAGAACGCAATAGAATAAATAAAAACATATTTTATGATATATAATATATATGAATAAGACAGTCTTTATCATACAAAATGGGACATTTATTGGTATCCCTTTGTCTTTCAATTGGGACACTATGTTCATTACATTAAACAAAATGTTTGATTTCACAAACATATTTCAAAAAATACAACGCCTTGCTTTGATATCCAAACATAGTGATCATGATTCTTCGCTTGAACTGTTGTCACTGCTAGAGCTACTTCCATGACTTGGGTTATTTTCAGGAACGTTTTGTTCACGACGTTGATTTTTTTCTTCTTATTCACCTTCCATCTACAAACATAAAAATAAATTGAAATGAGTGTATATACATTGGTGAGAATCATAAAAATTTCAATATTAAATAATATACATCAATGTAAATCGAAAATAAAAATGACGTACCATAGCAAAAATTGACTCATAAACTATACACATTCTTTCAAAACCATGTACCATGCCATCTTTCAAAATTTTATCTGTTGGTGTAGTTCCATACTTTGTTTCCTGCAAGTTTTATTCCCCATAACAAATCATATATTTAATATAAAATATGTTTTTGTTCTATTAATTATAGACAAAACTAAGTAAAACAAGATCGATAGATGCTTACAAATTCCATAATTAAATTTTGAAATGCCAACATATACTCACAACCCATATTTAACCCAATTTCAATCAATTCGTCTGATGGTTCTTCTTTTTATGTTAGCACATGTTTGAAGACATTCAATGATGATTTTTGTAAAACAACTTAAAAAATACAAAAATGAAATCTAGTTAATTTGTTATAAGGAAGTAACAATTACTCACAAACATAGATATCAACCCTTTTCTTCCTTGTCGTCTTGTATTATGTGCTAAATGGGTTCCATTTTATTTTCTTTTCTGCAAGAAAATTCTTCAGAATTAATATTTAATGCTAAATTGTTTATTTATTGTACCCAATGATCGAAAAATTCAATGAATACATATTACATTTGAAGCACGTTGTTGTTGATATGGCTCCTCCTGCGATGAAATTTTGTCCATTTCTTTGACCATCTCCTTGTACACCTTTTTGGACATTCCTACTAGCATATTTCTGATATTAGCTCGTTCATATTTTGAGATTTTCATAATATTCCTGAAAATGTAACATGACAATAAAATATTTAATTTTTATATTGATATCTGAAAAGTAAATATAACAAAAGTGATATTTATAAATAATTCTAGACAAACATTTAAAGGAATATTACTTTTTCATTCCTTCTTTTTTGTTCTTGTACGTTTTTTCTATTAAAATTCTAACATGTCTCATTGACCAATTATCTAGAAACTCTTCCTGTAGTTTAGATAAAATTTGGTTCTTAGAATCATTGGATTGATTTTTGTATTATAAGTGGAAAGAACGTCTTGCGGTTTACACATTTTTGTTCCGGTGTGGTTATATGTACAGTAGCACCGATTTGCAGTTAAGGCATTAAAATTATTTTTAGGTGTGTGCACCAAAATTTATTAAACTCCAACCATATAAATTGAGAATTAGAATTTTTTTTATTCTTGAGAATTAGAATTAGAATTAAAATTGAGAATTGGAATTGGATAAATTCTTGATGGAAATAACTATTCTTCCAATGCATTTTGTTTATTGCAAGAGGTCCCCACTAATTATGTGGAGAGAATGCAATGTGGGGTGTGTGAATATGCAATACTATAGGGCCCAAGTGGGCAATTGTGGCATGTGAACCTATTATAATTGGCACTTAACTATTTTCAACCAATATGTTTTAGAATATAATCTGCAGATAGATGGATAGCCTGCCAGCAATTAGTACATATAATTTGCAGAAGGGTAATGTTCTGGGAGCAATGACAACGAGTCCTTCATTCTGCATTTGTTAGCAGAAGAAGACCGATTTTCGACTAGACGATGCAGTTATTACATGTGGAGGCAATGGTTTCCCATAGAAAATGAGTATAGGGTTGAGTAGAGGAAAGACATTGCAAAATAGGTTATTACATTATGTTTTCCAATGGGAAACCATTTTGCAGGTGGAAATATGGCAGCTGCAAGTATCTATGCTTTTCTTCCCATAGAAATGGTCACTGGATTTCCATTTATAATACAAGCAGACTTTTTACTGGTTTCATCCACAGGACCATAGCTCAGAAAAGTTATAGATGGCATTTAGGTTCAATTGAAAGCCGAAGATGTGATTTTATGCGACGTCATCTTTGCCGGTAAAATTTTATGTAAGCCAACCGAAGCTCGGACAATACTCCCAGCTGCTTCTAAACGCATTCTGGATAATCTTTCCCTTCATGGGACCTACCAGCCCGATCAACAACGTCAATTCATCTTTCTCTGTTGTCCTTAAAGGAATGAGAATCCTTCCCTTCAGGGTGCCTCTTAGCTTTATCAACTGCCTCGATTGATCTTTCTCTGCTATCAACTCTACTCTCCATTTCTCCATCATGGGACCTCTTAACCCTATCATCGGCCTCAAATGAATGCTTTCTGTCAATCTCAACCTATACTTCTTTTGTACTCTGTCGAGCTCTGTAGCCGTCTGCATCCCTATAAGCGTCTTTGTTTGTCTTTCTGTTTGAATCACTCATTTTCTCTGCTATAAACTTCTCAACCGAAATTCAAACTCTCGTATTTTAAAACCCTCATCTCCTCAGAAAATTTATTGCCCGTGATTCGAACCCTCTGCTGCTCCAATACTGCACTTTACAGAATAACCATGTTCCAATGCATGTCATTTCATAGGCGCACCGGGACGGTTTGTAAGATCGAGGTTTTTGTTTTGGCGCGGTGTTTTATGACGCACCGATGTGAAAGAGTTCTGAAGCACCAGTGCGTCTGAGTAATAAGATGCACCGGTGTGTGTTATGATGATTAGCGCACCGAACTGTATAAAGTTCTTTTTTTTGTATGTAAGACCATAATAAAATAATGATAATTCTAAACTACATGAATTTATTTGCATTATTTTCTAAAATTTATTATGTTACAAAATTTCATAATATTCTAGATTTATTATTTTACAATTATTTACAAATTTAAAAATTTAAACATTTTAATAAAATCATTTCACATTAATGCAATTAAAATTCTCACATTAATACAATTAAAATTTTAAAAATATTTTACATACAATTACAATTACAATTTTACAATTTCACATACAATTACGATTAGAATTACAATTACAATTTTAATTTTACATACAATTACATTTACAATTAAAATTTTACAATTACAGTCATTTCACAGTAATACAATTAAAATTTTACAAATATTTTACATACAATTAGAATTAGAATTACATTTACAATTACAATTACAATTTTACAAATATTTTACATACAATTACAATTACAATTTTACAATTTCACATACAATTACAATTACAATTTTACAAATATTTTACATAGAATTACAACTACAAATACAATTATAATTTTAGAATTTTACATGCAGTTAGAATTACAATTACAATTTTACAATTTGTCATATATACAATTACAATTAAAATTACAAATACAATCATTTCACAATAAATTAAATCTTACAATTACAATTAAAATTTTACAATAAATATTTTACATACAATTACAGTTAAAATTACAATTACATATACAAATACAATTTTACATGCAATTTAAATTTAAATTTCAATTACAATCATGACATAATATTTAATAAATTTCATGGTCATTTAATATTTAATTAATTAATAAACATCACGATCATGATAACCATTGTACAAACATCATATTCGACTAAAAAACACATTCAAACATCAAATTAACATTATATATTAACATCACCACAACACAAACATCAAATATACATCTCATGTCAAATAACTCATGCTATCACATACACATCTATTTGCAAGCTAAACATTAAATGAACATATCTAACATGACCTAACAATATACACATCATGATGATCACCAACATGTAAATTAAGTACAACTGCAACATGAACATAAAATACATGGACCATATATATATATATATATAGCTCAATAATGTTAAAAATATACAATTGTAATATAAATGTCATGGATCAGCTCGTGGTAGTACAACATCAATAACAGTACTAGTGGAGGCCTGTTCAGTCAATGGTGTAGCCTCGACAGTCGACGGTCGAGCCTGTTAATGATCATGACTAGTACTGATGGATGGATCAACTGGTGTTAGTACAACATCAATATAAGTGGTACTAGTGGAGACATGCTCAGTCAATGGTGCATCCTTGATGCTCAATGGTCCAGCCTGCTCATGATCATGACTAATATTAATGGATGTTGCAGGTTGTTGACTGGTTGTGGCTGATGGTCCAGCCTCATCTCCATGATGACTGTTATATGCTAGTGGAGCATCATGCTCATCAGGCGCAGTGCGAGGTGAACTACCATGAGATTAGTCGCTGCTCGCGGACTGTCCATCACGTGCTACGGCTCGAGCACACCTATAACGTGCAACAATCCTCCTCAGTCGCGTAACAATTGTCGTATCTCTTACAACATGCCGCATCAGGCTGTAAATGTCACGCGGCATGCCTCTCCACTTCCATACTAGCCTATCGTTGGCCTGTATGTCTCTGTAATGAGTAGACCTGATGCCTGCCTCAACAATCAATGCACTAAGTTGGTCGCCCAACTCCATCTTGTATCTAGTATCAGGTCGACTACGCCTAGAAAAAGGCGGTATCGGTGCACCAGCAGGATCATGTATCTCTGCACCGGCCTCCTAATCATGATCCTCAACATCTTCCATGTCCTGATCTTCATCAAGATCCACACCTATATCATGTGGTGGTTGCGGCATCTCCTTGCCATCAAAAGATCCAATGTCTACAAAATATATACAAGTGCACAACAATAATTAGATAATTTCACTACACAATTTAATAAAAACAAGTTAAAGAACATGTTAGAATAAATATGAATAAAACAGTAATATTACCTCTATCATCTGGCAGCTCATCATCTGTGAAGAGAATGTTGGCACACCCTCACCAATCCAATCCAGCATAAGGACAAGGGGCCATAATGAAGGGATACAGCTCGTCAACACTAGCTAGTAAGTCCAGTGCATCATGCGATATCCTAGCTGGAAACATAGTCTCTCCCCTCTCGGGCATCATCTGCCCCCACATGTGCATCCAGGCCTCCAACATCGGCCTACGAGGCTGCCGAACAAAAGTAGGCCTCATATCTGGAAACCTCTCAAAAAATAAACAAAAAATCTCTGAAGCAAAAGGGAAGTTGACCCTCCCTTGTGCATGAACACGACATATATCTAAGGTCGTACAAAACTACCACAAAAAAATGGAAAACCACTTGAAAAGTCATGGCTCCTATACTAAATAATCAACATAATATAGAACTGGGCAACTAATGCGTTGCCCATCACTGGTGTTGTGTGAAATGGTTGAAATGAGAAGTGAGAGGCATTGCACGTCCTGTCTACCAAATGCACCAACACGTAGTTGACCTCCAAGGACCTGAAACTCTGAAGGAGACAGTACATATGCTCCAATGTATCTTTGAGAGTAAACTAACTGACTCCCTGCTACACAACCAGCTAAAACCTCTGGGAATGAGGGAAAATCCACCCCCCTCCTTGATATCCCTTTAATGAAATAAATATCCTCCTCAAAGTGTGTGTACCACTAATCACGACCAACCTGGAAAGCCTGTTGGTGGGAATTCCACTAGCGGATAAGATGTCTCAAAAAGACACTAAGGGCCTTTAGGGAAGTAGCCTCCTCATAGAACTTGAGGAGGCCTACCTGCCTTAGGAGCCCCTGGGTATCTACTGTAATAGGGCGAGGGTACACATCTTTCTCCCTCTCTCGTGCCTCCCACTAGCGAAGCATGTCATACTACTCTGCTTGTTGGTGTTGATGTTCCTCCTCTTCTCTCTGAACCATTGACATATTAAATTAAAAAAAAATTATTAAATCATACATGTATTTAGGAATATACATATATAATTTTTTTTGGAAAAAATAAAAGAGACCAGTCGGTGTGCCACAAAAACAGTCATGCACCGGTTTCGGTGCAAGTTTTGTTTGTAGAGCACCGGAGGCGGTGCCCCAGATGACATAAAACACACCGTATGCGGTGCACCTGAAACTTTTTCAAGCCCCGTTGACTATATACAGTGTCAGAAGAGTGATGCGCTAACTAAAATATACGCCTTAGCGCGTATAGTCGTGTCAACGCACCGACTTCCTGAAAAATTACATAGTCAACGATGCGGTCTTTTACCCGGCCGCACCATTGACCCTGTCGGAACGCCGAATGAGGTGCACTGGCAGACATCGGGGCAGGTATATCCATCAACACATCGCGTTTCTATTCCCATGGTCAACAGCGTGCCTTGCTAAATGACCACACCACAATTTTTTTAAAATTTTAAAATAATGCAGGGCGCCTTTCGGTACTGCCTCGGACACGGTGCAAATACCGTTAGCACTGGTTTCGGTGCAGCTTGTAAATTTTACAAGCAGCACCGCTTACCCGTGTGAATCGAACGGGTCATGCACACTGCGCAATAAAAAAAAAAAAATCTTTCTTAATTTCTAATTTTAAGGTTATTTCAAATTCTAATTCGCTAAAAAGCTTAATTATGGAAAAACTAGAAAAATACATGTACATTTCGTCGTCAAGGAGGCATATTGGTTGTATAATTTGCAAAAGAAAATTTGCCCACCGTTTTGCAAAATGCAAGCTGGAGATTGGTGGCCAATGCACAGCAGTAGTGCGTGAAATGGGTGCAATGGGAGCACCGATGTCAGGGTGGCTCAGAGAAGGAGAAATTTCATTGGTGCTTGAGACCTCTAGAGTACTGAGAAAAGTGAAATATGTGGTATTTTGGCCATAATTTTTTTTTATTTAACCTTGTTCTAGTGCGCGGATTTTTATAGGCGCACCAGTGCGGTTTCATAAGACTGCACTGGGAGGTTTCAGATTTGGCGCGTTGTTTTATGATGCATCGGGGCGGTTACTTAACACTGCACCAGGCTATTTCAGTTTTGGCATGGTTTTTATGATTCACCAGGGCGGAATAGTCATGAAGCACTGGTGCTTTACAGTAATAAGACGCACCGATCGTGTTTATATGGAGCGTACGGTGTCTGGTGTGCCAATGTTTTGTGCGACCAATGCTTTCTCTTGTAGAGCGCACCGGTGATTGAGAGCAGAAAAGTGAAAATGTGGTTTTTTGGCCGTAATTGTTTTTTTATTTAACCCTTTTTTGGTGTGTGTGTTTTATAGGCGCACCGGTGTTGTTTCATACGAAGAAATAGGTTCGCTTCTATTTTGGAGTGCTATTTTATGATGCACTGGTACGGTTTCATAACACCACACCGAGCGGTTTCTGTTTTGGCTCGGTGTTTTATGTTGCGTTGGCGCGCAAGAGTTGTGAAGCGCCAGTGCATTACAATAATATGACACATCGGGAGGGTGTGTATGGAGTGCACGGTGTCTGGTGTGCCAATTTTTTGTGCGCACCGTTGCTTTCTCTTGAAGAGCACACCAGTAATTGAGAGCTCTAGAGCACTGAAAAAAGTGAAAAATATGGTTTTTTTGCCGTAATTTTTTTTATTTAACCCTTTTCTGGTACACTTGGTTTATAAGTGCACCGGTGCTCTTTCTTACGAACACACTAGTTGGTTTTTGTTTTGGCGCGTTGTTTTATGATGCACCGGTGCGGTTTCTTAATACCGCACCGAGCTGTTTCGGTTTTGGCATGGTGTTTTATGATGCACCAGCACGGAAGAGTTGTGAAGCACTAGTGCTCTACAGTAATACGACGCACCAGGCAGGTGTGTACGGAGCACATAGTGTTCTTTGTGCCAATGTTTTGTGCACACCAGTGCTTTCTCTTGTAAGGAGCACCGGTGCGATGTTGAATGATAAGTGCATCGAGCGGAAAACATCTACAAAACCCTCCGCCTGCCAACCTCCTCTAGTAACCTCCGCTAGAAACAAATGTATGGCATATTTTTATAAGGGGTTCCTCAAAAGCATCCGCTAGAGGGTCTTTTCCTTGTAGTGAAAATTACATTTGTTGAGGCTGACTTGATCTTCTTGACGCTGACTTGGTGTGGAGGTGATATCATTCATTTTTTACTCAAAAATAATTCTTTTTACATGATTCAAAAGCCCAAGAAGGGTCTCTTTAAATTTACATTGATTCTATTGACTAAGAATAAATCTGAGAAGTCCTCAATGGGTACTTTGACCTAAAACATGATGACCCAAGCATGAAACCCATGCTTTAATAACTCATAATAAGAATAATAAATTCTTCTTTTCATTCTTTTTTCATAAGTACATTTCATTATGACTCAAATACAATTATGAGGACCGAACCTAGTTACATTTTTCAACACTCCCTTTTAACTAGGTAGGTATTCATCATATACAAGTACAAGGAAGATCTCCAAATATGTGACTATGAAGAGTTTAGGCACCACAATTCCATGGACTAGATTCTTGACCAGGGCAATCTCTCCGAGGTCTTCCAATGGTTTAGGCACCACAATGCCACAGATTATATTCCTGACAAGGGAAATCTATCTGAGTGGGACTAAGATGGACTAAATCTTTCGGCCTCTCTAGGTACCATCAATATTACTTACTAACCATCAACCCAAGGATTCAATAAGGGTCTCTTTAAATGTACAATGATTCTATTAACTCAGAATAAATCCTAGAATTACTCAATGGAGACTTTGACCTAAAACATGATGACCCAAGCATGAAACCCATGCTTTAATAAGTCATAATAATAATAATAAATTTTTCTTTTCATTATTTTTTCATAAGTACATTTCATTATGACTCAAATACAATTATGAATACCAAACCTAGTTACATATTTTCACACTCCCTCTTAACTAGGGAGGTATCCATCATATGAAAGTACAACGAATATCTCCAACTATGTGAACTATGAAGAGTTTAGGCATCGCAATTCTATGGACTATATTCCTGACCATGGAAATATATCCAAGGTATTCCAACAATGTAGGCACCACAATGCTAGGAATAGATTCCTGACCTGGTAAATCTATCCGAGTGGGATTAAGATGGATTAAATCTTTTAGCCTCTCTAGGTACCATCAGTCTTACTTACTAACCATCAACCCAGGGATCTAGGTGTGTATCTGAGGCCAGATATCTATGACCAATGCCGCCCTCCCTACTTCGAGATCTAGACATCAACACATAGTGTCGGCTTGATGTCCTCCAAGGAAATTTTTCACTCACAAAGCCAGAACACTCCTGATTATTCCAATTAGTTAGAAACTCCTTCCGAATCAAATAGATCGGGAACAACAAATCTCACTCGATCAAACTAATTGGTAACCAACATGTAAAACATGTTATCAATTATCCAAGAGATTTACATGTACAAACACAATGCCACTCAGTAACAGACTTTCAAATGTACATAATTAAATACAAAACTCTAGGGTATTTTTGACATTTTGATGTTTCTTCTTCTTTTATCATAGTATGACTTACAAAAATTTCAAATGAATCTTGACACAATATTCCTCAACCATATAGCTTTCTTTCTTACTTCACATTCAACAACATATTCTACAATCAGATCCTTTTTTCCTTCTTTTAGTGGTACCTCAAAATGCATTCTCCAATTTCCTCAAGGTATTCATCATGACTATAATATGCCCTCCCTCTTAACTTGGGAGATATACTTTTTCTCTTATCTTGGCTCCCTCTTAAATTAGGGAGATTAACTTCCTATTATTACATCGGAGAACCTTTCATGACTTCCATCCTTTTTATCAAAGTCGTGTTGATCATCAACATTCATATATCATGCTTATCCTATCAAATTTACTTACGAGATCTTCATGAAATGAAGATTATGTATCTACACACTTAGATAGCAAGTACAACCAATTATTATAGAAGCATGAAGTTAATCATATCAATATCATATAATAATGGAAGCATTAGAATTATAAACATAATCAGCTAGAGACTTTACTTCTATACTTCAACTTCTTGACTAGGTTGTTTTACAAACCCTAAATCACATCAACAACTTAATCAATGTGTCAATCTCATTATATCAAGGGCTTAAATATTTATTTTAGAGATATGAAAAACTCCTTTAAAACATATATCAAACCCTCAAATCAATTCAAACAAGTATAATTCAACAAAGCATCTAACAAATTTCAGAATTCATATGTCATAGTTTTTACTAGGATTTCATACAAACCCTAGATTTTATACATGAGCTTCAACAATAAAAACCAATCACACTCAATAAAAGACATGTCTAGATTCTACTAGGGTTTTATGTAAACCTTATATTTTCATCTACTAATTCTCAACAATCAAACTGAACACAATACAATTTCAGGTTTTATCGACGTTTCATAAATCCCATATTTTCGTATCATATACTAGATAATTTAACTTCTATTAAGGTTTAGCTACAAAACCATATAATTCACAAACAATATCACCCTAAAAGGGATATTCATAGATGAAGGTTGCAGAACTTTCTCCTTTTGGAATCATTTAGCAAAAAGAATTGAGGCATGCTACTAATGGGCATCAACTCATGTATGAGTCTAACAATCTGAAAATTAATATATGGAGTTGCCTAGTTTTGACATGAGTTGGGTGATTCATGTTTATAAATACATTGAAGAGTAGTAAGTAATAAATTTTGTTGTAAAACTATGTTCCTGTTATTTGGATCCCATTGAGGATAAAAGACAATAAAACATGTGTTTCACTTATGAACAAATGAAGTACTCACTAGTGAAAGTGAGAGTTGAGTATCTACATTAACATATATGGAATATTACTGATACATTTAATGAACATAAATAAAGTTACCATGTGCTACTTATGGAGAATAAATGCATGAATGAAAAATATGGGGAAAGTCCTTGAAGAGGATGATAGAGTGTTTTAAAATTAAATTTAATGAACCCTTTTAGATGTAAAAAATACACGATGTGTTGAGTAGTTAGACTTGACTATAATGGCTAGTTGTTGAATGAGTTGTGTCATGGTTGCATCAATATTATTAGTATCATTGATTAGTTAGTTATGCGTGACTAAATAACAAAAATTATATGCATGAATTGGTTTTTATTAAAGCTTATTGCAAGTTGTGAACAAGTGATTATGGAAGTTACTTCATGTGTCAGTATGTTGGTAACATAACACTGTGAGAATTGAAAATTTTTGGATTGTTACCCTAGCCATTATTAACATATACAAATTAACTAATATTTGTATATATTTTTAAGCATGAAAACATTGTATGAATGAAATTAAAATAATTGTGAAAGTGATACTTTTGGTTTTTAAACTTCCGTGGTTATAGTTATTATTATCAGAAATCGGATTGTCCACAGTATCATAGAAGACAAGTCTTCTATGATACCGTGGACAATCCGATTTTTGATAACAAAAAGTGATACTTATTTAAACAATGCATATTTATGAATAGTGTTGTTGATGAGATTAAGAATGTGTAGCCTAGTGGAAACAAGAAAACCTTTAAGAGTAAAACGGTGTTGTGTGAATTGAAATCGTAAATGATAAAGTACAATGTTATGGCGTGCATTATTGTGTTATTTTTAAAATAATAATGTATACTTTTGACACCTAATCCTAAGGGATTGGGAAAAATTGTACATTAATGTAAAATATGAAATAAGGAAGTTGAAGAGACAATGGGAAATGAATCCCAAGTGTCTCACATCCATGTGTATATTCATAGGTATCTTTAATAAATTTATATCAATTTTGGTGGAGTTACATCTTGGCCTGACATGGTATCAGAGCACCTGGAGACAATGCACCTGCAAAGCCCACCTCAGACAAGGAGATCGCCATTTGGGGAAATGAGAATTGCAAGGCCAATGCCTTGATTGCAACATCTGTAAATGAAGAGGTGAGTCTCCATATTACACCATTTTAAAATTCCTATATGAAGGCTTGACTAAATTAAAATAACTCTATAACTCACATTTAGAACTTTAATTTGTTCAGTTAATGATTAAGCTATTCAGCCTTGAATTTAAAAATGATGACCCTATTTCTTTAGCATCAGAAGTAAGATCTATCATGCATGAAATTAAAAAAATCGATGGATAAATTGGCATACCTCTCATAGTGTATGTCAAGGCATTGTATCCCACTTACTCACAGTACTATATTGAGACATTGCAAGCAAGTGGAATCCTCAAGGAGATCACCTTTGACTCCCTTGAGAAAAACTTTGGAGAAAGAGAGAAGGATTTTGGAAAGAAGACAACCCCTCAGTATTCTGAAGAAACTATATGTTTTGCACCTAGGCCAAAGAGGGTGAGGAAGAATAAATTTCATAAGAAGGGGGGTGGACAATATCCAAGTGAAAAATATGATCTTCATTGCATACACTGCAATAGAGATTGGAATGATGCATCTACATGTAAGTTTCCTTGGGACAGAATTGAGCAAGAAAGAAATCAAGAAAAAGGTAAAACTCATGACAAAGACAAATGTAAAGTGTCTGAATCCGCTCATTATGTTGTATCACATTGTAATGTTGGAGTAACTTAAGACTTGTTTAATGCTTCACCTACTTATTGGAGAAATGATTAGTTGCTAGATTCAAGAGAAACATGTCACATGAATTTTAGAAAATATTTTCTTGAAGAGTTTACTAACAAGGTTGATGGAGTACTATACTTTGCAGACAAATCTAAATTCAAGCCATCAAGGCTTGGCATAATCATGCTTAAGTTTCCTGGTCTTCCATACCTTCTTATACATGAGGTTCTATACCTCCCTGAGTTTAGGAGAAAATTGTTGTCCTTGGTCCACATCCGCTAGAAAGGACACTCCATTCACATGTTTGATGGAAATTTTGAGGCTATAAAAGCATCAGATTGCTCACTTGTCATGAGAGGGATAGAATAAGGAAGACTCCTAAAGCTGCAAAGTACCTTTGCTCATGCACAAAACTTTGCATTTAGTTCTCGTTATGATGAAGGTACATTCTTGTCAATTATTTTATGGCATGCTATATTTAGACACTTAAACTATGACAGCCTTCGATTGTTGAAGAAAAATGGTGTTACTGGATTTTCTACAATTCCTAGGAAACTTAAGCAATGCGATGTTTGTATTATAGGAAAGCATAGCAAACAGTATTTTCATGATTCACATTCCATAACACATAGAAAAATTGAGCATATTCATTTAGATTTATGTGGCCCCATGATTGTTCCTTCTTCAAATGGAAGTAAATATATGATGGCATTCATTGATGACTACACCAGAATGTGTTGGGTTTACTTATTGACGAAAAAATATGATGCTTTTCAAACATCTGGGCATTTTCATGCATGGATTGAAAATGATGCACAAACTCATATTGACTCTTTACGCACTAATAATGGAAAATAATACACTTCAAATGAATTTAAAAACTATCTTTGCCAACATGGGTGTAGGGTGATTTAATTATATGTTAAATCCCTATCATTTAATTGTCAACCCGAGGGTTTCGTAAACTTAGAAGAAAACCAAAATATATGGGACCTCAGATGAAACCATTGTAGAAATTTTGTTTAGGATGGGAAGAAAGAAAGAAAAGAATGGAAATGCATATTAAAAATGTAATTTTTAAGTTTAAATAAACTAAAAAGTCTCTGATTCAAGATGCAGCAAGCGAAGGAAGAGGCTCCTAACTTGGGAGGTCCTGGTTGTCCTTCCCCATAATACCGTCCTCAAGAAGAGAGATTAAAGAGCAACAGTTTGTGATGTGTACAAAGAAAGATAAGAGGCTCCTAACTTAGGAGGTCTTGGTTTTCCTTCCTCATAGTTATACTCCAACAACTTTACCATTGCATCAAATCATAAACTGGAATTCAACGAGCAGCTGTTTGTGATGTGTAGAAAGAAAGAGAAGGGGCTCCTAACTTAGGAGGTACTGGTTGTCCTTCCTCACAGTTCTACTCCAACAAAATTTCCATTGCATCAAACCATAACATATCTAAGTAACTGAATCATAAAACTGAAACAAGAAATACGGAATCAAAACTATGCTAATTTATACAAAATTTAACCAGAGTGTACTTAGCTTGGTATGGGGGTCCTCCAACCTTGCCTTGTACACCTGAAGAATTCTTCAGCTACGTCTAACTTAATAAAACATCCACAGCATGAACATAAAATAGAATGGTAGAAATGATTCTTAAAATTATCTCAAAATTCTCCAATAATCTTAATACCAAATTACACATTGTTACATTCCTTTGAAGGATACTCCTCTTATTTATACATGAATTAGGGATATCTTCTCAATAAATTTAAATTTCTTAAATATCTACTAGATCCATACTTGTCTCAACTTATCCCTAAATACTAGATACAAATCCCATGACACATCAAGATCTCCATGATCTCTCTCCTTCGAATATGGTCCACCTCTTGAGTTGAAATTCGAATTTTTGCTTGGGAGGCCAAGTAATACCCTTCTAGAACCTCCAAATAAGCCTACACATGTCACAAATCTCATAACACATATAGAGATATATCAAACCATGTTACTTTCCTTGTTTTTAATCATAAATTCACTTAAAATACATAAAATAAATAACTTTGGAAAATGATTATTCTAACCCATATGATCATGAAGATGATTATTAAATGTAGGGTTTTAGGCTAGATATTTATGAAATGAGGGATAAATGGTTATGAAATGATGGAAATATGGATGAATATTGAAGAAAATATTGAGACTCAACATACCCCCCCACTGAAGTCATTGCATGTCCTCATGCAACTAGTGCATTGATTCATTTGTCCATAAGTTTATCTTCTTGAAATGCTTTGCTTATTTATGAGATTTTGACTTGTATTTATTTTCTTCAAAATTTGCATCATCATATTCTCTTTTGCAAAGTTTAATTCATTTGATTGCAACATATATTTTTGATGGTTGGTTCTTGTGTGACAACCGAAATTTTTTAGCATTGGTTCTTCTGTAACAATAATTTTATATTTTTTTATTTTTTTTATTTTTTTCGTTGCTTCAAAGTACATGAAAACATTTGAGAATTGTATTTTCAAATCCTATAATAACTATCAAATAATTGATAATTTTTAAAGCATATAATCATTTGGAATCATACTACAACAATAATTGATTGGGAAGAATATGTGGGTTGGAATGAAATGAAATTGAGTAATGGTGTATGAAATGTGAATGTGAATTGGTGTCCCTTCCCCCCAACAAAATTTTCTTTTTTATTTTATGTAAATATGATAAAAGGAGTGAGGAATTTTCCAAAATTGCAATTTTAGTATGTTAAGGAATTGCATGACTAAAAATTAGAAAACAACATACCTTCACTTTACCTTCAATGTGGATGAGTTGTGTTTACTGAAGAGTGTGGATGCTGATGTTTACAAAGGAATTTGATCTGCTTCTTTTTTCTGTTTGTGTTGATGACAATATTGGGATCTTTATTGATGTTGCTACAAATTGATCCCTGCTGCAAACTGCTGAAATGATGTAGTCTTCAATCGTTACAAAAACCGATGGTACAATTATATTCATGCGAATAAATGTGTTGATGTTGAGCATGAAGAGAAGTCATTGGATTACCGACCATTAATGCATGTCAATGAGTAAAACTCACCAATGCGAGGCAAAATCACCATTAATGTAAATGAGGGCCAACGTACCTAAGTACATCTTGCGAAGTGCGAATAGATGAGTTGATGTCGAGCAGTTGCAAGATCTAACGATCAAGGGACATTGATGTATTCCCATGATTGTTAGTTAGAGAACTTGTCATTAAGGCATACAAGCCTCAAGGTACTTGAAATATAACTCTAGCCTTGAACCTAGATAATGTGTTGATGTCGATAGGACAAGACTCGTTAGAAGGGAGGGCTTAATAGATCCTCCATCATCTAACGCGAGCATAAAACAATAATATTGAAGGACAATGGACGAAAATTTTTGCAGTGGATCAAGGTTTATTTGACAAAATGAAAATGAAATATAATGAATCAGCGTTCTAGGGGAGCTTAACGGTTTTATTATTGGGTTACATGTTAATGAACGTGAGGCAGGAAAATGACTGTGAAGGAAAATGAGATGAAGATTTTATTGATTTAATATGTAGGAATGCAATGGTAAGACTGGCATCTGAAAGGTTTTGAAATGGTATGATGGATTTGATTTATCATTCTTTATCTAAAATCATGTGCTCACGCTTTGCATATTTCATCTTGAACATTGCTCTGGTCATGTTCTTTCGAAAGAAATGTGGAATTTGAGAGACACTGTTTTGCTTATGGTCATTTGTTTGTCTTCTTGGAACCTGCAAAAACTTAGTACTTTTTTTTCAATGAAATGTAATATTATCAAAAGGGAGAGGTGATAAATCCATATATTTATGATATTTACAAAAAAACTGAGAATTGGTACTAACAAACAAATTCACGAAAGAAAATCAAATTAATTTTTACCAGTTTCAAAAGTAGTGCCTTGGTTTACCTGTCATGTCTTGTTGGAAATTTCTTCATTCTTTATTTTTTAAATTTTAATAAAATCTTTATCATCGTGTCGATTTCATCGATATCTTTCCGTCGACATTTGAATTGTCGAAAACCGATGTCATATGAGGAAATTACGCTTATTTCAATTTTTTCTGAAACAGTGAAAATAGTCATGCATGAGTATGACATGGAAGCATGATGTTTGATGTGAAAGATGAAGTAGATGGATGATATGGAATGTTGATTCTTGAGTTTCAGATTAAAATGCATTGTTGACAGATAGATCATTGAGTTGAATACAAAGCTACAAAATTATTTTCAGCTGCAAAATGTGCACAGTTTCTGTAGCTAAAATGCTAAACAGACAGTTAAATACACAACTATGAAAATAATCAGTCTGATCTTCAATTTAATCAGCACCTTCTCCAGAAAAATTAGAAAATTTCTACTAGTTTTATTGATTAAAAATAAATGCAATGATCATTTTTTTTGGAGAATGAAAAAAATTATATTAATTTGAGCATTACTTTTAATTGCAAATTTTAGAAATTTGATCGACTAAATTAACTAAACAGTTTGAAATTTCCAAAATATTCCAAAATATACCACTAACCTCTAACCTTTGTGTTATTATTCTTACCCTAAATAATTTTCTAGTTCTACTCTCATTCAAATTATTTTACATGAACCAACCTAGATAAATAATGATGTGGCTCTAGAGCCCATTCCTATTCCTAGGTGCTACACGTTGGGAATCTAACATAAGGAAAATGCACAAATGCAATAGAGAGTGGGGCCAAAATAATTTGTCTCCTAGCATGAATTCTAAGTGCTGGGAAAGATTGTATCTCACCCGCAGTTGTTACATTCAAAACCATCCCATTAAGCAACACAGTTTGCCTATGTAGATCACCATCCTTTGTTGTTAAGTGATACTCAAATATAACTTTTCTTTGTGTGGAATTTCTTGAACCTGGAAAGACCCACACATAGGCACAAGTGTGATTGTTGAATTTTGATCAACAACAAAGTGACTCCCTAGGAATTCTTAACACAATGAGCATAAGTGCATAGGTATTTTGTTCCTTCTGATTTCGTGGCAAGAACATGTGTTCCCATAAATCGATGCCAAAGAAATGCATTGTAATAATCTAGATTTGGCACAAAGGTTGTTGTGTTTAAAAGACCATAGTTATCACCAATCAAGCTCTTCCTACAATAATAAGTGGTATTGAACTTTGATGACATGCCAAGTTGATCCAAATACCATAAAATAAATATAAAAGCATTGGTGACACAATCATGGCCATTTTTATCAGCTCCACATGATTCACCCACCTAGGCTTTAGCCCAAGGCCCATAATTCTTCAAGATGGATTGGAGGCTTTAAAATACCTATTATTCTTGGCTCAAAAATGAGGGATCCAATATCTTTTCCATAAGGTTTTGATCCACACCTACCCCCAGACTGTAGATATGATGTGTGACAACATTTAAAGTTCTTGGTCTCGTTCGTTGAATGAGATCCGTGAACCACTTTCACGACCTCATCCACCATTTATGCAACCAAGTGTAAGCCCCTGAATAGCAGCTATGGAAGGATGGGTGTGAAAACTAGACATAACTCAAATCTAGGAGCTAATGGTCCACATTTTTGGCTTACTTCATGGCCCATTCCACAATGCATATGCGGATTTTTCGGCCTTCGATTTTGGGAGGTTTCGATGTGGGATTATTTTGCAGATCTTAAATTGATTTTCGATCAAATTTCCAACTCATTCCTTTAGGAATAGCAGATTTATAGACGATATCCATGATAAAAAATTCTTTCTTGAATACAACTGAGGCCTGGCCCTAGATGTGGAACATGAGATGTGGAAAACCATTAGGTATGTAACGTTCGAAGTTGGATTAAATTCTCAGTTCTACGCAGAAACTTGAAGTTCTAAAAAAAAAATGACATAGTTAATGGGATACAGCAGTCAGACCAGAACTGTATGAGTGGGATGCTTAATGACTGGCAAGATAATCTAGCAATAATTACCACAAACAAAATGAAAGGGGATGAGCGTGTGATTGTGCATATTGGGGATTGTCTATGGAAGGAAAGAGGTGATTGCTGCACACACCTGTTACTTGGTTGTAGAAGCAAAATTTGAGTTTTTTTTTTTTTTTTTTTCGGAACTTCAATTTTTTTCACAGAACTGAGAATTGAATCCAACTTCGAACATTTCATACCTAATGGTTTTCCACGTCTCATGTTCCACATCTAGGGCCAGGCCTCAATTTCGTTCAAGAAAGAAATTTTTCCTGTGGATATCTTCTATAAATCTGTTATTCCTAAATGAAAGAGTTGGCAATTTGATCGGCAATCAAATGAATATTTGCAAAATCTTCCCACATCGAAACCTCCCAAAATTTAAGGCTTGGTAGGTTTATTTTTCTTGATGAATGTAAGTATGGTTCATTAAGTAAATTACTACTGGAAATAGTTCTAAAAGAGAAATTTAACATTCCAGACAGTTGTGAAATGCCAGAGGGCCTTGGGTTCATTGCGGTTTCCTGCCTAGAGGGGTTGATGGCACTTGCCTGACCGGATTTTCTCTCCCAATAGATAGATGTTCTCAGTAAGGGAAAATATTTTTCCAAGAAGGTGAAGAGGGAAAAAAACTTGAGGCAACTCTATTGATTTTGGGGCCTGTTGGAGGAGGCCCAAAATTCCTCATAGACGGGACGCTATCAGAGGAATAAGTAGGACGTTGCCAAGAGGAACCCTATATTAGACCCTATGTGGTCATTGAAATTATTTAGCTGGTTGGCTAGTGGAATTCTAGACTAGTCCTGGTATGGTCATGTTAAAGAACTATCTAGATGTGAAAATTACTCGATCTCGTTGTGGAAACCAATTTCCATCAGTTGGGAGTAGCATTCTTTAGCTTACTGTGGTTCTCGTAGCATAACGAATTAACTAATCAGTTATGTGTTGTCTTAAAAATGAATTTTTTATATAATTGTGTAAGTATTTTGTACATTACATAACTAATTTTTTGAATGTCTTAGCAGGGGCTAAGACAATATGCACTTGGTGCATTTATTGATGATTTAGATGATTATAGAGCTAGGTGCTCTTTAGGTACTTTTAGAAGTAATGTGTGGATGTCTTTAGCAAGGGCTAAGACAGAAGATAGTGTGCATGTGGTGCAATGATATATAATTTTGATGATTAGAGTGTTGGTGCTCTCTAAGTACTTATAGAAGTACTGTGATAGAAATATCATTTGGCATTGCATGAATGGTCAATAGTTAAAAGTATTCCATTTAATTTAAAATGTAATGACTAATGTGATTGAATTTGTTCATCATAGATTACAGGGTGCTTGTTGTTGAGTTGTTAAACCATTGGAGCACTTGTGTAAAAGTGACTATGACTTACAAGGGTAATTGGTAAGTAATGGTAAGTTGGTATAGAGAATTTTTTTTGTTTTTATGAATTTGAATAATTAGTGAGTGGTTGAAAATTGAAATTGAATATTTTTACAGCTATGTGTGCCTATGATTATGGATAAAAATCCTTAATTTTAAACATGAAATATTCCATTTTGGGTCATTTAGATTTTTATATCATAAGTAAAAGTTAAAGTTCTAGTGAAAGATGAACATCGATGATGGTGTCCTCCTTAACGGGGGGAGAATGTAATATACCCAGCCAACTTTTGTGAAATATATAATTGACATAAAGTAAAATATTAACATACTTCCAATCGGTTTATGTCAACCAATAGGGTTTTGGAAACAGTTTGGAACTACCAGATAAGTGATGAATCAAGAATTTGTTATGGAATAACTAAAAATTACCACATGGTAATGATAGTGAATAAAATAAATAAATAAAATATGTAAAAATCAGAGTTTAGTTGTTTTTTTCTAAATAAGTCTAAATTCTATTTATAAAACATATAATACATGGAAGTGCGGGCCTCTGCAATTCTAGCCTATTCCAGAGGCATTGTTATTCAAAATACCAAAACATTGACTACCCAGAAGGGGAAACCAGCCAACTTAGTTGTTCTAAAGTTACCCTCTATGGGGAAACCAGCTTCATACAGGGAGAGATGATAAACGTTTAAAACCATCATAATGAACTAGAAAGAAGAGTCCCAAAAACTTGAAACCAGAAACCAGAAAAATACCTGAAGAATTGGGTATCATTGCCTGGGGGAGGTGTCTCCTCCACAATGATACACCTATACTCCTCAGTGTCATCAACATGCTTGTCACGGGTGTCATCATCTGCATGCTCAAAACCGTTGGTGGTGCATGCACTACCTGGGTCTCCATCATCACCCAACGAGTCTTCACTGTTGTTGTCGCTGCCCTATCCTCCATTTTCGGTGCTTTTTCTTTTGCTGCTGGAGGCTGGAGTGCCCTGCACGACAGAGGCTGGAGCACCCTGGACAACCACCTTACCAATATGTTGTAGAGGCGTTGAGTTTGAGTTAGACTTTTGTGCAATTTCTTAGGACATGGGCTATCAGCACTAATAGCTTCCTCTTTGAAGCTTATGGAGATAGTAGCCGTGATGCGTGGTTGGTCCAGGGTGCAGGTATAGTGAAATTGTGCAGATTGGACACGCAACGGGGAGGGTAACATCTCCAGGTGAGGCAGCGGTAGGGGAGAATTGGTGGAGGGAGGGTTCAATGGCAGGGAGCAAGACCTTCTCAAAGCCAATTCTCAGCCACGCCCACTGTGGGTGCCAAGGTATCGCCCATACAAATTGTCCAACAATGGAGAGGAGGAATAAGAATGAGTGGGAATTGGAGGTCTAGATGCTCTGCCTCAGCTACTACCTCAGCGACATCTCATATGGTGGCGTCGAGGCATGGTGGAGCTAGTGGAGGCACAATTGTGAGATTGAGACCACTAGGGCGAGAGAGCAGCAGGATGTACAACCGACAGAGCATAGGACCAAAAAGCCGAGGGCCGATGAGGTGCAGAGACAAAATTCAAACTGCAGTGTAAGCTGTGAGAAATATGAAAGCCAAGGAAAAATTCAATGCAACAAAGGAGACTGAAATGCCTCTCTGTACGAGTTCGAGAGCTCGGCTTCAAGACTCCAGGGGGACAAATACAGCTCGAGGGAAATGGCGATCGAGGGTGACTACCTTGCGAAGTCATTTTGAAGAGCATAGGAGTGCATCGATAGGCGAGCAAAGTAAATGAGCTCTTATGGGTGTAGTTAGTGTGATTAAATGTCGTGGTTGGAGCCTGTGCGTGGCCATGTGGCGAAGCCACTTGCCACCCCATGGGCTCGCTGTATAACCGTCCTTAAATATCCCCCGCATCCGGGAAGCAGAGTTTAGTTGTTAGGATAGGATGTTTTTCATTTTAAATAAGAACAAGATGGAGAGGGGGTTTATTTTCATTGGGAAAAGTCTTGGGCAAGGGTCTAAGCTCTGTAATATTGTAAGGACTGGAACTCATGGAAGTCTCAGGAAACAAGAAGTTGGTGATGATGCTAATATTTTCGGGCAAGCCACAGTACATTTTTCTCAAGATTAATCACAGTGAAATAGGGAGCGACAGAGCTCCAACTTATTTTATTTTTTTTTCTATGTTTGAAGCTTCACAAAACTCCTTACAGAAGCCTCTTTCTCTGGCTTGGTGGAGGTATATCCAAATTTCTAAAATGAATTTCTAGAAACAAGGCCATGAAGAGGTTCATAGACATTTTTTGCATCTCTAGAGAACTAAGGTATGCATTAATGTTTCTTCAAAATTTATGGTTTAATTATTTTTTTCCCATCAAAGAGTTTATGGTTTAATTATTTCTTTTTCATCAAAGAGTTATTATAAAGTTTACATTTTATGGATGTGAGGTATGAAAGGTTGAATAAATGGAGTGGTGTCATTTCTCCATTGGTAAATAAAAGTTACCCTTTAATGCATTTGTTATTTCATAATAATATAATTAATACCTTTCGAGGTATAAATAAAAGATATGGTTTATACAATTATTTAATGAGTATATTAATTGCGTAAGAAATATTCATAGATAGGATCTTATATTGAATATAAATTGAGGCATGAGAGATATGCAAATATAAGTTTCTACTATGAATAAAAATAATTGAGTATAAGGAAAATGTATGTGAACATTGCATACAAAAGGTGAAGAAGTCACGTTATTCTTTTGAAAATATCATGTGATTGCATGTTATTAGGTTTGAATTATTGGAATAGGTAAATATGTGTTTGCATGCTATCTTTAAATAATTAAGTTATTTGAATGCACAAAAGTAGAACTATTAAGTTTGAAATTTCCTAAAAGGAAACAAGTTATTTGCATGCATAAAAATGGAACTATTATGTTTGATATTTCTTGAAAAGAGATATGTTATGTGCATGCAAAAATATAACTATTGTGTTTGTTAGTAGGTGAAAATTCCTCATTTTTAACCCCTTTCCTACCTTAAAATCATGATCATAAACCCTTGTTTTATCCTCATAAACCTCTATATACCTGCACTAGTCCAAAACTTTGTCCTATCCCTACATTGGTTTATATTTCATATTTAAGGTTTAGTAAGTACTTAATTAATCATTTTTAAATAGATTTTATGCCTTTTATATTCTTGCAACTAATATTTCTCTTCCTAAACTATGTTGATAAGCGAATGTATTAATCTCGAATCATCATGGTCTAGTGTAGGTAGATTCTTGCACCATTGGCAACCGACCGTTCCAAGATTTCCACAACAGCCTGTTACCTAACGTGTGCTCTTCATTCCATCTCGACCCATTCATCCGTGGTCATCTTAAGTGAAACTCAGAGTGGAAAATAATCAGGGATATGGCTAAATATTGATCACCTGTCAACAAATAGTTAGCATTCTATTATAGCCGATGGCTTATTTCGTAACGATGTTTTTTATTTCGTTCAAGCCGAAAGGCTAGAATTAGAATAACACTATATAATTTTTTTATGGTCGAGGTCGAAAGGGTTGTATAAATGTAGATCTTAGATATAAAATTAGGTATCCATGCTACTGTAACGCTAGCAAATCTGTAAATTTTTGTTGTCACCTTCGTTCTGGGTTGGACTATACTTATGATGTATTTTTTTTAAATAGAATTAATACAAGGAGCTACGACATGTTTTTTAAATCTTGTGTTTTGATCTATTATTGATGTATCTTTGAGCGTTGAAGTTCTACATTTCCTAAACGGGAAATGAGCTGGTTGGCTAGGGCCCAACCAATCTATCTCATTTTCCCTCTCGTGCTTTCTTCTAGTTAACGGTGTGCATGTTAATTTTATTGATGCAACGTGTGGATTGAGTTTGTAATTATTTTCTTTATAATAATTATGATTTCATTTCTTTAACATTCAAGCATGACAGATCCGTGGTGTGTTTTATTACAGTTCGATTTATTTTCAGACATTTTCTTTTCCATGAATCGTAGTTGATTTCCTCCTGGATTAGTGCAAGCATATTCCTACACTAATGCGATCATAGTTTCTACAACTTAGTCTTTCGATTCATCACAACAAGATTTTTTCATTTATTTCCTTTGCAAGAGTTCAATTTATTTATGTAAGTGAAAGTTCATTAGTAAATAAGGGTCTTTTCAATATTAAAAGTTAAATCTTAGGAATAAAAGATATATGGTTAATTGATGAACAAGAATTGTTACATTACATCTATATGTGCCTGCACTTCATATTTTTAAGGGAAATAATTAAAACATAAATCTGAAAAATTAAAAGGAACCTTTTTGAGTCTACAAAGATTAGAGGCAGATCTGATTTATGAAAGTAACTATCGTAGGGATAAAAGCATGTTGTCAAGCTTGAGTTATTTCTTTCATTTCATTAAATAAAGTGTGCTTTAAACTTTTGAAGGTTGTTTTTATTTCAAAGTTATTTTCATTACAAGATTCATTTTGGTTGAAGCATTCCTTTTGATGCATGCAATTTATTTCAGAATTTTGATTCGCTCTTTGCAAAAAAAAATTATAGATTAACACGCTCTTTCATTCCTCAAAATTAATTGGAAACTTGGCGCAGGAATATATGTTTTGGTACATGAACCAATATCATGTTACAGGAATAGAGTGATTGAAGCCAAAAGCTTCGAGCCCCCTGCACAAATACATAAATATCTAGTGCAAGTAAAAATATGCTTCCCACACCTAAGTATTGTACCTGTACTAGTGCAAACAGATTGCATGAGTACAAGAATAACGGCTTGGTGCAGGAAGGAAGATCCTTAAGAAGGCAGATCTTTCCAAGGGCCCACTTCTGAACCTGCCAACACCCATACTAGAGATAAGCATAGAATTTCATTTCAGCAATCAAGTTTTTTTACAGCAAGTGTGAAATTTCCTTTATTTGATTTATTTGTGAAGTAATTTCTTTCGCTTTCCGGAACTAGAACTTCTTTGGTGTAAATTGTTGTGTGATATTTCTTTTTAATCCTATAAGATCTTGATTTACGAAGTAGGAATAGGTAGGAAAATTTCATACCACTTCTGGCATTTCCTGTTCTTCATCTCTAAGTCTACGGACCCTAGGTTGACAATTAAGTGTTGAAAGGAGTTTTCTTAACTGCAAATCCCTCTCCCAACACTGTTTGTTCTCCTGGAAAATAAATTAGTTCCTTGCATGCATGAAAATTACAACTATGTTGTTGAATTCTTTAAAAATAAATATGTATGAAAAGAATGAATAATGCATTAGAGAATCATCGATTTTGCATGTGTGCAAAGAATAGTTACTGAATGACATCTTATTTTGCATACATGAAAAGACTGGCTATTATGATAGACTTATTTTGTAAAATCTATGCATTTTCATACAAGATTGTATTAACTCCCTTCGAAAAGAATAGTTCCCTTGGGAAATAATATACATTTGAATTCGAGAAATGATATCATGATGTGTTAATATTTGTTGGAAAATATTCTTTTGGGAAAGAAGATGGATTCTTTTGGGAAATAAGATGAATTTGCATGCACAAAAATGATAGTAATGTGTTGGTTCCTTTAGAATATATATAGATATATGGAGAGTGGTGGTAAATATTTGAAAAATAAGACATGTATTTGTATGTTTTGTTATGTTATTTTTATGGTAAAGGAACCTTTTTTTCTTTGCATGCCCTAATGTGCTAGATTTCCTAAAAAAGGAAACATGTGTTTGCATGCTCTATTGTGTTAAGAATTCTTTTGGAATCAATATGCATTTGCATGTATAGGAACAACATTCATTGAGTTATATTTCTTTATGTATTTGCATACACCAAAAGTAATAGTTGAAGGGATTTTGGGAAGATTCTTTTGGAATATATATGCATTTGCATGCATAGGAACAAAATTCAGTGTGTTGGATTTATTTATGTATTTGCATGCACCAAAATTAATAGCTGAAGGGTTAGTTATTTTGATAAAGTTTATGTAATTCACATGCACTAATATCATAATTGATGTATTAGTTTCCTTTAAAGGAATGGCTGGACAGTTGTAGTGATTTGTCTTGCAAGAATGTGTGCTTATGTGAGGGAAATATTAATTAATGTGATATATATCTTATATACATCCTTTGATGGTTACATGCTTATAACTAGCGGATATGCAGTGTTGTTAAAGGAAGCATGTCATGATATTTTGCTTGCATGTCATGAATGTACATGAATAGATGGAGAAGCATCACTAGTATAGATTTATGAATGGGTTGACTAATACTTTATGTAATCTTGGCATCAATGTATGTTGACAACAACAATAGCAGGAAATGATGGTGACTTGTGCAAAGGATATATTATACTTAATATGGCGGCTGGTAAATAATTAATGGTCCATGCAAATTAGTGTGAGCTGCAAGATAGTCCATTGCAGGAACAACCATGCCACAAAGATATGAAGATTGTAGATTAGTGGGTAGATGTTATCATAATGATTGTAATGGCTTTAAGCTCGATACTTTGTATTTAAATGACATTCCTTGTAATATTTTAAGACAATGGTTAAGGGATAGACTCCCTTATGAGCCATTGAGTGAGGGGTGAATACCCTCACGAGCTTTTAATAATAAATCAAATGTTTGTTGGTTTTCACCCTAAAGGGTTTCCAGGGTATAGAGGTGTTCAATGATGTGATTGATTATTGTGTCAGTTTGATGATGTTGATTCCTTACAGGATGTGATGTTCATAATTTCAAGTATGTGATTAATTAATCTGATTCAAGGAATCATGAAATGGATGAAAGGTTACATCATATAGTTTATGTTAATATACTACAATAGTGGTTGTTAGTGGTTATGAAACTTATTATTTCTCTACTAAAGTTGCTCTATGTACTGATGAACACTCTATCTAATGGTTAATGAATAATTTGGAATAGTGATTTGGATAGTTACCTGTGAGTAATTTGTGTAAAATTTTCTAACACCATACATTTTCATGCGAGCTTACCAGAGTATTTTAATTACAAACCCTAGGACTTATGACCATCAACAATTTTTTCAACACATATGCATATCTAGGATTTCATCATCATGCATAAGCATAACATAACAACATATGTCAGGAAAACCCAATGACACAAACACACTAAAGCTATAAATATAAAAAAACTTGGCCACACAAACAAACATATACCTAGGGATTCATTCCTAGGTCATAAGGGTCTTGCTCATAAACCCTATCAAACCCTAAAGATCTAGATTTTCAATACATAACATAGAAAACCCTAACTTACCAAAACTTAAAAGGTTTGGGATTTCATAGATCGTCATTCAACCCTAACAAGTTAGGGTTTTCATAACCATACCAAAACCCCAAACATGACATCATCAAAGGCTTCAAAAATCAACAATGGCATTTTCTTATACTTTTACCAATAGCCCTACATAGGCTAGGTTTTCACACATTATCATTAACATACCCTTAAGTTAGGGTTTTATAAAGAACCTCTTTAAGGTCTCACAAGAATAATCAAATATATGAGAAGGGTAGATTTATCTAACAATGAATTACCAAATCAAGAATCTTTATGATAAAAGAAGGTTAGAACCAAAAATGTTAGTAATGTGGAATATATTACCAAAAATAATGAATGTATTATACCTTTATCATAAAGAGAACAACGCTTATGGTTTAAGGCATACCTTTGTTTCTTAACAAACCTTGTAATCCCAATTCTTTGTCTTGTGAGGTCTTCTTCCATAATCCTTTAGTATTTAGCAAGCATTTCCTAAACAAGTAAAATATGAATAGAAATGTGATTAGTATTACAATCAAACTTAGATAAATAAGGAAACCAAATATGAAAAAGGTAATACAAGGAGTAAGACACTTATCTTTGGAAAGTGATGAGGGCCCCCTCTTAATCCAAACATGAGGGATACTTATAACTTCATCAAAGAAAACAATTCAAGACTTATAGTAGAAGTATATGTAAGGGATGGAGTACCTAAAAAATAGTTATTTGACTTTGGATCCTTCCATATTATTCTTATTTGGTGAAACTTCTTCGGCAAAGTGTACTTGATCCATGTTCCTCCTTTTATTCCTTGGATTCTCAAGATAATCCCTTTTACAGTGACATACCTTGTGACAACTGTAGCATTGGACTTTTGGAATTCTTCAAGGTTCCTTTCTTCTTTTGATGAGCGGAACAGTCATTCAATATTTTATGTACTTCACTCTCCTTGTTTATTACTAAAGATATTTTGACTTCTTCTTAACTCATTTTTTTACTGCATGCATTCTATCCACTACTAGGCTCATGGCCAGAATCTTTGTTTCTATAAACTTTGTTTTCTTTGATTCACTTAATTCATTTGTAGGTTTCTTTACTTTTCCTTTGACTGGATCCAAAACTTTATTATTTTTTAGGATTAGATCTAACCTCTTTTTCCATGACCTGTAATTTGATGCTCCTTCTAATTTTTTCTTTCCTTTTATGGAGTTATACATTGTACTTGAAGGTAGTAAACTTATTTTCTTGTAAGGACTCCTTATATGGTCCCTTAATCAACTTATTTCAATAGATCTTCAACCTACCTTTTTCTTTCTTCTTCACCTTAGCTCTGATAGCATGTTAGAAAATTAGAAAGGCAGAAATATTTTCTTATATTTAATAATTACTTTTGAAATGACTGTGTTCTAATTAAATTTCTTACATTCTTATTTTATATTAGTTCATGAAGAAATTACCAAAAAAATAGCACGAATATCAAGGACACCAGATATAGGCATACAGCCAGGGAAAAACTCCAATCTTGGTGAAAACCCAGTCGATAAATCTTCCTTCAATACTTTTCTAGAGATAATCTAAGACTCTTGAATTAGACACATACTTCCTACACAACAAGTCAACCCTTTCATTTTTCAACAGATGATCACTTTCCAATATTATCTTTGACTTAGATGCAGCAGCAACACTTCGATGTAGTAGTATCTTTAACCTAACAAATTCGATCTTAATGCAACAGCTTCGACCTTGAAGAAACACTACTACCTTGAAGCAACACTTCGACCTTGATGTGGTACTTCAACCTTGATGTTGTACTTCGACATTGAAACCGTAACAGAACTTTGATCTTGATGCCACAATAGAAATTATTAACATCATAACAGAACTTCGACGTTGATGTCATAACAGAAATTGTTGATTTCATAACATAACTTTGACCTTGATGTTGTAACAAAATTATTGATGTCGTAGCCCAAAACATCACACGTTTGAGAGAGAAAGATAACCCAAAACCTTTGATCCTGCAATTCTCCTTCTTCCACTGCAACTTTGCAATTTTTCACAACTTCTTCTATGAGATCAAACTTGTGTGAGTGAATGACTCCAAATGAATCAAATTGCTTCAATATATAGGCTTCTAGTGAGGTCAAATTACCTTTCTTGAGGCTGACTTGATTTTATTGAGGCCGACTTGGTGTGGAGGTGACATAATTCATTTTTTGTTCAAAAATAATTCTTTTTACATTATTCAAAATCCCAAGAAGGGTCTCTTTAAATGTAAAATGATTCTATTGACTCAAAATAAACCCTAGAAGTGTATAAATTATACAAAAATCATGTATATCATGGATTCAATCTGATCTAACAATGTGCTAAAGCTAGATACTGAATCACTTCTACAAATCAATTGTGAAATTAAAAACACAATCACCAATAACATGAAGCAAAGAAGAATCAATCAAACCACAACACAAATAATTTCCCGGGGAAAGCTTGCTGCTCAAAACCCCACTATATTCTATTGTATATTCAGCATGGATACATGAAAAAATTACATACAACTCTTCTCACAAGATCCCTCATGTACTTAGATAATTGTCTCATATTGTCCTGGACAAAACTGACCAATACTTAGCCAATTCTCAGCCACCTGACAGCCTGCCTGCCTTGCACAATTCATGTGGAATGCAATTCCTATTCCATAAGAATTTTTTCCTTCCTTGACTTTGCAAGGATCATGGGAAATCCAAAATGGTTGTTTGGTTGCATGGGTGCTACCCAATAATCCTACAACTGATAGTCAACTTTCCTTTCACCTATATCTCAACTGGGTCTCCATTGGAACTAACATGCATGCATCTAATAATAGTAAATCCTCGGTTTCATGTGAGATCACTGATTGTGAATTAAATAATATTTAATTCACTTGATATCTCACTAGTATATCAAACAATTACAACTAGCACAATTGATTTTAACTCACTTAACCTAGTTAAATTAATTACAACCTGCATTAACTAATGCACCACTGCACTTCAAACTTTGTTACAACTAGAATTACTCTACATGCCTCACCAACTACCCTCAACTCTAAATTCATGAGCTAACTGATTTTATCACACTCAGTTAACTATTACAAGTTATTTTGTGATTACATTACATTTTATTGTCCATCTTAATTAAGGGATAGCTAAAATTGACATGCACCAAATTTAGCCCACACCAATGTAGGTGCTGCTAAGACTTGTGGTCCCACACTAGTGTAGGTGTTTTTTGGACCTCCTGGTCCCACACTAGTGTAGGTGTTGAACTTTCTTGTTGAACTCAACACTCCCTCTCAACAAGAAAGGGATTATCCTTCACCCTGATCCTTCCTTTATGGTATTTGAATTTTCTCATGGTGAGCGCCTTCATCAGAATATATGCATCTTGATATTATGTTGGAATGTATTGAAGTAACATTATTCACTTCTGCATGCAATATTTGAGATCATGGTACTGGATATCTATGTTCTTGGACCTATCATGAAACATGGGATTAATAGAGATTTTGATGTAACTCTGATTATCACAATGTATCATTGTTGGATCCATCTGAGAACCAAACAAACCATCCAAGATCTTTCTCATCCAAATAGCCTCACATGCAGCTTGAATTTCTGCCATGTACTCTACTTCCACTGAACTGAGTGCCACGGATCATTTCTTACTGATGTACCAATAAATTGATGTCGACCGTATGTTGAATATCCCTATGATGTGCTCTTTCTATTAGATGGAATGCCTCCCCAATCTTCATTCGTGAAGCCTTGAAGCTTCACTCCCTCTATCTGTCTATACCATAATACATACTTTGATGTGTCCCTCGGGTATCTCAAGACATTCTTCCCGGCTTCCAAAAGAGCTTGGTAGGCTTAACCATAGCTTTACTCAGTTGGTTAATTGCGTAGAAAATGTCTGGTCCGATGTTCACTAAATACATCAGTGAACCAACTAACTACCTGTAGACAGTAGCATCCACTACCTCTCCAAAAGTAGCATCCTCTTTCCTCCAATTTCTTGGAAGAGGAGTTTCCATGGGTTTGCATCTCTCCATGTGAAATTTACCCAGTATCTCTTTGGCATACTTTCCTTGAGAAAAAAAAAATTCACCATCCCACTGCCATATTTCCAAACCAAGGAAATAACGAAGGAGTCCCATGTTCTTCATTTCGAACTCCCTTTCAAGATCCTCCTTGCATAGTATATCAGTTGCTCATCACCAATCAAAATTAGATCATCAACATAAAGTACAATAATCAATATCTTACCCTCAACCACAATCTGGTACAGGTTTTTATCAACTTCACATTTGGTGAAGCCCAGTTCGTGAAATATATTTCAATCCGAGTGTATCAAGCATGAGGTGTTTGCTTCAACCCATATAGTGTTATCTTGAGTCGAAACACATGTGAATCACTGTCGAAGATCTTGAAACCTTCTGGCTACTCTATGTACACTTATTCCTCGATGAATCCATTGAGAACGCAGTTTTCACATCCATCTGATGAATGTGCCACCCCATCTATGCTGAGAGTGCAAGGATGGATCTAATGGAAGATTACCTTGCAACTGGTGCAAAGGTATCATCATAATTGATCCCCTCAATCTGTGAGAATCCCTGAGCCACAAATTTGGCCTTGAATTTCTCCACACTCCCATGAGCAGCTTTATTTACCTTGTAGATCCATTTAGATCCAACCACAGATTTATCGACCGGTCTTGGGACAATCTCCCATGATTTTTTCTTAACAATGGATTCATACTCCTCCACCATTGCATCAACCCAAATTGTTTATTGCACTACCTCCCGAAAGGAAGATGGTCCAGTCACAATACATTTTCTCATAAGAGCCATGTATCCAGTAAACCTGTCTGGAGACTATCTCTGTATGCACTGTGAAGTAGGGGCTCCTACATTATCTACATCATCAAGTCTCAATCTATCAGCTTCCGTGGTGCACCTTCTACCATTTCTGATGGATGGCTCTGCATGAATGTTTTCCACCATTCCATCATCCTCCGCATGTGGTTGCTCCACATCTTGAGGCACATCCTTAGGAACCAAGATTTCCTCCTCTACATGCAAATATATCTCCCTCTCAAGGGACAATCGCATGGCTTTATCCTCATCAAATTTTATATCTCATCGCACAACATTCATTATGTGTTTAGCATATACACCCGATAGTTGTGGGGAGTTTTAGTGTGCCCCACAAAAATCCTAATCTTAGTTTTTGGTTCTAGCTTATTCCTGGCGTCTTTAGTCACATGCACATAGAATGAGCCAAAAATCTTAAAATGTGAAACATCGGGTTTCTTACCAGTGAAAGCCTCTTCTGGTGTACTCATGCCAAGTATCCTATGAGGACAACGGTTCTACACAAATATTGTTGTGTTGCATTCCTCCACTCATAAATGCATCAGTAGGCCCTGATCATGCAACATCGCTCTTATTGCACCCACAATCATTCTTTTATTTCTTTCAGTGACCCCATTCTATTGTGGGTTATGAGGTGATATCATTTCTCTTCGAATTTCTTCTTTGCTGCATAAGTTCTTGAATTCTTTAGAGATGTACTCGTAAGATCCTTTACTTGCTTTTGTGTCTTTTTCCACTAGTGTTTTAAACTCAAGAAACTTTGAGAATTTCTTATATTTCTTCTGCATGAATTAGATCCAGAACTTACAAGAAAATTCATCAACAAATATCACATAGTACTTGTGCTTTGTTGTCGAAGCAACAGAGAATGGTCCACACACATCTATGTGAACTCTCTTAAGGATCCTTGAGGCTTGGTTCTCCTTCTCATGAAAGGTGGCCTTTACATATTTTCACATAGTACATCCCTTGAATCTGTCTGACTACGCAAGTGTACCCTTGGGGAAACCCGTAGAAATCTATTGCATGAATTTCAAGGCTCCGTGGTGAAGATGGCACAGTCTCTTGTTCCATAACTGACCCTCATCCCGGCTCACCACTTTTTCCACCTTGCCCATCAATGCTACGTAGCCATATACATCCATATTATAGATATTCTTAACTCAAATCAAAATCGTCTTGTCTTGTCCTATCGTTTTTTGTCGGAAGAAATTGTTTCCTTCACTGAAAACAACATCATAGCCTCTATTCTCCAACATTGCAACTGAGACTAAATTTTTCTTCAAACCTGGTACATGCATTACATATTTTAATTGAAATAGTTTACCTGAATGTGTCTCGAAGGTAATGGTGTTGGGGAAAATTTATTTCATGTCAATTAATTGTCAACTCGGGGGTTTCGTAAATTTGTGAAGCATGCGTGCACTGTACGTGCTAGAAATTGTCTTTCAGTTTAGATCAATCTAACTAAAAAATAACGAAAACCAATTTATCTAATATATGAAATCAAATAATGAAAAATTAAATTCAAATAACCTATGAAATCAAGTAACGAAAAGAAAGAAAAAAAATTCAAAAGAAAATATAGAGTGCACAATCACACTTGCAGGAATTGAAACTTTAATCTAAGAAATCATTTCAAAGCATGTAAGGAAAAACTCAATTATTGTATAGGTTAAACACTCAAGCATCCAATTTGGAAGTATAACAGATTCACCTTCTTGGTATGAATTACAAGCATCCAATTATACATTTAACTGAGGATCTTAATCTAGGAAAGCAATTTAAAGGCATGTAAAGGAAAACTCAATTATTGCATAGGTTAAATACTCAAGCATGAAATTTGGAAGTATGACAGAGTCACCCTCTTGACATGATCTTTAGGAGAATTCAATTATACATTTAATTGTGGATCTTAATCTAGGAAAGCAGTTTAAATGCATGTAAAGGAAAACTCAATTATTGCATAGGTTAAATAATCGAGCATGTAATTTGGAAGTATGACAGAGTCACCCTCTTGACATGATCTTTAGAAGAATTCAATTATACACATAATTGAGGATCTAATCTAATAAAACAGTGCAAAAACATGTAAAGAAACTAAACGATTGTGAGCTCTAATGCCTCAAACATAATCCAATTGGAAAATAGAAAAATCTACTTTCTTGACATGTTATATGAAAGAAAAGATTATACAGTCATTCTAAAGTAATACTAAGAAAGCAAATAAATTTTAATCTATAAAAGAAAATAAATCTCACACATTGTAGATGGCCAATCCAAAAGTATGAGAGATGATAAATCGAGATGCTCCATATGTAAGAAAAACCAAGTCAAAATGACAGAACATTCTTGAGTAAGGTGCCACAATTTAATTCTTCATTCAAAGCTTGAGCATAACTCCAATTTTACACATAATTGATAGGAGAAAGCTTCCCCTATTTATATAAAAATTAGGGATATCTACTCAATAAATGTAGATCCCTTAAATATCTACTTAATCCATACTTGTCTCAAGTTATCCCTAAATTCTAGATACAAATCCTATGACACATCAATATCTCCATGATCTTTCTCCTTGGAATATGGTCCACCTCTTGAGTTGAAATTAGAATTTGGTCTTGGGAGGCCAAGTTATACCCTTCTATAATCTCCAAAATATGCCTACACATGTCACAAAACTCATAACACATATCTAGATATATGAAACTATGTGAATTTTCTAGTTTTTAATCATAAACTCACTTTATATACAGCTGAATGGTTATGACATAATGGAAATATGCATGAATATGGAAGACAATTTTGAGACTCAACATACTCCCCAACTGAAGTTGTTGCATGTCCTCATGAAACTATTGCATTGATTCATTTGTCCATGAGTTGATCTTTTATAAGTTTTGACTTGTATATATTCTTTCCAAACTTTGCTTCATGATATTTTCTTTTGTAAAAGTATAATACATTTGATTACAACAAAAAAAATTTTTTTTTGGTTGGTTGGTTCTTGTGTGACAACCGATTTTTGAGAAATGGTTCTTGTGTAACATGATTTATTTTCTTTGTTGCATCAAAGTTCATGAAAAAATTTAGAATCAAATACTATAATAACTCATCAATGAACTGATAATTTGCAAAGCATATAATATTTTGGAATCATACTACAACAATAGTTGGTTGGGAAGTATATGTAGGTTGGAATGAAATGAAAATGTGTGATAGTGTATGACATGTGAATATGAAATGATGTCCCTTCCCCCAAACTAAAGATATGAAAATGTGAAAAAGGGAGTGAGGAATTTTTTATCAGAATTTGGATCGGGGCCTAAAATTAGCTAAAAATTCAAAGAGCTCAAAATTTCTTCGAACCTAAATGACCAGATAGAGTTTTTTGTTAGGATTCTGGCGCAACTCATTTCATCAAAATCTGATTTCATATGATTGAGTTATCGTATGTTGTTCATTTTCCAAAAAAGGCAAAAAATTAGAAGAACTAGTATAGTGATGATGTGGCAGGTACAGTCAGCATTGCAGGGAATATTCTCCATATTGGAGCCAGTGACACTATGAAAAGTGTCATATTCAAATTCATCAGATGGTTTTGTGAAAGGAAAAATTGCCCAATGACCTTCAAAATTCCTCGTAAGTTTGAATTTGAATTTTTTTTAGGTTGGAGCACAACCCAACCAGAGGGCACCACATGTCCTCTCCGGTGGACCCTCTCCGACCCTTGGTTAGAAATTATTTCATGGAAGGTCAAATTTCAAAACATTAAGGTTGGACATAGCTATATGGGGTCAAAAAAAAATTTGGGTCATATGGTGGTATGTTAATATATATATATAATACATATATATATTTCAATATATATCCATATATTAAAGGTATTAAACCCACTCTACGGTGGATTCAACTAATTTTGGGAGGAGCGTTAACCATTGTGGCGGAGGTTTAAATTTGGAAAAGTTAGTCAAGTTAGCGAGAGGAGGTTTTATTACGGCACGGTGTAAAATTACATGGCGGAGTCTGGGCTCGAACCCCTGACCTCCCCACCTGCAAACCACGCGCTCCACTGTCTCGTCTACCGAGTAGTTCTTACCCATACCGTTCTCCGCACAATGTTAAACATTAATCATCGACCCGTTGGGGGTTGGAGGGGGCCAGCCCCCTCCCCATATGGCCGCGGTCCCAGAACCGTGGGCTAAGTCAACAAACTGGCGTACTTTTTGTTAATGACGTTTAATTAACATTTAAAACGTCGCTAACCCACGATAAGCCACGATTAGCGCTAAGAAACGCTTATCCACTTAAACATGCTCATCTTCCCACTAAACTCAGATTAGCATTAATTAAGCCTAAGTTAGGTTGGCGAAAAATTTGGAGGCGTGCCAATTTTGGTGGACTTCTAAAATTAACTGGAAATCTTTCTAGTTTTAGAGGAGAAATTTGGGCAAATTGGTTTTGCTCATAACTCACTCAATTTTCGACCAAATTGAGCTCAGTAAAAGCCATTCCTAGCTAATTGGCATGCTAGGAAATCAATGGAGCAGGTTGCAGAGGTATAAAGGGTCATCTACAAGTGTTTTTGTGAATTTGAAGGTTTTTTAAGGCTAGGACCACCAAGTGTTGGGGTCATTTCCAGAGGATGCAGAGTCCAAATTCAACAAAAAAATAGTCATTTTTGGGAGATTATGATGTTTTAAACTCGTTGGAATAGTTTCCAAGAGGTTTTGAAGCTTTTAACATCAATTTGATCACACTTGAAGCTAATAAAAAGGTCACACTATGACACTGGACCAAAGAGATGTATCCCAGGAGGGGTGAACTCCTTTATCATAATTTTATGTGTTAATCTTTGTAATATGTGATTGTTGTTTTTATTATTTCTTTTTTTCTGTCATTTAAAATTATGCTTTTTAAGCTTATGACAAACTCATAATTTCACTAAGTACATTTTTTGCCAAACATGTGCTCTTAAACAAACTCATGAAAGATAAGTAAAACAATGCAAAGAAATGTTTACATCTGAAATGAAACTAGCACAATAATAACTAGCATTCATTTTCATATCAATTTTTCCAAAGTTACAATTTTAGCATTCTAAGGAATTACATGACTAAAAATTATAAAACCACATACCTTCACTTACCTTAAATGTGGACGAGCTGTGTATAATGAAGAGTGTGGTTGTTGATGATGTTTGATCATGAAGTATGTAAAACAAAGGAATTTGATCTTCTTCTTTGTTCTCTTTGTGCTGATGACAAGATTGGGATCTTTATTGCTACTGATATAAATTGATTCCTGCTGAAAACTACCGAAATGATGTAGTGTTCAATCGTTACAAAATATGATGGTATAATCCTAGTCATGTGAATAAATGTGTTGATGTCGAGCATGAAGGGAATTCATTGGATTACAGACCCTTGATGAATGTCGTTAACCAATGCGAGGCAAACTCACCATTAATTTCAATGAGTGCCAAGGTACCTAAGTACATCTTGCGAAATGCGAATAGATGAGTTGATGTCGAGCCACTTACAAGATCTGACGATCAAGGGACATTGATGTATTCCCATGATTGTCAACGAGAGGAATTTTCATTAATGTATACAAGCGTCAAGGTACTAATAAGGACTCTAGTCTTGGACCTAGATAATGTGTTGATGTCGATAGGCCAAGACTTGTTAGAAGTGGGCCTTAAGTAATCCTCCATCATCTAACACAAGTTTGAAAGAATAATTTTAATTTTTTTTAAGGACTATGAATGAAAAAGTTTGCAGTGGATCAAAGTTTATTTGATAGAATGAAAATGGAAATGAAATGAATCAACCTTGTAGAGGAGCTTAATGGTTTTATTGCTAGGCTAGTGAAAGCAAGGCAGGAAAATATAATGACTATGAAAAAAAATGAGCAGTGAAGGAAAATGAGATGAGGATTTTATTGATTGACTAAGTAGAAATGCAATAGTGAATGTAAAGGGAAATGAGGTGAATGTTTTATTGACTTAGGAAGCATGGATGCAATGGAGACACTGGCATCTGAAAGGCTTACAAGTGTTGGATCTTATTTGCATTAGCATGTGCTCATGCATTGATGTTTCTTTCTTTTTTGTTGATCATCTTCTTGTAAAATAAATGTGGTCTCTGAGAGAGACACTATTCGCTTGTAGTCATTTTTCCTTCCTCTTGGAACCTACAAAAAACTGGTTCTCTGGTTATGACATTTACACAAAAAACTGAGATTTAGTACTAATAAAACAATTTCACAAAGAAAAACCAAAATAATTTATACCTATTTTGAAACTAGTGCCTCAAGTTACTAGTTATGTCTTTTCAACAATTTCTTCATTTTTTTTATTGTTTCAAAATTTGATGATAGCTTTATCATTATGTAGATCTTGTCGAGATATTTCCAACGATGCTTGAATCTTCGAAATCCAATGTCGGATGACAAAGTTGGGCTAATTTAAAATTTGGGTGAAACAGTGAAATTTCTCAGCTACATAATTGATGTTTAGTTACAAAGTTGCATAGCAGCTGCAGAATTGTGCAGCTGCACAAGAATTTATAAGACTCGTTGAAATTTTGCATGTTAGTGTATATTATTGAAATATTTCTTTTGTCCATTAAAAAATTATTGTATCTGCTATTTCAAGGTTGAAATCAAAATATACATCATTGAGCCTCCTATCTTTTTTTATAAGTCTGAGAATGTCCACTACTTATTATTGCCTTAGAATAGCTCTATTCAAAATTTCTCTTGAATTATAAAATTCTTGAATGATGAGATGTCCTACTTGCAAGGCCATAATCAAAAATCTTGCTGCTCAAACATCATTTATAAAAATTAAAAATTAAAAATTAAAAAAATTAAAAAAAATTAACATCTATCCCAGACTAATTTGGGTCTGAAATTCTGTTGCATGAATTCTTGGTAAATCTCATTGGAGATGGTCTTTCTAAGTGCTCTTTATGCAGGAGCTGGGTGGAGAGATCTCTAAAGGTTTATATCGAACTACTTTGAGTGAATTCAATGGATTGTTTGAATGTAAATAATATGTATTTGAGAATTGGAAAGGATAACAAATTTTCAAACAAAGATGATGAACCATGGCAATGATGAATAATGAATGAATGTTTTTCTGCGATTGAATCCCACCTTCCTCGCCAGCGCCACTCTCTTCTTCATGAATCTATGATCTGTAAGCTCTAGCATCTGCAATTTCATGGTTCCAAAACTGAACAAGCTCCTCATTTTGGTCGAAATATACGAATATTTGCTCAAGTTTGCTTTGGCATCTCGCTAATGATGTTGTTACAACTCTCCCAACGACCATGTTCATCTTGTGGTTGTGTATAGGTGGATTCTTTGTGCCATGTGGAAATAAATTTTGATTTAAATTTGAATTCTTCTTCCTGGAGGGTGCCGTATTGAAATGTTCACTGTCTGTCTAAAAAAAAAAAAAAAATCGTTTCTCCACGCAATCTGCAAATTAAGGCCTCAGAGAACCCAAAAATTATCCTAAAGAGTTGTGAAATCCAGAAAATCTATCACAAATTAACTAATTGCCCCCGTTACTGAAAAAACCCATGTCTTATTTTTTCCTAATTTGCCTTGATTTTCTCAGAAAATGCATTTTAAAATCGTGTGTCAAAACAGTTAGACATTTCTAGAAATGCTCTTCTGCTAAAATCAATTTCGGATTTATCTGTTACCTTTCTATCTATCAAAGAAACATGCCATTGAGAATTTGATTTTATTTCAAACTCTTCTACCACCCTTCAATGAATTCCCCTTTGAATTTAGTTTTAAAGGAACTTGGATCGGTAATTAAATTTGGTTGCAGGGCCAAGCAATGCGAAAATTGATCCATTTGTGTGAGTGACAGTAATATGGGCAGAGTTTGTTTTACAAATAAAAAGAATCAGTTTTCTAATTGGGAATTTTTGTCAGAAGAAAAGGCCATGAAGAAAGAGAAGTTTTCATCGCTTCAGATGGTGGATTTGTGATCCCTAAGACCTTATCTGCATGGCCACATCCCTTGTGTCTACTTAATTGCCACAAAATATCCATCGATTTATGTGTATCTTCAAAGTCAATCCCACCTACAAATGTGATAATTGCAAGGGATTCCAATGCCGAGATACAATTTTCCGCATTACAACTGAGTTTGGCTGTGTGAGACAGATGAGGAATTGATTATTCAATTATTTGATTTGCCTGCAGCTATGCGCACTACAAGATTAATGGTATGGTCGGTGCTGCTTGGAGCTAGCTCGAAGATGAGAGCTTGATGAAATGAATTGAAGGCCAAGCTTGATGTGAATTGAAGGACAAAGCCCAAAATTATTGCGCAATCAAGTTTTATTTGCAGGTTGATTGGAAGGTCGAAGCCCAACTAGCACACAAAACATTGATTTAGAGATTGCAAAGCCATTTAAATGTTGTTTTTAGCTATACGTTTGAAGTTTTAATCTTATTTTATTTTATGCTTTGAGCTATTTCATAACGTTGGGTAGCATGGCTTTGTTTTTTTTTTTTTAATTGTTTTATGTGTTTTGTTAATTGTATTTTGTTTGTTTTTTTTTTTAAATGCTTTGTTTTGTTAAAAAAATTATATATGTTACATTTTTAAAAATTTAAAAATATATACATATATATTTCATTTAAACAAAACAATTTATTAATAAAGAAAATGAATTTGACAAGTTCTATTTTGGTTTTAAATTTTTTTATTTTTTATTTATTTCAAAGTTTATTGAAAAATCAAATCAAATTAAATCAAATGATGGAAACAGAAGTTAGCTACAGAATTTCATTCTGTAGCTAAATAAATAAACAGATTTTATAATATACTAACAAACAAACAAAAAAATATTTTTCAGATCCTCCAAGTCACACGAAGTGCAGAAGGAGAGCATACACGAAAAAAAAAATTATTTTGGTGGCATAGTCAAGATTTTATCAATCGATTCCTCTGTAAATTTTGCAAAAATAAAATGAAAGGATTGATCTCATGCCTTAAATTATCGCCCGTGATCTTCGTTTGTGCTCCTTGTTCTCAATCATTTTTTTATTGCAAATCTTTCCTGCCAAGGGTTAGTAAATGGGTGGTTCTTATTGCACCACAAAACATCAAATTTATCCTTTAAATTATAAAAACTTGTTTTAATTTTTTCAAAAACAAAATTAAAAATTTTAAAATTCTAACCAAGCTTGGTTTTATTTTCATTTTTCCTATCTATCTTAAAAAAGTTTAATTATTATTATTATTATTATTATTATTTTGAAGTATATGAATGCTTCCTGCTGGGAAAAATACTGAGAGGGGGGTGAATCAGTATTTACTGCATATTCAAAACTTTTTACTTTTTCACTCTCTAAAACCCATATGCTACTTTCCTTTAGTAAACTCGCGTATACATGCGGATATCCTTCATACAACTCGCGTATTAGCAGAGATCTAAATATGCAGATATTTATTAACTTAGTTCTTTGCACTATTCATTCATCTGATGTTAATTTAACAGTAAAAATGTGTAGTAAAAATAGAATAAACCATCACACAAATCATCACACATGAACACCAGGATGTTTAGGTGGAAACCCAAGTCGGGAGAAATTCTGTACATATTACAGATTTAATTTCATTGCGCATACGCGCTTTCTCTTCAGCGAAGCCGCGTATATACGCGCTTCCTCTGCGGAAAACAAGCGTATGGTTCTTCAGATATTTAGGTCATTGCAATTCTTCAGAACAGATACATCACACAGATTTAACCCTTTACTTCAGACAGATGTTCGCCTTATCTCAAATCTAATCATTCCATAAATAGATCTAGCAAATACAGATACATTTCAGATCTAGATATCCCGCTTCATCATTTTCTTCATTGGTGCATCATGCATTCGCATCTATCATTCAACTCGTAACCCTTCCATTCGTATATCTGTAAGTATTCATCTGCTCGACATCTCGCACCCACGCTCATTCTTTTCGCACAATGAATTTCTTCTCCTTATAGGTTTACCCTTTTCAATACCATGAGCCAAAACCACATTACTTCCGATGGTATTCCTGGGATCTGGTCATTTAGATGAATCATTACTCCAATACAATGGGTCAATACCATGGTGGTTACCCCTGGTCTTTCACTTTATGAGCGCTTTTTCCCATACGCGACTTGGAACGTTCTTTTCCGCGTCCATATGCGACTTCCCCTAGACAAATCCGCGTATGCCTTGAGACATACTCTTTTTCATCATGCTTTGACACATACTGACAATTCTTCCATTATTACATTATGTACCCACTGAAGATACATCAGATTTAGTTCATCAAGACATATTCTATCAAGCACAACTTCATCAAGTAAGTTGCCATTCAAGGACAACACTCAGCATCATATTGCTAACAAACATCATTTCATATCAGATTTACATCATTTACCAAGCCCATCAAGTCAAGAATAACTTCATCAGGTGGATTGCCATCAAGGACAACACATGTCAACAGTCGCATGTCTTCATCTTCATTCAGTGGGTTGCCATCAAGGACAACACTCTTCATCATATTTCCAACAATCTCCCCCTTTGGACTTGATGGCAACCACAATGGTGTTTGGTTACCACAACAGATAGGTACATTAAGAATACAAGGACACCATGTCACATTCCCCATTTTTGACACCATTCTTTCTCTTCATTCAAACACCATGTCACTCTCCCCCTTTGACATCAAGGGCAAAGGGTGGATCAAAAACCAACATACTCTCCCCCTTTTCTCCACATGTGGAAGAAGCGTTCTGCAGATCTGATATATACTGAAGTGACCAAGCTCCCCCTGAGTTCATGCTGAATCTTCAAACATATTTTCCAATGAAGTACATGACTCTATGAAATTCCTATCACTAATGACTCATACTTACATCAAAGATCCATTCAAGTGGATTAACATATAAGACTCAAGTACCCAATCAAGTGGGTTTACACATTTCAACTCAGCTACCCAACCAAGTGGGTTTACAAAATTTGACTCAGCTACCCAACCAAGTGGGTTTACAAATTTTGACAAGTCCTTACATGACTGAAATTTACAATTTTACATCATGGGTCTCAACATGACCTTTTCATCAAAATACAAATATGAATTTTCATAACCAACACCAGAAAGTCCTCAAGAAAGAGAACATATTTCAGAACCATCATAATGCCAACAATGCATTATACTTAGCAAAGCTAATGCTCCCCCTGAAACTGTGCATCCAAGCATCCTTTCCATATGACTAAGGCTCCCCCTTAGTTTGTGCATCCTGAACACTTTCACCAACAAATCATCAAGGCATATTTATCAAAACATTAGAAATAGAATTATGAGAACTGGAACACCACCAGAGATACCAAACAGTATCAGAGATACCAGACAGCACTGCAGCTGTGCTGAAGAGAGCTGACTTTAAGCAGAAATTTGTCAGCAATCATACATACGCGGTTTTCTGTGCATTAACTCACGTATATACGCGACTGTGTTTCAGGAAACCCGTGTATCCAATACCATCTTCTAAATTTATGCAGATTTGATCCTCTGTGAGAAAAAGACAGTGTTCAGCTTCTTTCTGGGATATTTGAATGCTTCCCTGGACTACAAATAGATAGAACAGTGCAGTTGTGTCTTCAAGCACCATCCAACGGTTGTAGCATAAGCACATTAGTAACCAAGCCTTCAGATTCTTTGCAACATCAATACAATCTTTCCAAGAAAGATTATCATACTAGAACAACATCTTCAAATATGTGTCAATCATCTATGTGGTCCAATATCACCATGATCTTTTAAGACTTAACATGAAGTAACATATGTATGAAAAAGATCTCACTCATAGTAACAAAATCTGCATGATCTATTCTTATTTCTGAATCAAACGACATCCAACTCATCCATGTGTGATCACAAAAGATACTTATCAGCAACCAGGGCTCAAAATCTCATCATAATAAAATATGTACCAAGTCATCATCATTTGAGCATGAGTATCACAAAAACCAAAGAATAAGCAGTCATATTGCCAACAATGCAATCATTAGTATTCAACCTGCTGCTCCCCCTGAACCAGTGCTCCTTCTTAACTTGTGCAACCTGAATAAGTGATCAGCAACAATCTCTGAATGAACTGCCCTTATCTCCGAATTATAAGACTTTCATCTCAACAATGAATACTCTTCATCAAAAAGCAAACAGGACTCATCCACAATCTTCAACATAAGAAACCATGTATCATATCATCATTATTTAGAACTGAGAAAATAAGCTGATATTGAGTCAATAATATAGTTATTAACAGTCAGACTGATGCTCCCCCTAAACCTCTCCTCCAGATCTTCAGCTATCATATAAATTCTCTTTTCATCAATGCATACGCGACTGTGTCTGCTGGAACTCGCGTGTATACGCGACTTTTGTTAATAGAACCCGCGTATGGAAAGTGAAGCATAGAAATTTTCACATTCCTTCATCTCCCCCTGAACTTGTACTTCCTGTACCTGTCTTCTTCATATCAGATGCTTTGTCAGAAATACATATAACCAGAATAATCAAATCAATCATGAGAGACATCATACATTTCTCCCCCTGTGACGATACATTACTAAATCTCATAATGTATCCTACATCATTCCTGCAGTCAATCAGAGAAGTAAGCTTCAGAAGCGGATGACTGCAGTAGGGTCAAAATTCCCTACGTTTCTGATCGGTCCTCCATCTTTTTCCAGATTTGTTTGAACTTTCTATTTGTGTGCTGGAAGTTATCCAATTTCTCATATCTGTTCAACCTGCATTCTTTTTCTACATGTCCATAATTGTTACAAGAATAACATCTCATGTGTCCAGAGAAATAAGCATAAGAATCATAATGAGTATTTCTAATCTTCCTCCTTTTACAATCAGCTGCTTTATGTCCATACTTGTTACATGAAAAACAATATCCCTTGAAGAAACAAGAGTACCTTTCTATGTAGGAACTGTTTGTTTGAGGCTGAAATGATCTGCTCCTGCAATTTGCTGCAACATGCCCATAATTATGACATTTAAAGCATTCAACATTATTGACTGATTTCCTTTGAGATTTCATCATCGTTGGTTGACCTTTTGTCTCTTTCAACACTTCAGGTTTTGCATTGACATCCTCTGAATTTTTAGCACTTCCTTGTGAACTAGATTCTCCTTTAACAGTTTCATGGAAACCAAGACCAAGTTTGATAGCAGGAGACCTTTGATTACTCATAATATTGTCCAAAATATTAGTACTATCATGAAACCTCAAAAGTTTAACCTTTTCTTCTAATTTACCTTTGAGAATGTTTACCTCAACCTCCAAGGCTTGACATTGCTTTGTCATGCTTTCTTCTTTCCTTCTTCCATCTTCTAATTGATCCTTCAGATTTAGAATCTCTTCTTTCAACCAATTTTCGTTTTCTTCACATGTTTGTTGCAGCTCTTCATTCTTCTTATTTGATTTTTCCAGATCTTCTTTGAGAGAGATGATTTCTGCTTCAAGGCCTTCCTTTTCAAATGGCTGTAGAGGTTCCTCATTCTTCTTACTTGATGCTTCAAGATCTGCTTGCAGAGAGATGATTGCAGCTTCAAGTCCTTCATTCTTCTTGCTTGATTTTTTTCGAGATCCGCATTTAGATCGTTGATTTCTTACTTCTAGTTCTTTAATTCGATTGGATGCATAAGTATGAAAACCTTTGATACTTGTCCACCGTCCATTCAAGATTTCTATTTGTTCTTCATTTGAGAGATCATTCCTTTGTAGATAGAATCCTTCTTATCAATTTCCTTGTTGTTCTTCAAATTTTATCTTGATAGCTTCTTCTAGATCCACAACTTTACTTTCACTATCTTCACTATTGTTTGCACAAAGAAGAGTATTACAAGGACCCCAATAACTATCTCGATTCATCTTCTTCAATTTCGCTATACAGTTTTCCGAGATATCTTCTTGTTTCGAGTAGCCTTCTTCTTTTGCTTCTTTGCCATGAGTACTTTCGCATCATGGTCGAATCTTCTTCATCTTCACTGACACTTCATCATCATCTTCATTTGCATAATAACTTTTCCTCTCTTTCAAATTGTTTCCTACCATGTTTTTCTCTATAAGGACATTTAGCAAAGATAGTGACCAACTTTTCCACACTCAAAACATTTGAAAGGAAGCTACCTTGAATCTTCCAGCTTCCTAGTTGGAGTTTTCACGAAATTCTCGCTTCTTCTTCATCGGATATATAGTCGATTCTTTGACAACTTCCTTTATTTTCCTCTCTGCATACCTTAAAAGCGCCCCATTTGAGAAGGACCTCCTTGACCCCATTTCAAAGGCGCCGAATACCATGTAATTGAACAATAAGTAGAGTTTGCGTATCTTGGCCTTTCTTCAATAGCCGAAACTTTAGAGTCAAATTCTTGAAGTTAGGGATCTTAAGACTTTTTTTTCACTTATAGTATCGCTTATGGTTTCACCTAAATTTCATTCGGATGCATAATATCATCCAAACGTAAGAAGAAATGGGCAATGCTCTCATCACTATGCATCTTCAAATTTTCATATTCAATTCTAAGAGTCTGGAGTTTTGCACTTTTTTAACCTTTGTGTCTCCTTCATAGCTTAGAATGATTTTGTCCCATATTTCTTTTGCTGAATGTAGCCGCATCACTTTAGAAAATTCTGGTTCAGACATGCTTCCTAATAAGACATTTATTGCTTTGGCATTGGTTTCATACTTCTTCCTTTCTGCTGCATCAGTAGGAATACTTGCCGGGTATTGATAACCTTCTTCCACGATTGCCCATACATATGCACCAAGACTTTGCAGATATGCTTTTGTACGTACCTTCCAGAATATCAGATTGCTTCCATTGAATAGAGGTGGCTTTATAGACATCACTCCTTCTTGACTTCCCATTGCGACGGATCTCCTTCAAGCGATCAAGCTTCTGCAGAAGAACCTGCTCTGATACCAATTGTTGGGAAAAATACTGAGAGGGGGGGGTGAATCAATATTTACTGCATATTCAAAATTTTTTACTTTTTCACTCTCTAAAACCCATACGCTACTTTCCTTTAGTAAACTTGCGTATACACGCGGATATCCTTCATACAACTCGCGTATTAGCAGAGATCTAAATATGCAGATATTTATTAACTTAGTTCTTTGCACTATTCATTCATCTGATGTTATGTTAACATTAAACATGTGTAGTAACAATAGAATAAACCATCACACAAATCATCACACATGAACACCAGGATTTTTAGGTGGAAACCCAAGTCGGGAGAAAACCACCGCTGCAGTTGCTCAGCCTTCAATATTTTATTATAGAGAAAACATCTTACAACATATGTGCAGGTGCAGACTCCTACCGGCACGCAGGCACCCACCTGCACTCGTTTACCAGCCTCTCCTGGAAGGGAGCTCCAACCCCCTGACTCATTTACCGGCCTCTCCTGGAAGGGAGCTACGACCCCCTGATCTCGTTTACCAGCCTCACCTGGAAGGGAGCTACAACCCCCTGACTGAAGGCTACAACCCTCAGCACCTCTATGGACCACGTTTCATCAATTTTCACATTGGATCCAAAGCTTCCTTTAGGACACCACTTGCAGGCCACGTTTCATCATATTTTCAGACTGGACCCACTCCATACTTTTAAGCACAGTCAAACATGAAACTGATAAATATAACTCACTGACAGATATCAGTAAACCAGCAGAAAAGATTAGACATTTCTTACCACAGACTTTAGCAAACCCTAGTTTGCATACGCGCTTTCCTTTCACTGATGTCGCGTATATACGCGCTTCCGTTTACATAAACAAGCGTATACTTCTGTACATATTACAGATCTAATTTCATTGCGCATACGCGCTTTCTCTTCAGTGAATCCGCGTATATACGCGCTTCCTCTGCGGCAAACAAGCGTATGGTTCTTCAGATATTTAGGTCATTGCAATTCTTCAGAATAGATACATCACACAGATTTAACCCTTTACTTCAGACAGATGTTCGCCTTATCTCAGATCTAATCATTCCATAAATAGATCTAGCAAATATAGATACATTTCAGATCTAGATACCCTTCTTCATCATTTTCTTCATTGGCGCATCATGCATTCAGATCTATCATTCAACTGTAACCCTTTCCATTCAGATATACTTCAAAAGTATTCATTCAAGCTCAGACATCTTGCACCCATGCTCATTCTTTGCACAATGAATTTCTTCTCCTTATATAGGTTTACCCTTTTTCAATACCATGAGCCAAAACCACATTACTTCCGATGGTATTCCTGGACGGGGTCATTTAGATGAATCATTACCCAATACAATGGGTCAATACCATGGTAGTTACCCCTGGTTTTTCACTTTATGAGCGCTTTTGCCCATACGCGACTTGGCACGTTGTTTCCCGCATGCATACGCGACTTCTCCTAGACAGATTCGTGTATGCCTTGAGACATACTCTTTTTCATCATGCTTTGACACATACTGACAATTCTTCCATTATTACATTCTGTACCCACTGTAGATACATCAGATTTAGTTCATCAAGACATATTCTATCAAGCACAACTTCATCAAGTAAGTTTCCATTCAAGGACAACACTCAGCATCATATTGCTAACAAACATCATTTCATATCAGATTTACATCATTTACCAAGCCCATCAGGTCAATAATAACTTCATCAGGTGGATTTCCATCAAGGACAACACATGTCAACAGTCTCATGTCTTCATCTTCATTCAGTGGGTTGCCATCAAGGACAACACTCTTCATCATATTGCCAACACTTCCAATGAAATCATTTACGGATTAGAATCTTTGAAATATTCATATCCAAATTTACGAAATGTACCTGATTGCTTGTAAGGATATAAAAAATTTCCTTGATCTTTCGATCTGCCACAAGGATCTCTTGAAGAATAGATAAATGGTGTGTCGCAATTGTCTTTTGATACCATTCCTCAATGTAGTCTTCGGGCTGGATTCTAGACCCTTTATCCATAAATGGTTAGTAAAAAATAAAAAATAAAAAATAAATTCACTCTAGACTGAAAGCTAGTTCCTATTCACACTTCCCCGGCAACGGCGTTGAAATTTTGGGGCAAAATAATTTTCTATCATTTAATTGTCAACCTGGGGATTTCGTAAACTTGTGAAGCATGAATGCACTTTATGTGCTAGAAATTATCTTTCAATTTAGATTAATATAACTAAAAAATAATGAAAACCAATTTATCTAATCTATGAAATCAAATAATGAAAAATGAAATTCAACTAACCAATGAAATCAAGTAACGAAAAGAAAGAAAGAAAAATTCAAAATAAAATATAGCGCATGCAATCACACTTGTGGAAATTGAAATTTTAATCTAAGAAAGAATTTCAAAGCATGTAAGGAAAAACTCAATTACTGTATAGGTTAAACACTCAAGCATCCAATTTGGAAGTATAACAAATTCACCTTCTTGGTATGATTTACAAGCATCCAATTATACATTTAATTAAGGATCTTAATCTAGGAAAGCAGTTTAAAGGCATGTAAAGGGAAACTCAATTATTGCATAGGTTAAATACTCAAGCATGCAATTTGGAAGTATGACATAGTCACCCTCTTGACATGATCTTTAGGAGCATTCAATTATACAGTTAACTGAGCATCTTAATCTAAGAAAGCAGTTTAAATGCATGTAAAGGAAAACTCAATTATTGCATAGGTTAAATACTCGAGCATGCAATTTGGAAGTATGACAGAATCACCCTCTTGACATGATCTTTAGGAGCATTCTATTATACACATAATCAAGTATCTAATCTAAGAAAACAGTGTAAAAAAATGTAAAGAAACTAAACAACTATGAGCTCTAATGCATCAAACATAATCAAATTAGAAAATAGAAAATTCTACTTTCTTGAGATGTTCTAGGAAACAAAGATTACACAGTCCTTATAAAACTAATACTAAGAAAGCAAATAAATTTTGAAATATAAAAGCAAATAAATCTCACACATTGTAGATGACCGATCCAAAAGTATGAGAGATATTAAATCGATATGCTCCATATGTAAGCAAAACCAAGTCGAAATGAAAGAACATTCATGAGTAAGGTGCCACAATCTAATTCTTTATTCAAAGCTTGAACATAACTCTAATTTTACACATAATTGATAGGAAAAAGCCTCCCCTATTTATACAAAAATTAGGGATATCTACTCAATAAATGTAGATCCCTTAAATGTCTACTAGATCCATACTTGTCTCAACTTATCCCTAAATTCTAGATACAAATCCTATGACACATCAAGATATCCATGATCTTTCTCCTCGGAATATGGTCCACCTCTTGAGTTGAAATTCGAATTTGGTATTTGGAGGCCAGGTAAGACCCTTCTAGAATCTCCAAAATAGACCTACACATGTCACAAAACTCACAACACATATATAGATATATGAAACTATGTTAATTTTCTAGTTTTTAATCATAAAATCACTTTAAATACATAAAATAAATAACTTTGGAAAACAAGGATCCTAACCCATATATTTATGAAAATGGTTACTTGATGTAGGGTTTTAGGTCAGACAGTTATGAAATTAGAGTTGAATGGTTATGACATAATGGAAATATGTATGAATATGGAAGACAATTTTGAGACTCAACAAATGGTACCAATCTCGGTAGCACTGTACTGCCCGTCATCACCCATTTCGATATGCATCTGGAGATATTTCTCCTCCAAGCTACTTAAAATTTCCTTGTCTCCCTTCATGTGAAAGGATGCAGCACTATCCAAATACCACACTGACCCCATTTTACTTGACACCATGCATGCAGTGAGCAAGAAGTCAAGCTTAAATTGCAAGGCTAAAGCCTCACAAGCTACAGATCCTAAAGCCTTATTATTCTTCTTCTTTTGTGGACAGTTAGTAGCATATTGTCAATGTTCGTGATAGTGAAAACACTTCACTCTAGACATGTTGTGTTTCTTGCCATCTTTGGTCTCAGATTTGGAATGGAACTTCTTTCCTTTCCCCTTCTTCGCCTTGGCATCCAAAGCACAATCTTCTTCATCTTCATTCTTAAATGAAGGTCCATCCCTGGTATTCCTTCTGAACTCCTCCTACACCAAATCCGACCACAGTCATTCCCAATTTGGCAGCTTTTCCCTTCCATTGACAGAGCCTTGATAATTATGCCAACTCTTGGGAAGTCCTAGGAGGGCTAGACTCGCCAAATCATCATCAATGACAGTAATGCCAACGCTCCCCAACTCATCCCGACATGGGACAAACTTTGTTAAATATTTTGGCATGGATTTGCCTTTCTCCCTCTTGATCTTCCTGATTTTATCTTTCAGTGCCAATTTCCTATGGTCACTGCTACTCTGAAATAGATCTATCGAAGCCTTCCACATTACATATTGTGTGGTTGTTATGAAACCAGCTCCAAAAAAAGAAGAAAATAGACATCAACGCCTTAGAATTCATCCATTTCGAGGGGGAAACCTCCAATACATTACAAAAATGAAAAATTATTGGATGATACAAATGAAAAAACCTCCTTCTATATATAGGGGTCCATAGGGTCACAATATAATCCTAGCCGACCTAACAATAATAATGTAAGTGAACAATAATAACAATATGGGGGTTACAGGGGTACAACAATAACAATAAGGGGGCTACACTAATAATATGGGGGCCTAACATGCCCCTCTCCCTCAAAAAAGTGATGTCCTCAATGCTTGAGTAGCTCTGGATGCTTCTTTATAAAATTCTCATCCTCCCATGTAGAACCTTCAGTGGGTAAGTTATTCCACATGATGAGATCCTCTGAAATTGATTGATTTCGTAGCTGTAGAGTTCTTTTTTCCATGATTGTTTCAGGTTCCAATATGATTTTTCCTTCCTCATCAAGTTCTGGCAATATTGTTTGAACTGGAAGTTTGTCACCTATAACCTTCTTTAAGCATGAAACATGGAAAATGGGATGCACTCGCAAAGAAGCAGGAAGCTCCAATTTGTATGCCATAGTAAAAATATTTTGCAACACCTTGTAAGGACCTTAGTATTTTGGCGATAATTTATTATCCTTCTTATCTTTCTTGAGGGACATTTGTTTGTATGGTTGTAGCTGTAAAAATACCCAGTCTCCTACACCAGAACTTCTCTCACAACGATGTTGATCTGCATGTTGTTTCATTCAATTTTGTGCAAATTTTAGGTTATCCTTTAAGAGTTGGAGAACTTGTTGTTGATGCTCGATGTGATCTTCTACTGATTGCACCTTATAATTTTCTCTTAAATATGATGTGATGGACGGTGGATGATATCCATAAAGTGCCATAAATGGGGTCATTTTTGCTGCAATATGGAAGGAAGTGTTATGCCTCCATTCATCCAGCGGTAACCACTTGACCCATTGTGTTTGTTTATCATATACAAAACAACGAATATATCCTTCCAAACATTTGTTCACTATCTCAGTTTTCCATCAGACTGAGGATGATAAGATGAGCTATGAGCTAGTTGAGTACCCAAACAAGAAAATAATTATGTCCAAAACTTTCCAGTAAAAATGGGATCTCTATCGCTTACCATAATCTTTGGATTTCCATGTAGCTTTTGAATTGTTTCCATAAATGCAGTAGCAACTGTACTTGCTTTAAATGGATGAGATAATGCACAAAAGTGTGCATACTTGGTAAGTCTATCAACTACCACCATGATGGCACTCTTTCCTTCGGACTTCGGTAAACCTGTGATAAAATCCATTGAAATCTCCTCCCAACATTGACTTGGAATGGATAAAGGTTGTAGAAGACCTGGGGTGTTAATTGTCTCAACTTTATTTTGCTGGCAAACCAAAAATTCTACCACAAACCTTTGAATATCAGATTTAAGGCCATCCCAAAAAAATTTCTTTCTTCACCCTATGGTAAGTTTTTAAAAATCATGAGTGTCCTCCTAAAGGAGAAGTGTGCAATTCCAAAATAACCTTTTTTTTTAGTTGGGAATTCTTACAAATATATAAGCGATCTTTGTACCATAAGGAATCATTTTTCCAAATAAATGTATCAGATGTACTAGGATCTTGCTTCAACTTTTGAATGTGTGTCCACACTTCTTCATCCTTCTTCCATTCATCCCTTGCTTCAGTTATCCAGTCTCGTTGGATAATATAAATTTCACAAAGTAATGCTTCCACCTCTTCATCCTTTCTTGAGAGTGCATCTGCAACAACATTTAGCTTCCCCTTTTTGTAGATGATTTCAAAGTCATAACCCAACGTCTTTGTGACCCATTTTCACTGCTCTTCTAAATATAGTCTTTTTTCTCAAAAGTGTTTAAGACTATCATGATCATAGTTTACCTTGAAGTGTCTTCCCATTAGATAAGATCGCCATTTCTTTAGTGCATGTAGTATTGCCAACATTTCCTTCTCATAAATAGCTTTCTGTAAATACTTTCCTTCAATTGGACAGCTTTCAAAAGAAATGGGTCTTCATTATTGCATTAAAACAACACCAATTCCATTTACTGAGGCATCACATTCCACAATAAAGGTTTTTGTGAAGTCTGGCTTAGCTAAGACTCATGCTAGGCACATTGCCTCTTTAAGATGTTCAAAGGACTTAGTTGCTTCAGAAGTCCATGAAAATGCATCTTTCTTCAATAATGTTGTTAGAGGTGTTGCTATTCTCCCATAATTCTTAACAAACTTGCGATAATACCATGTTAACCCGAGAAATCCTCGCAATTGCTTTATCGTTGTGGGGACTTTCCATTCCTTAATGGATTTAATTTTGTTAGGGTCTACCTTAACACCCTCGTGAGATACAATATGACCCAGATATTCCACCTCTTGTACTCCAAAGAAACATTTTGATGTTTTTGCATATAATTTTTTCTCCTGCAATAGTTTGAGCACCCTTTCAACATGTTCAACATGATCCTTCCAAGACTTGCTATAGATTAGTATATCATCAAAAAATACTAGCACAAATTTTCTAAGGAAGGGTTTGAAAATGGAATTCATCAACCCTTGAAATGTAGAAGGTGCATTGGTAAGGCCAAAAAGCATGACCAAAAATTCATAATGACCCTCATGAGTTCGAAATGTTGTTTTTGGAATATCTTCAGTCTTCATTCTAATTTGATGATATCGTGAACAAAGATCCAACTTGGTAAAATAAATTGCTCCATGTAATTCATCCAATAATTCATCAATCACAGGAATGGGAAATTTGTCTTTAATGGTGAGCTTATTGAGCTCCCTATAATCTGAACACATTCACCATGATCCATCCTTCTTGTGTACCAATACTACAGGAGTAGAGAAAGAACTTTTACTAGGTTGAATTATACCTGCCTCTAACATTTCTGCAATCATACGTTCAATTTCGCTCTTTTGGACATAAGGATATCTATAAGGCCTGATGTTTGGAGGAACACTTCCTGGAATCAAATGAATATCATGATCATGATCACGAATAGGTGGGAGTCCTTTGGGAGTTTCAAACACATTGGAATGATTGTCCAAGACTTTTTGGAGATCAGGAGAAACAGATGATTTTGATGTTGGAACTTCTAGTGAGCATAATTGTGCAATTATGCCTCGCAGTTCTTTCTTCAGAAGATTTTTCATGACATTAGAGATTATTATATTTCCTGAATTCCCTGTGATACCCCATAATTCGATTTCCTTTCCTTCTGAAAAAAAATTCAAGAAAAGTTCTTGAAAATTAAAATCTACTGTCCCCAAAGATTGTAACCATTGTACTCATAGTACAACATCAGCACCTCCCATTTGAATGGAAAGAATTGAAATATTCAAGACATATTCCCCCATGGTTAGCTTGATATTATGGCATTTTCCAAAGCAATTTATAGTTCCTCCATTTTCAACCATCACTTGACATTCTGGTGGTGGGTATAGGAAACAATTCAATTCCTTGGCTACCTTACAATGAATAAAATTATGGATACTACCTGAATCAATCAACATTGTTAACTTTTTCTTCTTGATATGTCCTTCTATCTTGAGAGTTTGAGGAGTTGTAATTCTTGCCAACGTATTACACCATATGGTTGGACTCCTCTTATTTTTAAGTTTCTTGTTTATTTTTTTCCTCCTTTTCACAATCTATGTAAAACAATTTCATATCAGCACACTTATGACCTTTAGTGTATTTTCTATCACAACTGTAGCAAAGCCCTTTTGCTCTTTTTTCTTCCAATTGTTTTGGTGTCAACCTTGTAGGTTGTGGAAGTCTAGGAGTATCAACACTTCCATATTTATAGATGTGAGTGGTAGGCTTCCTTGTTGCTATAATTTTACATTCAATTTTTCTTTCCAACCTGAATGCCTTCTCCAATGAATCAGGTTCCCAAACGCAAACTTCATGTTGGATATTATTATTTAAAGTCCCTATGAAGACATTAATCATGTGTTCCTCTGGAATATCAGTTACCCTTATATTCAATTTTTGGAATTCCTCAATATGCTCCACCACTGAACCCTTTTGTTTGAGATTTATCAATTGGCTAAAGAAGGTGTTGCTCTTTGTATCCTCATAATGTGCTTTCATTTCCTCCGTAAAAATTTACCAAGTGACAATTTTTTTACAGGAGAAAACCCATCGATACCATACAAATGTATTTTTTTCTAAATGTAAAGTTGCAATGCGTACCTTTTGTGTGTTTTACACATTATTGAGATCAAAATATTGCTCCATCTGTAGTATCCATGTTACGGGATCCTTGCCATAAAACTTCCTCATATCCATCTTTGGAATATGGTGGTTCTTCCATCCAACATTAGAGTTTATGAAATCATGATTAAAATTTATTTTTTTCTCATCATTAGTTTCTTCTACTATATTTTCGCCATTAGGAATCATTTATTGTATCAACTTTGTCAAACTTTCAATGTCTGCTTATAGATCATTCTTTATGTTTTCCATGTTGTCTTTCTTTTTTTCTTCCATTTCATCCATATTAGCTTCCACGCCTTTCTTCAAACCATCAATCTTCACTTCCACTTCTTTCTTCAAACCATCCATCTTTGCTTCCATGCCTTTCTTCAAAACTTTCATTTCATTTTTTATTGCTCTTTACGAGAGCGAAATTTGGTGCACTTGCTCTTGTAATTTTGATAGATCATGTTGCAATTATTCATCTTCATGAGTCATAGTAGAGTATTCTCAGAGCTTAATGGGTGTTGAATTATTTTTAGGAGGCATTTTAGAACTTGTTACTGATATCTATGCTCGATCACTTAAAACTAATTTTTCAAACAAGGCGTATGCAATTTGAAAAAAATACACACCTTTTTCTTGCTTTTGAGGAGCTTGATATTGAAATTGAATTATATCTGTAATTGTGGATCTTCAATATCTCAAATTCGATCCTGTAGTATCCCTCGAAATCTTCTTTCGAATTCCATAGGTCTGACCTAATTTGGATACTTCAAGCCAAATTTATGTCGAATCTCCCACAATGACCAAATTGTAGACTGGTTAAGTATAGCGCACTTGTACGGTGTGCCATGTCTCACTGTTTCCTTCTTCAGCTTTGAAATTGTTACACAGGAAACTAAATTTTTTGTGCTTGTGGCCACATTTTATAGAATTCAAATCCCATGCTCAAAGAGAAAGTTATGACAATTTTCCCAAGGTCACCTCTTTGAAATGAAATTCGAGAGCCTGAACAAGCCCTAACTTCCACAAATCATATCTTCGCAAATATTTCGTACGAATATTTGAGATTTTTAATGGTAGTTCCTCAGGATTTTTTCTTTTCTCTGAAAATTTTCAAATTTTGAACCTTTGTAGAAAAAAATGTTATAGCGAAAATTCCACGATATCATGTTTAGGTGAAATTCAGGATCCTGAAAAAACCATAACTTCCATGGATCATATCGCCGAAAATATTGCGAACCAAAATCTGAAATTTCTACATAACATTCCTCAGGAGTTCATCTTCACTCTGTAAAAATTTAAGCTTTTTAACCTTCATTGAAAAAATGTTAGAGCGAAAATTCCACGATGACCTATTTGGAGCAACGAAACCCTAGAATCCAAAGCTCTGATACCAAATGTTATGAAACCAGCTCCAAAAATAGAATAAAAGAGAGATCAATGCCTTAGAATTCAGCCACTTCGAGGGGTAAACCTTCAATATATTACATAAATGAACAATTCTTGGATGGTACAAATGAAAAAAACTCCTTCTATATATAGGTGTCCATGGGGTCACAATCTAATCCTAGCCAACCTAACAATAATAATGTAAGTGAACAATAATAACAATATGGGGGTTACACGGGTACAACAATAACAATAAGGGGGCTACACTAATAATATGGGGACCTAACAGTGGCTTTTCCATGGAGACTTGATAAAATGTGGTCTCATACTCCCTCCATTAATATCCTCCTGGCCTTTGCCACTTTCTTTTTACATTCATCAAGATTTGCAGCATCTGTCACAGCGGGTTTTGGAACATAATTGTCAATGAATTCTTTCAAGCCATTGTCTTCGAGTATTTCCTCCATCATGTCCTTCCAATCAATATAGTTGAAGCTACACTCGAGTTCATACTCCAATCTCAAGCCATCGAAATCCATTTCGATCCTAAACTAGCTGTAGCACCAAGAAATTCTTTCGGAAAAATCGAATTCTATCTAGTCACAAACTTAGCTTCTCCTTCACTATTCTGATTTCTTGTGTTCTGATACCATGTATAAATTATACAACAATAATTTATATCATATATTCAATCCGATCTAACAATGTGTTAAATCTAGATATTGAATCACTTCTACAAATCAATTGCGGAATTAAAAACACAATCGCATATCACATGAAGCAAAAAAGAATCAATCAAACACGACACAGATAATTTCTCGGGGAAAGCTTGCTAATCAAAACCCCAATATATTCTATCGTATATTCAACATGGATACATGAAACAATTACATACAACTCTTCTCACAAGAGCCCTCTTTTACTTAGCTAATTGTCTCACACTGTCCTAGACAAAAATTACCAATACTTAGCCAATTCTCAGCCATATGACAGCCTTCCTTGCTTGTGCAATTCATGTGGAATGAAATCCCTATTCCATAGAATTTTTTCTGTCCTTGACTGTGCAAGGATCATGGGAAATCCAAAATGGTTGTTTGGTTGCATGGGTGCAACCCAATAATCCTACAATTGATAGTCAACTTCCCTTTCACCTAGATCTCAACTGGGTCTCCACTGGAGCTGACATGCATGCAAATAATAATAGGAAATCCTTAGTTGCATGTGATATCACTGATTATGAATTAAATAATATTTAATTCACTTGATCTCTCACTATTGTATCAAACAGTTACAACTAGCATAACTAAGTTTAACTCACTTAACTGAGTTAAATTGATTATAACCTACATTAACTAATGCACCACTGCACTTCGAACTCTGTTGCAACTAGAATTACTCTGCATGCCTCAACAACTACCCTCAACTCAAAATTCATGAGCTAATTGAGTTTATCACACTCAGATAAATATTACAAGTTATTTTGAGATTAGATTACATTTTATTGTCCATCTTAATTAATGGATAACTAAAATATACATGCACCAAATTTATCCCACACCAATGTAGGTGTTGTTAAGACCTGTGGTCCCACACTAGTGTAGGTTCTACTTGGACCTCCTGGTCCCACACTAGTGTAGGTGCTGAAATTTCTTGTTGAACTTCAACAAGAAGTCCTCAATGGGGACTTTGACCTAAAACATGATGACTCAAGCATGAAACCCTTGCTCAAATAAGTCATAATAAGAATAATAATGTTTTTCTTTTCATTTTTTTCATAATTACATTTCATTATGGCTCAAATACAATTATGAATACCAAACCTAGTTACATTTTTCAACATGAAGAGACCTATTGGCTACAAATGGATGTACAGGATTCAATAAGAACAAGGCATAGTTGTTTAAAAATGGTTCTCTTAGTAAGAGGGATATTGACTACGAGGAGACAATTATTTTTAGGCATGGAAAGTTAATTTAGGTTGAAGATCCATCAAAGAATATCAAGAGTGCCTTCCCCGACAAAGATTTGGAGGAATAATTCTACATGTATCAACCATAAGGTTTTCAAGTTTCAAAGAAACAAAATTTTGTTTTCAAACTAAAAAAACCTCTATATTTCCTGAAGAAAACACCCAATTCTTGGTATATTAATATTGATAGGTACTCAGATGAACATGGATTCTATTGTAATTTTATCTTTTTACTAGTCATATGTATGGAAAACGTCATCATTACAAGTAGTAAGGCAAGTGTTTTAGAATAATCTTATATGAGTATAGATTTTGAAATGATTGATATAAACTTCTACATTACTATCTAAGGGTAGAGGTTTGGAAAATAGGAAGTAGAATTTTTTTCTCACAAACAAAATATGCGAAGAGTTTACTCAAAAAATTCAGAGTGATAAATTGCGAAATATCGACTACACCTACAGAGAAAAGGTTGAAGCTTTCAACCAAGACTGAGTCAAAAGTAGTTCATGAGTCAGTTTATATGCAACTAGTTGGGAGATTGAAATACATTAGATCCATTAGGCCTAATTTGAGCTACATTATGAGCTTTATTTCCAAATTCATGACAATACTGAAAGTGGAAATTAAACTATAGCAAAGAGGGTGTTGAGAAATGTGAAAGGGACACTTGAATTTAGTATTTTGTATAGAAAAAATAAAATACCCTAGGTTGTGTGCTTGTACAAATTCAGATTGAGCAAGTTCTACAGACAAAAAAAAACCACTTATTGATATATGTTCAGCCTTGGCACAAGTCAAATCACATGAACCAGCAAGAAGTAGCATGCACTAGCGCTTTCAATGACTAAAGTAGAATATTGAATAGTAGTGAAAGGAGTGTGTGAGGAAATTTATCCCAAGAGGATGATTTCATACATGAAGATGCAGCAAACAAAGCCATCGTCCCTATTCTACAACAATCAGAAAGTGCCCAAACTATCCAAGAATCCAATATTCCAAGAGCATAACAAACATGTTGATATATATTATCACTTCATCGAACAGTTTAAAGAGGTTGGATCATCAAGCCATAGTATTTTCCCTCAAAGGAAAAAACTATAGACATTTTTACCAAATCTTTGGGCCATAAGAAATATGTAAAATCTCAGGATAAGATTGGTGTGGTTAGTAGATTTACCATTAAGGGAGGCTATTAGAGTAATATCAAATTAGTAAATAGTCAATTATATATCATACATAATCATTAATAAAATCATCTCGACTTTAGGTTATTTTATGTGTTTATCCTTTATGTCACTTCAGTGTTTTCTTGGTCTATCCCACATTCATAAAGTGGATTGACTTGACTAGCTCATAGTCATTTATAAGGAGGATTTCACTCATTTTATTAATTCAAATTGAATAACTACCTCGAGTTTATCTTGGTTTTCTTTTTGTTTGATTTTTTTTTATTTCCATAGTTCTTTCATTCTCTTTTAAAGAAGAAAATGAATTCCATGAAGTGGTGTTTTACATTGCATGGTTGTGTCATCCTTGGCTATCCTTGTTGAATGGAAAGAAAATTTATCTTGAAACAAGTTCATTAAATTGTCTATTTTGAATTATGTAAACTACCCAAGGTTAACCACACAACTTTGGGTGTTCTAAGAACACATTTATGCACCAATTAGTCATTTCATATGCAACTAAGTTTTAAGGTTATTCGACCCACAGCCTTAGAAGAGTATTTGACAAGTCAATTTCTTTAAAAAATCTCAAATATGTGTACCTCTAGGTGGAAGGAGACAAAAATGTTGCCTTGAAATTGTAATACATCAGCCTCCCAAACCCCTATTTCAAATGTCGAATCCCAAAGCACAAATTAATCAATATCCTCTAATGACAAGGTGGGAAATCTTTAAGTGGAGTTCTTGGGGTTACCCACAGAATTTTGTAAGTTCCTAGAATGCATTTATACATCGATTGGTAATTTAATATGACATGAGTCTACAAGGTTCTTCAACCCACACCTTTAGAAGAGGATTTGACAAGTCAATTTCTTTAAAGATCTAAAGGAATTTGTGTGCCTCTTGTTAAGAAATCCAAGGAGTGGAACTTAAATGATTTCTCTTATTATGACATTATCTTGTGATGTTTTCATCATTATTATTTATTCTTTCGATTTATATTTTCTTATCATCAAGACAAATTCCAAGCAATAAATAGAAGAGGACACAAGATGTAGGCATGCATCCATGGAAAAACCCTACTCTAGGGGAAAACAAGGTCAAAATTATTCCTTAAGTAGATTCAAAAACAAGATGATATGACCCAGACCCTTACAAATTAGAGTCAAGACTACCTCCATCCATCAATTAAACCTTTTCATGTTACTCACTGAGATAGCACTGAAATTTTTCCATTGGGATAACATCGAGACCTTTTTTATTATGGTAGCACCAAGAATTTCAAGACCTTCTCACTGTGGTAGCACCGAGATATTCTCACTGTGGTAGCATTGAAACCTTCTCACTATGGTAGCACTGAAACCTTCTCACTGTGGTAGCACCGAATCCTTCAATGTGATGTATCACTGAAATTCCCCACTGTAATTCGCATTGTCTCTCATAGAGGTATGTTGAACTTATCTCTGAAAATCATCTTTGCAATTTGACCTCAACTTTTGTGGTCAATGTAAGCTCACCTAAACTATGGTCACTGTAAAGCAATTTCATCTTTGCAATTAACCGATACTTTTCCACTGTAATATCACCGAAATGTATCTACCATAATAATATCAAAATTGTATCATTGTAATAGCACTGAAACTGAACACTGGGATTTATGAATCTTAGCTTCTGTGGTTACCCGAAATTATCTCTGCAATTAGTCTAATTTTCTGTGTTCTGGTAAATAAAAGACCTTATACTCATATATATAGTTGTCTCCAAGTGAAATAAATCGACATGAATCTTTTGAACAGTTGTGTCTTCATAAGGTTAGATCGACTTGAGTTCTCTTATGGAAGCCAACTTGATGATTATTCTTTTGAGGCTGACATCAAGGAGACTTTTATGGAGGAGGAGTTCAACATGATAAGATAGACTTTTGACTAAATTCTAAAGAATACAATGGAGGCTTGACCTATGACAATAGACCCAAGCATGAAACCCATTCTTTAACAAGTCAATTAAAATAACAATAAATTATTTTTAACAAATATATTACATTTTTACTCAAGTACAATTTATGAAGACCGAACCTAGTTACATTTTTCAACACCTCTAGGTGGAAGGGGGAAATTTTATAATCCATCCAATCCAATACATCAACCTCAAAAACCCCTACTTCAAGAGCAATATCCCAAAGAAAAAAATTAAGGATTGTCATGTAATTGTGAAGAGAAAAAATGTTGGAAATCAAGCCATTTGGAATGTCTAAGGTTAGGCCTCCACAGCCTCACCTTTGACACACAATGAAGTTTTGTTGATGGTTATAAATAAGGGTAAAAATATTTAGGTCTAAAATGCTTATCTCACCCTAGGACCTAGCTTTTTCCCTAACCCAACTCTTAAGAAGATTACAAACTTGGTTTTGGTCAAGGAGCATAATGGGCCCTCCTAGCCCTCCTTTCAAGGGGTGGAAACCATAGTGCTTTAATTTGATCCCCGTGCCTTAACTCTCAATGGATTATAAATGTGGGAGATTATTTATGGAAACCAAAGAATAGAACCCTAAATAATTAGTTTTTTCCCCTGTTACAAATTGTGACCTTTCCAAATGCCTTGCAACCCTCATAGGAAAGGCGACAATTGATCTCCATGTTGAAGTTCGCAATGAAGGTATTATCATGTTCTGTTTGAAGTCTTACAAACCCTTTCCCTAAATCTATTGTTTGTAGATTTTTGGGATCATGATTACTGTTAAACCAAAACCCACAGGTGTTAGTAAAAGGACACATCACCAAAGTTTATGGATCATCGAGATGCAGTTAAGCACATGTCATGAAACAAATAGGGAGCGCTAGATTATCCAATGCCCAAAAATATCCCCCCAACACGGGTTGAGGGTGTTTCGAACTAAATACTTGTGTCTCTAATACCACTTATTGGAATCACGATTATCATTACACCAAAACCTACAAGTGTTAGTAAACAAATGCATTGCCAGAGTTAATGGATTCTTGAGAGGTGGTTAAGCACATGTCACAAAACACACAGGGAGCGCTAGATTATCCAATTCCCACCATAGAGTATATGAAAGCATTTCTGAGTTATATATTTTGTCTCTACAAGAATTTAAGGTATTTGGTTTTATTCTATAGACAGAATTTCAGATAATTTTACCAATTTTTTCTCTTTATATTAACCATGTTGAAGGTAAAGGAGGAAAAACCCTCCTAATGTTCTTAACATTGGTAGTTGTCTTTATTGGTCACTGAATTAATCCAAAAGATTGTGTTATCAAGGGATATTTTGATATTGATGTCCAACACGCCTCAAATGATGCACAAGAGGGAGAAGCCTTGTGAGATTTCGCAATCGATGCACTCCCAAAATCCATATGGTTGTCATGTGTAGACTAACAATGTTGAGACTGAAGAAGAATTTTCACATATCCAAATATCACCAAGGGGTCAAATAGCCTAGAATGGCATGAAGGCAAATCTCGGGCTATATGACCCCAACAAATTCCATTATTAGGATATCCTTGTGTTCTAGTTTTGGTCCAAATTTCAAATAATGTAGTAAAGGAGTATTAAACCAACTATACCAAGCCATTTTTTAAGAATAACTATTTTTATTCTTTGATTACAAGAGATGAAGACTTGTTCCAGTGTTGGGAAAACTTCCTCTACATGATCATTGGCGTATTTTTTTCTTCATCCCCTAAGAAAGGGGAGCAAGGCCAAAGAAAATCCCCAAAGTCAAGATTTATGCTCAATATATCCTATTAGCCATGCATATAAATGGGTAGCAATGAGAGAATTGTTTTCTCGCATGATGAATATTTCTAGCTAGCAGCTTCAAATGATCCTCAAATAGAAACTTCTCAAATGCCTCTCACCCATTCATTGATTATCCCATCCACTTGATTAGCATGCTCTTCCAATGAATGTAATTTAGTGACAATGAGGTACATTAGCCATTGTTTCATACAAAAAATTTATATTTAATGTTCAATACATTTAAGTAAGGATCATGGATTGAAATTAGATAATGGATCATGATACTTGGAAGTTATACTTGAGTCCGTATTTCACCTTGGGGATTTTCCTTCGCTATCTAGGACAGGTACAAATACAAGGCCTTGATCTAAGTAGCATGTCCACATCCTTCCATAATTAACACTTTCCATTTGTCCCTATTTTGTTGTCCTTTATTTCGTTTTGTTGTTGTTAATTTCTTGTACTGGTTCCTTGTTTGCCTCATCCTATAACAAGAGGGGATTGGAAATGCTCAGAGGTTTTTGTAGCTACAAAAAAGAAATAAATTAAATGCATGTGCTAAAGTTTAAAATTCAAAAACGTGGCAATGGATGAATATAAAATCAAAATACAAAATTAAACTTGAGCTCTACCCCCGTATTTTAGGTCTTCATCGTAGTCTCATGTATATCATGTATATTTAAAGTAAAAAGAGACTTAAAGAAAACATCCCAACCCCTATGAACAATGAATTGCCCATTTTAAAAGGGGATAAATAAAATAAATGAAAGCTTGTTGGGTAATCTAATCAAAACAATGAAAAGTGCAAGTAGAAAGTGGAAAAAGCAATGTCAAGGAAAGGCTATCTCAAGTAATGTAAGTTCTCCCTCATGGATGAGGGTCTCGCATAACCCATGTATAAGACTATGACACCTCTCATGTAGAACACCCCAAACCATATCAGTTATCTCTCACACCAATTAAATGAAGAGTCAACCTAGGAATTGGTCCTCCCCCTAGGGACGAGAAAATCTAATAGGTACATTTGATGATTCTCCCAAACCTAAATATGGAAACTTTTATAAGGTCTTAAGCTAGTGTGAAGCTTGAAAAAGATACTTTGTATGATATACTTACATCGCTTTAACATTGAATATGGTCCACTTTTTATGCTTCAATGGCTCTTGTGTCCATACTAATTGATCTTTCTTAAAGCATTGAGCTTGCATTTAATAATTCTCTAGAAATGTTGATGGTCCTTTCAAGGATGTTGTTGATGCTTCTCCTACATTTCATGGATAGTTATTTCACACCCTTTGGAGACACTTCCACTTCATGATGGATGTTGTACAATTGATGTAGAGAATTGGGCTTGATGATGACTTGGAAAACCTCCAAATGCCCTCCTCCACCCTTGGCACCTTGGGCATTTCTGTAGCAACAGAAGTTGTAGATTTGGTTACGGTAGCAGCAAGACTTGCAGATTTGTAGGCTTAATAGCAAAAGCAGCTTTAATTATAAAAATACACGAGGTATTTATAATAATAAATATTTTATAGATATGATATAAGACATTTGAATGATTACAATGAGGTCCCGCTTTTATACCTATGTAGGTACCTTTTCACGAATGGGCATGTCTTTTAGACATGCCTTTTCATTAACCTAATGACTATTTAACATAATCCTAATTGATTAACTAGTAATTACATTTATTTGTATTTATTCTATTAATGACTATATTTATTACTCTAGTTATGAATTAGGTTCATAACATTGCCTCCTTCTCGAAAAGCTTTGTCCTCAAAGCAACTTTTCGACAACTTTCTTCACTGGAACTATCTGCTAAGCATGTCTTTAATCACTGGTACCTTCCTTTTTTTCTTTTTTTTTTAACTCATCCTTATAATTCCTTCATTTTTTTTATTTTTTTTTTAACTTTGGATTATTTGTGACGCATATATATCTTTCTTGTAGAATTCTCTTTATACATCTTCTTTGAACTCCATCCATGTTTTTTTTTTTTTTAATAGTAAATTAATTAATTAAATCAATATATATACATATATATAATATATATATTTTTTAATATATATATATATATTATATAATTTAATATATATATATTATAACGTTTGTTTTATTTTTTTGATACGATTTTAATTAAACCTAAACTGTTCTTAACGTTGATGACAGTCCGTTACACCGTTTGGCAAACTCGTCCGGCTAAGACGTCGACTTGTTTCAAAAATAAAAAACTCGTTCACCCAATTCTTTTAACTACGCCACTCGGACCTCTGTCAAGAAATCCAAAAGGCTGATTCCATCTCCCGCATTGAATGCAATGCAATGCCTCGTCGATCTCTACATCCAAAATGCAATCCGGTTAAGCAAACGTGACCCTACGAATCTCATCAACGTTGTTCACAATCTCATGCCGGAAATATTGTTTTAGCAATCTACATGCACGCGGCGAAATAATGAACCACCTTCCCCGCTCAGGAAACACAGTATGGAAGTGCGTGGCCAAGTAATAAAGGACACCCTTCCCGTGATCGAATAGATACCTCTCCGCCTTCGCCGGCAACAGCAGCAGCACGAAAATTTTGAGCGCGAGGTGAGGAGTTGGCGCGACTTGAGTAAAAATTGCTGTCGTACTTATTCACAGGTCTTGAATAACACAGGGTTGTACAAAAAAAATAGCAAATTCGGTTGCCGCAGCATTACGTCTTCCATCCACAAGTTTAGCAAGATGCAGGTTATATTCTGTAAGGTTAATTAGTTCAGAACGAATAAGTGCAACAGTTATATCCTTGTTGAATTTGCGTTCCTCATCTGAATAAACACCCCAGCTTGTCAGTTCCTTCAAAACCCGTTTGCAAACATCACGAATGGTCACCAATACAGTAATATGGGTTGAAATATGTAAGCTGCTTGATGGATTCTTGTACAATCTCTTAAAAACCTTCTGTCCTAGTGCCAGAGCTTCCTCATCTCTACTGACACATTGCAAAATAATCTCTGGAATCTCTGAGACAAGTCCTTGAATTTCATGATCGCTAGCACCCTTCGAGATTGCAACCTCCAACTGTTTTTTGCCCGTCATCCGATTCATTTCGGTTTCAATTCCAGTTTTCGATTTACCTGCCTCAACAACAAATACATTGGATTCCTCCAATATCTTTTGCAGATTTATTCCAAAAGTAGAAATTTGATCATCGTATCGATAATTCAAAAGCATAATATCCTCTGGCCTAAGGGGATGCTTAGGAAGAGATTCCAATGAGTCAAGGTAAAAGAACTGAAAAATTGGATGAAACTTTCCTGAGCAAGCTTTCACGACCTCTTGGGCAACAATTCCACCGAACACTGCTGCCATGGGATTTAACGCTGCATGGCAACCACTTGAAAAATGTCTTAATACATGTTCATCAATGGTGTTTAATTTCTGGTCACTTGATGTTTCATTAATAGATGTTGCCAAGGATACTACTTTGGTAGCATCTTCCTCTGATGAAGGAGTAGGAAAACGCCCAAACTCACACACAATTTTATCTAGAGCATGAACAGCCTTACCATTAACTACAGAAACAGATGGTGCTAAAAGGGCATTTGGAGAAGCTGTGCTAGAAATATGCTTTACATGTATATGAATTGGTCTTCTTGTCATCATTTGCCTGTTGTCCTGACAGAAAGGTTCAACCACATTCACTACTTCACCTTGTTTTGTTTCTTCACAAGTTTCTTTCAAAACAAAGGATGAAACTTTCTTCTGTTCATTACTTTTTCCAACGTCTTTAATAGTTTTCCGGCTAGCAGAATCATTTTTACATTTAACATCTACATCATCATTATAATCTGCTTCATAGTTATAAATTTTTTGGATTGCACACTTATGTCCTGTGAAATATTTATCTCCACATTTCCAACAATTCTCTTCCTTTTTACTTTCAATACTAGTTGGTTGTTTTCCTTTTTTACGCATTGGTGGGGGAATGTATTTACTTGAATTTAACATGGATGTTCTACTTGATTTTTCCTTGGCATAACTAACTGCTTTCTCATTATTACAGCATTTTTCATCTTTCTGTTTTTCATGATTTTCTTCTCTATTATGGATTACTGCAGAAATTTTTTTAAGACCTGCAGAAAAATTTTTAAGACCGTTTGTGAATTTTGCACAAGAATTCTCTAATTGTTGAAGCTTTTCTTGAACTTTTCTAATCTGCTCAATTATTTTGGGATCTTCACGTAATGACACATAGTGTGGTAGTTTATGTCCATAGGCTTGTAAACTACGTTCGTAGGCTTGTAAAACAATGTTATGTGCCATTGCTTCAACTTGGGTTCAATATGGCTCTGATACCACTGAAGCGTCTAACCTGTACGATAGATTCCTGGGCAGCTAGATAATCAGTTAATTTCTGTAATTCCTGATTCCTCAACATCGTTCTGTACGATTACTGCCGTACGTGTATGGTCCAACCGTACGATCAATCAATGCTGCAATGCTTTAATTCCTGTTTTGTCCGATCACAGCCGTACTGGCTGCTCTAGCTCTAATACCACTGGTTGGAGACCTTTATCAGCAGATAAAGAAATGCACCTGAAGCTTCTAACCTGTACGATAGATTCCTGGGAAACTAGATAATCAGTTAATTTCTATAATTCCTGATTCCTCAACACCGTTCTGTACGATTACTGTCGTATGTGTACGGTCCAGCCGTACGATCGATCAATATTGCAATTCTTTAATTCCTGTTTTGTCCGATCACAGCCGTACTGGCTACTCTAGCTCTGATACCACTGGTTGGAGACCTTTATCAGTAGATAAATAAATGCCAATAGGACTTGAAAAATAGACAACAAAAACAAAATCAGGTTCATGAGGTAATTTTAATATCTTCTTACTGACCCTTTTGGTCGAATAAGAAGAAAAGATTAAAGCTTCCTTTAAATAGTCATTTTTCAATGTAGGAGGTGTCTTTAGTTGATTCTTTTCTTTTGATTTCTTTTTTGAATGCTCCCTTGCTGATGACCCTGATACTAAAACAAAATCACCTTTGGAATTTTTATGGCCAGAGGTTTTTAATTTTAGTTTTGGAGTGAAAACAGAGGCACAAGCTGCATCCGTATCAACAATTGGCACTGACTGAGCTGAAACAGTTGTGCATATCATTGATTGTTTGATGTCATTAGTAAATGATGGCATTATTTGAGATTGCAATGATCCAAGAACTGGATGAGGTAGCATTTGTTTCTGAATGCAATCAACATCATTAACAAAACCACTGCTGGTCCTGGTTGTTAATGAAAGCAGGCTGGGTTGATCACTGTATCCAAAAGCTACTCTCTCTTTTGCTTTGCTGCAATTATCTTGGTGTTCATTATTCTCTTTATTTTTAACTATATTAGATGAGCTTCCTAAACTTGATATTGAATTATATGTACTATCAAGACTAACACGATGTCCAGAATGACAAACTTCACTAATGGCAATCTCATTTCTTGTATAAAAGACACATTTATGTCCTGTGAAATATTTGTCTCCACATTTCCAACATTTCCCTTCTTCTTTACTTTCAATATTAGTTGGTTGTTTTGCTCCGATACCACTGTAGCGACGGCAGTTGTATATTTGGTTACGGTAGCAGCAAGACTTGCAGATTTGTAGGCTTAATAGCAAAAGCAGCTTTAATTATAAAAATACACGAGGTATTTATAATAATAAATATTTTATAGATATGATATAAGACATTTGAATGATTACAATGAGGTCCCGCTTTTATACCTATGCAGGTACCTTTTCACAACTGGGCATGTCTTTTAGACATGCCTTTTCATTAACCTAATGACTATTTAACATAATCCTAATTGATTAACTAGTAATTACATTTATTTGTATTTATTCTATTAATGACTATATTTATTACTCTAGTTATGAATTAGGTTCATAACAATTTCCCATTAGAGCTAGGAAATTTCTCCCACATGTTCAAGTGGTACCCTATTGCATGATGTGTGGCTTGAGGAGGAATACATTTGACTTGAGAGGGCATTTATTAATGACGAGAAATGACTTTTGATGAGGAGGCATGCCCCTTGGACTATTCGTTGCACATTTTTATGGAGAGACATGCCTTTTGAGGATGGCATCACCCTTTTAAGGCCTCAATAATCACAAGTGTTTCCTTTTTAAAAGGATTTTTCATGTTTTATCATTATAACTTGATATTTGAGACTATTTTGGGGGTCGACTTAATGACCTATCCACCTTGTATCATGGATTTGTTATATTTTAGGGGATTTTAACCTAATTTGGGATTGGTTGCACTAGTATATAAGGGAAAACTCTAGTATCATTTATATCATTCCCAACTTGAGAGACCTAAATTTTTTGGATTCCTATTATTTTCCCTAGTTCACTATGGAGCACTAATTGAGCGTCTTTCTTAGGGACTTCATTAGTGTGGATTTGATGTATTTTCATAGTTTATTATGGTGAATCTTGGATGAATGTGTGGTAAATATAGTAGGTTAACTTCTTTTATCCTATATAATGTTTTATTGGATGACTGTATCAAGTATTAAACATGTTAAAATATTATTTGTTTCATTATCTATCTTAAATAATCCCTTATTCCAAGTCTTTGAGGAAGTAGCATCATAGTTTCTTCCCTTAATTAATTTCTGGAAATTGAAAGCCTTGATTCAAAACCCTAGGATTAGTAGATTAACATACCCTAGTACTTTTGAGTTGTGTATCCACTCCAATTTTTTCCTATGGATGTTTGTTCCTAAACTCCATTAGCCCAAATATTGAGATGGCATTAGTCCTTTCTCTTTTTTGACAATCAATTATACTCTTAAAATCATTTTTTATTGTTTTCGGGTAAATTAGGGTTTTACTACATAAAAAGAAAAAAAAAAGCATATATTCTCAACATTTATTGACTTGGATGTTAATGTCCTAGGGTTAGGAATTATTTGATAAGTAAAAGATACATTTCATGTGCATTTTCTAGCCATTAATTAGGTTTGGAAACAAGGTTTTATTTGTTTTTATATGCCTCTTTGACCACTCAAACTTTGTTGTAATTTAGCCTCTTATTTGATTTTTATCTTAGCCGTCATTTTATAGTTTCCGAGGCTAAATTTGTCACTTTCATAAATTGTTATATTGTTGCAATTTCTAGTTTCTAAGCTAATTTATTATAGAAAAATTGTAACTTCTTGATTGTGTGTGTTTGGGAACCTATCTTGGGCCTCTATTGATTGACATAAGCTTCTAGAAGAGCCATAGAAACATTTTAACTCAAATATGGAAATTATTCACTAATCCACCTTAAACTAAAAATTCATATCTTTAATCTTTAATGGAAAAACATTATAGAACCCTTAGGGGACACTTAGCTTAAGTTGACTGGATTATTTGGTCCCTGAGATATACTAGGGAATCCCCCCTTGTGTTGGATTGTTTCCATCACTAAAACAAGGGGAGCAGTTGCTAAGGTGACATTGGTGACACTTCCATTGTTGCATTTTATTTTGGTCACCTAGTGCACTAGCATGCTAGATTTCACAGTAACATCTCTTGTCTCAAACAACAAGCATACAAGGAAGCAATCAAACACATTTGAAAACTTATGTCATAACATAAAGACCCTAAAGGATGGATAGTTTGGTGGGTGGGATGCAATCAATTGGATCATCAATTTTTTATAGAGTTATTAGAGGCATCTCACTAATGTTAGAAGAATGTACAATGTTATGGAAGAGGAATCAAAACAAATTTCTTTACAAAAATAGCTTAGCCCTGTTATGAGTAGACCCAAGGAAAATATTCAAACCTATGACATTTCTAGAATTAAAATAAATTTACAAATCTTCTAGGGTGAAAATTCGATCTAGATTACACTCAGTTAAAAAGGGCAATGTTACAGCAAAATCTAGAACCCTAATGCAAAACTATGTCACATGGTTCGAGTTTGAATTCGACAATGATTAAAGTCGATTTGAATTTTCATTTCTCGATAAGGTTTGTTATTAAATTAAATTATATATATATATATATATAGTTTATTAACATTTATTTTAACTTACGAAACTCTACAACCTATCAACTAATATTCACACTAATTTTTAAAATATAACACTTTATATCTATTTTGTAGGAAACATTCGGCTTGACCTCATTTTTGGGCAGAAACAATACGAAAATGTTGAAACATATTTGGTACAGCCTAGAAACATGTTTCACGTTGTATTACCACGTTTCACGTAGGAGAAACGAGGCCCAATATGACCTAAAACACATTTGCAGGTCGTACGGCCACGTTTCTCCCTTTAAGTGGTGCCTTTTTGGTTTTTTTTTTTTTGGTGAATAAAATATATTTTGGATGCTCTTAGATGGCTCTCGCAAGTTATAAAAATACTCTCGCCTCATTCCCTCATCACATTAATTGGCCAAGTTGTTTCACTTGGAGACGAACAATTTTAGCAAGGAGAAAAGAGGAAGAAATAAGTGGTTTCAACTAGGGCTTTTTCAATAGTGAGCAAAGGAGATTTCAGAAGAAATAGAATGACATTTGATAAGCAGATTTGGAGTAGGGAGTTTCTGGCTACGACATTCTTGGTTTTTGGTTCAGCTACAACCACTTTTCTCATCTTTTATGGCATTTTTGGGTAGCTTCACCTACAAAAAATTAATTTGGGTAAGAAACATTTATTTTATTATTATTTTCCAACCATTTCTTCTATTTTTCAAGGGTTTATGCTTCCAAAAATATGAATTTTTTTATTTATTTTTTTTTTTTGGGGGGGGCAGCAATGGCTTCCAACCAAGGTGCAATTTCAAGCCCCAATTCCAACTCGAGGGTTGAATATTATCCTATTTGTATGCATGTTTAGAAGATTCAAATATGTGGACGTGGTGGCTCATGGGAATGGCGATGTAATCTTTGTAGTAATTCGCAAAAGGGCTCCTACCTAAGAGTGAAGGCACGTCTTTTGGATGGTGGAGGACAGGGGATTACAGGTTGCACAAAAACAACATACCCATTGGTGAGGATCGCATATCATAGATAGTATATGAGGCAGATGAAATTAAAAGAAGGCATGAATAGCTTACTCAAGCTACTCCTCAAGCTCCACTAAACATTGGCCCAAAGATTGTAGTTGAAGCAAGGAAGAGGAAATCCACTCAACAACAAGAAAAACCACCATCCAAAAATACCATAGGGGCATCCACTTCAGTTCAAGATAGCAGAATTTCTAAATTGGTGAATGTGCAAGCGAGAGAAGAATTTTATTCCAAAGTGGCTAGGTGCATATATGCATGTGGTATCCCATTCAATGTTGTACACTCTCCTTATTGGAAATATATGATAAAGGTAATTAACAAATATCCTCAAAGGTACAAGGGCTCAACTATGAGAAAGTCAGAACTCAACTTCTCAAAAATGAGAAGGAGCTTGTGGAGGATATCTTATCACCAATTTGTTCTTCCTGAAGAAGCTTAGGGATTACCATAATCTCAAATCAATGGAGATATACAATGTGCAGACCATTGATAAATATCATTTCCACTACACCAAAAGGAGAATGTAATATTCCCAAAATTTAGACCTCGTATAAATGGAATATTATAGTTGGTTTTATCTTTATATAAATGAATAAATGGGTAGGGAGGCCCATTGACAAAAATAATAGCATTCCTCATGTGAAAAGAGGAATGATAAGCAGCTGGAAGGAGCACATTTAGCTGTGAAAAAGGAGGATATCATGTTGATTCAATCATCTTTGACCAAATCAACATATGATGTCTAGATACATTGCATCTCCTTGATAAACTACGCAGATTTGGTGGAGGACAACTTGCATGAGCTTGGAGGCAAATGTGGATGGGACCCAATGAGAATAGGTTCACTTGCTATATATGGAGAGGATGGAAGTTTTTTTCCATTCATGTTTTAGATTATTATTTGTCTGCTTAGACTTGGCTTTCTCTTGCTGTTTAGCAGGGTTGCAGTGTTGTTGAGCATCGGGTGTTCCCGAGAAAGAATCCCACCTCTTCCCTTGAGAGGCCTCTTGGGAGAGTATTGTACTGATTTTTTCCACATCTAGACATGAGACCAAGCAGCAATGTTCAGTCATAGCGTTATTTCTATAGCATTTTAATGTTGTGTTGCAGGGTGTTGCAGTGGAAGATTGATCATTCCACTCCCGGGTTTGTTTCTCACTAGAGGGTGCCTTCCTTCTCTTGAGAGATCAGCAAAGGATATTTCTGAGCTTATTTCATATCTTGGCACTTGGCCAAAGCACCTCTACTCTCCTACAGTGTAGTCCCTTGCAGGAACTGCATCCTTTTCTAGAGAGTTGTTGCAGCAAGGTTATAGACCTTGTTTCTAAGCTATTTTCCTATGGAAAGGGCCAACCCTTCTCCAGAAAAGCTAGAAAAATGGGATTCTTATCCCTCTTATACATTATTCAGCCATATCCATGTAATGTTGCAGTGAGACTGCATTATTTTTGAGCTGAATAAATCAGATCTGCTCTTTTTGTACATGTGTCTCAAGAAACCCTTGACGGGTTATCTCTATAATGAAATAAGGAGGCAAGATCTTTGTTTTCTTAGCATATTGTTCCATCAATATCCATATCTATATTTTTCTATTGTAATGTTGCAGAAACCCTCATGGAATAACATTGTACATGCTTCAGTCTTTTCTGCATAATCAAAGTCATGGGATTTGGGTGTTTCTAAGCCATTGTAAGGCCGGGAGACCTGTTTAACATATCAAAAGGGATTTATTTCTGATCCCCTTTTGTATGTAAGATCCTTAATCTATATTATCAGGGATAAAACCGTTATAACGTTTTTAGGGTCTATTTGCTGCTTTTCCCCACTAGGAGACGGTGTATAAAGGCATACTTTTGTTGATATGTTCATAATCTGATGATAGGGTGTTTAAGACACATTTTATGAGATAATTTTCTGCATTACTTTTATTTGTGCTCATGTATTACTGTAGCTCCAACTTTAGAATATCTTAATATATTCTCATTGTTATAGAATTTCCCTATTTTGGGATATTACAGTGGTATCAGAGCATCTTTCTTGGCACAGCCTGTGGATTTCAGCCATTATGCCATCAATAGAAGGGGAGATGTACAGAAAATAGAAGACTCCATTATGTGGAGGAAGAAAGGAAGATAGGCTTACAAAGCTTCTTCCAAGATCTATACAGAGCTTTCAAGAAGATCTAAAGAAAATAAGAATGGAGATGGAATCTCCAAAAGAGTTTGGATCTAGAGCTAGATCTAGATTTGCACATGGTAAGTGTGAGCATGCATCTACACACAATGATGCACAACACAGTCAAATGCTCAAATCTATCATGAGATGGATGAAAGGAGGGAGGATCCCTAAGAGGAAAACTCTTAGTGATTTGTTGCAAGAGTATGAATCTCAAACTGTGAGGTTTAGAGATCATACCACTTTCCAAGAATTTTGCAAGATCCAGGTGAAGGGAAGCAATAATATGGATATATTTCTTCTATCTACTTTTGATGGTTCACCTACATGTTCAGCTAGAGCTTGGTTGAAGGAGCTAGACACCTTTTTGCAGCAACATCAAATTTCTGAAGATGAAGCCATCAGAGTAGAAGCGATGCATTTCAGAGGTAAGGCTTATGCATGGTGGATTTTTGAATCTTGTTCTTTGAAAACTGCAAATAATTCCTCTTATGCAAGATTCATTAAAACTTCGATGGGAAGGTTTGATGGGAAACTTTCTAAGACACATGTATTGGAGCAAGAAAAACTTAAGAAAACAAAAACCTTGCATGTGATGGAGGAAACTATAAACTTCACTCCACTTCAGAAAACCATCGGAGAAGCTAACATCTTGCATCATACATTTTTAGAGGCAAGACCTATATCTCATATTCCTAAACAAGAGGGCATGGAGATCTCTTTTTCACAAGAGGGTCAAATTATTGGAGGGTCTCCCATACACATTGATGAAGATGAGGGAAATAGTGTTGTCACATCTAAAGCACATCTAGTACCTCATGCAAAGGAAGGAAGAGCACATGATCCAACAGGAGGAATTCTTGTATCCTTGCAAGAATTTCCCCTGGATCTCATACATGGAGGTCAAAGCACAATTAATGAGCAGCATGATTGTGAAGCATTGTAGATGGAAGGAGAAGGTAGGAAAGAATGGAAACATCACTTGATGAGAAGCACACACCCTTCTCTATTTCAGAGAACTAATTCAGAAGGGAGGCAGACTAATCTGCACTGTGAAGGCAAGGGCAAGGTTTCCCAACCATATGCACAGTCTACTCTTGACATTGATGTCTCACTACATGGAGGCATTCCACTGGGGAGGCCACCAGATCTAGAGTTGATGAGAGACATCTTGTCTTTGGATTCACCACTCTTGGATTTTGGAGAGGTGAAGAGTTTGCAGGGAAACTTTGGCATGGGGGATGTCAAAGTGGTAGGCAGCAACATGAGGAGAGCTTCACATGCTAGATTACCAGTGTTGTCTCTTGGGAGGATTGATCCATATTGGAGGTCTCAACTCTTGGTAGAGTACTCCAAGGATCTTGGTGATTGTGTGATTCTTGATGACCCTGATGGAGATGATAGATGTATGGTGGATGATATGGTCATCTATTCTTATGGCAGAGTCTTCTTGACTAGAGCTTCTAAGCTCAAGGAGAAGCTGCTACATGCAGCACATGAGGACTTCTTTTCCATGCATTTTGATGCATATCTTTCCTTGGAAAAGGAGTTCATTTGGGAGGGCATCCAGCGTGCCATATTTCAGCATATGGAGAGATGCATAGCCCAGATGGTGATAGAGAGGATGTCACAGCCACTTCCCTACTCTTTGGAGGTGAGGAAAAATTTCTGGTTGAGCCATTTCAGCTCAAGATCTCAAGTACATGATGGAGGATGTACAATTTCACTTTATGTTTTGTACTTATTTTCTTTATATGAGCAGAATATTGTACCAAGGAGGATTATCCCTTCTTGCATATTTTATGATGATGTACTTGAAGCCAATTGTAGCATTGAGATTGGCTATCTCATTGGTGGTTTGTGGGGGAAGCCACATGAATTTTGGTGTGCACCATTGACACCACTTTGTACTTTCATGTTGCTATCTTGTAAAATGATTGTGGCATCAAACAAGTGGTTGGAAAAGCACTTGTTATTGTTTGATTTGATGCAGGCAAAGGATGCACTGCGCTGGTTCCATGTGTGGAACTATGATCAAATTTCCAGTTGTCATGTGACAGCTTGTTTTCATTTGTTTTTGCTTCCATATATTGCTGATATTTCTATGTTCATGGGAAGCTTTGTTTGGAGAGTGGGATATGAGATGGAGATTCCCATTAGGAGTATTATTCTCCCTACTATTCATGTTGTATGTTTCAGGAAGAGCAATGGGCAAACCATGATTTCCACATCACAACTCTTTTCTTCATATGGAGTGAGCCATTTGAAGAACTTGAGTGCTTGGAGGAGGCACTTCATGGCTGAATTATTTGATAGGGTAGCTTGGGCCATTCTTGGGGGCCATATTTTTTCAGCCCAAGGCCATAAACAGCCCCACACTTATCATAAATGGAGAGAGAAACAAATTAAGAGGGGAAAACTAATCTCTCCATGCAGCCCCACTACATTTCACAAACAGGGGGTTGATGATTGTTTTGATGAGCTACCTAGAATGGCTCATTTCATTTGGATGATAGCATGGGTGATGGAATCACTCATTGGGAATAAGATTCCCCATGTTGGTCATCACTCCTACCTTGAGGAGGCCATTGGAAAATAAGGAGATTTCCACTTGCACCTTCCACTTTCTCATGTTTTACACACTTGGGAGGAATCATTGGAGGACAGATTTGTTGATGAGCTATGGTGGGATATATTGATGAGGAGGCCACAAGAAGAGGGAGGGAGAAATTTTGCTCTACCTTTGAATTTTCTTGAGGACAAGCAACATTTTGGAGGGGCAGGACTGTAATATTCCCAAAATTTAGACCTCATCTAAATGGAATATTATAGATGTTTTTATCTTTAGATAAATGAATAAATGGGTAGGGAGGCCCGTTGACAGAAAGAATAACATTCCTCATGTGAAAAGAGGAAGAATAAGCAGCTGGAAGGAGCATATTTAGGTGTTAACAAGGAGGATATAATGTTTATTTAGTCATCTTTGACCAAATCAACATATGTTGTCTAGATACATTGCATCTCCTTGATAAACTGTGCAGATTTGGTGGAGGACAACTTGCATGAGCTTGGAGGAAAATGTGGATGGGACCCAATGAGAAGAGGTTCACTTGCTATATATGGAGAGGATGAAAGCCTTTTCCATTCATGTTTTAGATTATTATTTTTCTTCTTAGACTTGGCTTCCTCTTGATGTTTAGAAGGGTTGCAGTGTTATTGAGCACCGGGTGTTCCCGAGCGGGAACCCCACCTCTTCCCTTGAGAGGCCTCTTAGGAGAGTATTGTACTGATTTCTTCCACATCCAAGCTTGAGGCCAAGCAGCAATCTTCAGTCACAACATTATTTCTATAGTAGTGTAATGTTGTGTTGCAGGGTGTTGCAGTGGAAGATTGATCATTCCACTCCCGCGTCTGTTTCTCAGTACAAGGTGCCTTCCTTCCCTTGAGAGATCAGCAAAGGAGATTTATGAGATTATTTCATATCTTGGCACTTTTCCAAAGCATCTCTACTCTCCTAGAGTGCATTCCCTTGCAGGAACTGTGTCCTTTTCCAGAGATTTGTTGCAGCAAGGTTATAGGCCTTGTTTCTGAGCTAGTTTCCTAGGGAAAGGGCCAACCCTTCTCCCAGAAAGCTAGAAAAAGGGGATCCTTATCCCTCTTATACATTATTTAGCCATTTCCATGTAATTTTTCAGTGAGACTGTGTTATTTTTGAGTTGAATAAATCAGATCTGCTCTTTTTGTACATGTGTCTCAAGAAACCCTTGTCGGGTTATCTCTATAATGCAATAAGGAGGCAAGATCTCTATTTTCTTAGCATATTGTGCCATCAATCTCCAGATATATTTTTTTCTATTGTAATTTTATAGAAACCCTCATGGAATAATGATGTACATGCTTCAGTATTTTCTGCATAATCAAAGTCATGGGATTTGGGTGTTTCTAAGCCATTGTAAGGTTGGGAGGCCTATTTAACATATCAAAAGGGATTTCTTTCTGATCCCCTTTTTTATTTAAGGTCCTTAATCTATATGCTAATGTATCAAACCGTTATTTCCACTTTTTATCACGTAGTTACCTAGGAATAACGTTTTTAGGGTCTATTTTGTTGCTTTTCCCTACTAGGAGACAGTGTATAAAGGCATACTTTTGTTGATATGTTCATAATCTGATGAAAGGGTGTTTAAGACACATTTTATGAGATAATTTGTTGTAGTAATTTTATTTGTGCTCATGTATTTTTGTAGCTCCAACTTTAGAATATCTTAATATATTCTCATTGTTGTAGAATTTCCCTATTTTGGGATATTAAAGAGAATTTTTCTTAAATATGGAAGACTACTCAGGAGAGGTAAAAGATGAATAGTTCATTTCTGATGTTATTATAAAATATATTTAACAAACAGGACCTAACAGGGTGGTGCAAGTTATCATGGATAATGCACTAGTTTCCAAAGTTGCAGGTTTAATTATTGAGGGGAGGTATGACCACATCTTTTGGACACCCTACATTTCCCATAATCTTAATATGATCTTAGAGGAGATTGAAAATAAATTTCCATGGATAAAGTAAATCGCAGGGGAAGTAAGGGATATTTTTAAATTAATCATAAACCACCACCAATCTCAAGCAATATTTCGAGAGTACTCCAAATTGGAGTTGTTAAAAGTTGTTAAGACAAGATATGCCTCAAAATTCCTAATGTTTCATCGCCTTTTTGAGGTTATGAAACTAGTAGTTTGTATTCTAGTAAGTCAACTTTGGGCTGAGTGGAGACAGGAAGATTCAAAGCGGGGATATATGGTGCATATATTGTGCCTTGATGGGGAGTGGTGGAGAAATATAGGTTTCTTGATAAAGTTCACAACCCCTGCATTTGAGCTTCTTCGGAATTCTGAAACTAACCAACCTTTCTTAGGAGAGGTATATGATGGCATGGATATCATGGTTAAGAAAACTATGTAAATCATTTCATAAGAGTCTTCACAACTTTTGTTTATTGATGATCATTTTGCTGATTTATTCAAGAAAAATCATTGTTGATAGGTGGAACAATTTCAACACTCCATTGCACACTTTAGCACTTGCCTTGAACCCCAAATTTTATGATGAGGAACTTATTGCTAAAATAAATGGGAATATGAAGGCACCCCATAAGGATAGATAGGTGGCTAATGGGATGAAAATACCCCTTATGAGAATGTTTCCAGCTCATCTACACAGGGAGGTCAAGGAATAATTTTTCCAGTTTTGCTACAAGATTAGATGATTATTTAGATATATCAGCTTTGGAGGAGAGAAGCACCAAGAATCCAGTTAGGTGGTTGATTTTCCATGGAGAAAATGGTGTAAATTTGTAAAACATTTCCATTCGTGTTCTTTCACAAGTGTAAATCTCTTCATCATCAGAAAGGAATTGGAACACTTATGGTTTTATTCATTCTATGAAGCACAGCAGGTTGGGCTCACAAAAGGTAGAGGATCTTGTTTATGTTCACTCCAACCTTCGCCTTGCATCTCGTAGGGGCCCAGAATATAGCAGTGGCCCTTCTAAAGAATGGGATGTGGATCCATAAAGTCCTGATTCGGAGCTCTCTCTTTTTGCCCTGAATATTGAGGACCAGGAGCCTATAAGTGGAAATGGCCAATCATATTTTTCAGCTCCACCATCCACTATTGAGCACGCTTATGCTTCTATTTTTTATGAGTATTATGATGATGAGGATTAGTCTTTAGTCTTGATTGTACTTGCATCCTCATATATAAAACAAAGGCTGATTTTGAGATTTTGATATATAATAAAAGGTTATTTTGGATATTCAGATATTGTTATTTTCACTATGCGATCATTCATGAGTAAATGTGATTTAAATTTATAGACTTATAGTGTATGCATTGACATTGGAAAATAACGTTTAAGCTTTAAATGTAATAAATTATAATGTATCGTGTATGCATTATGATTGCACATAATGCATATCATGTTCCCCATTTCCAAATTTTAGGGGAGTCACATTTCGTACCGTACTCATTTCCCTATATCGTGCAACTTAGATTTATATCATTAATAATTATCCTTACATATATTTTAATATATATTAATTTATATCATATATAATTTATTAATTAATATATTTTAAAAATTGTAATACATATAATTAATATATGATATTTAACATATATGTTACCTTACACGTATTGTAATAATTATTGTTCACGAATAATGACATTTAAGAAATAAAAGTGTCATCATCGTGAGGAGAAGGAATATTTTCCATTGCAAGGAGAATGAATACTAGCCAACACAAATTTACCACCATTGCAACCACAAACTAACGATTAGGGCTTAAGGTGGTTTAAAAATAAATTTCAAATTTTTAGTTCAAAGGTTATTATCACTCAACCTAAAGGCTTAGGTCACACAATCACTTGGTTGTCATAAACTAGCTCTTTAAATCATAATCTGCAACGATGTTTGTAACAACACCAAATTTAGCCCCAAAAATGTGATAATAAAATGTAACCTAAGGGTTAAAATTATGAGTAAATGAAAAAATAAACTACAACCATTTTATATGGCTAAAAATCATGTAACAACACTTAAACCCTAAACACCAACCCTAATTAATGGCTAGAAATTATGCATAAAATATAACTTTTACTTGTCTAAACAATTCCTAAGCCTAGGACATCAATGTCCAAGTCAATAAATGTTGAAATTGTATCATTTTTTTGTAAATAGACCCTAATTTACCCTAGAGAAAAATTAAATAAATAAATAAATAAAATATGATTTTAGGGTTTTAAGGATTGTCACAAGAGAGATAAGACTAGTCCCTTCCCAATCTAGGAAAAATAGAGTCAACGAACATAACAAAGTTAGAGAAATTTTAGATTAGAAACAAAATTCCAAGGGACTAGGGAAAGTAAACATACTTACCTTAGGGTTTGAAACTTTTAGTCAAGGCTCTCAAATTTCAAGGATAGATCAAGGGAAGCAGCTAACATGCTACTTCCACAAAGTCTTGGAAAAATGGCTAGTTTAACAAGGATCATGAAACAAATATAATACTAACATGCTTAAAACATGCATCATCCATCTAATAAAACATGAAACCAAAATAAAAATAGTTAACCTAATTATTTTACCATCCCTTCATACAAGCTTCAACATAAACATCCATGAAAATAGATAATATCCACATCCAAAAGTTCCACAAGAGAATCGCTCAACTAGTGCTCCGACACATAGGAAATAGCTAAAAATAACTTAGTCTAGTGTAGAGTTAGGTAAAGTGTGTTTCTTTACCATGTACATTTGTAACTTATAATACGACAGTCACGATTTGTAGTGATCCAACGGTTATCTCTCTCCTCGGTATTAACGACACTTGATCCGTGGCTTAACACTCGATTGGTCCATGATCTCTATTTAAAGAGCATGGAGGGTCATTTGTCTGGTAACCGTTTATGAGAGAAACATATGTAACTTTTCTTTTTATATTAATAAATTGCCTAAAGTGGCCACTTGGCTCAGGCCATGGACTTTTTCCCTCTTCAAGGGTTTTAACCACATGATTATACTGGTGTATTGATTTGTGATCTGTTTGTGAGCGGTGACCTTTGTTTCTTGATCTATGGAACTTACCCTGTAAATTCCTACATGGTATCAGAGCTATTTTGAGGGTCGCATCCATTGTTGATCAAAATCTGAAGCCAGTTTGACTGCATGCGAATGTTGTTTTGTAGATCTACTATTTCTGAACATTTTTGGGCTTTGATAACTACTATGCTTTGTGTGGAGCATCTATTACAGTGAGTAATTCCTTTCATTTCATGCGAAAAGGTTTCCGGTTGCCCAAGTTATGATAGTTTAGATTTGGAGGTATAAAGCATTTGTTTTGCAGTCATATTTCTTAATAGTTCTGCTTATTTCGGTTTCTTCTGTTTATTCTCAGTTTTTAGGTTTTATTTATTTTCGGATCTATACCCTCTTCTTTGTGTATTCTCTTTGTTGTGTGTTGTGTGCGATCTCGGCAAATCAGAAACAGGAAAAGGGATTTTTTTTGGTGCATATTCTCTTTCCCCGCGTCTTTGTGCAATCTTGGGAAATCAGAAATAGTGAAAAATTGATAGTTCCGGTAAGGCTAACCAAAAATCTAACAATCTGCCATAAGGCTTTGCATTTTTGTTTTTTTTTTTTTGCTCGGTTCTTGTGTTTTTTCTGTAGGAAAAGGCACACACATCGAAGAGTAAAAAAACCTCTCCTCGTTTCAAACAATAACAGAATCCTTTTATTATCTCACTTGGTGAGGAGTTATTTTATGAGAATAGAGGTCTTGGGTTCAAATCTCTTTCTCAAGCTTCTTTTTGTAAAAAAAAATTGTTAAAGGGGCGGCATTTTTTTTTTAAATTGAACTTCATCACCAAATTTCAAACTGTTCCTATAACTATTCGGAATCTTCAACTTGATGCATAACTTCTTCATCCGGAAGCCGTTTTTTGTGTAGTTTTTTTTTAAATAGCCTAATTTTTCGATATCTTTACATTGCAGCAGTTAGTTTCTGCTTTTCTCAGCTTCATTTTTTTTAAATGGAAAGTGCATGCCCGATTATTCTTAACAGCACCAATTATTTCCAATGGTTACCTAACATGGTAGATATACTTAGAAGTAAAGGGATTTACAGAATAGCCACAAGGCTAGAAACTAAACCTTCTGATGATGTTAAAGTCGTTAAATGGGAAAATAAACAAGATCAAGCATGAGGGTTGATAGGAATGTCCATTTCTCAAGATCTTTGATTTCATATCCTTGACATTGACACCCCTCATGAAGCCCTGGACAAGCTAAATATTGCCTTTGGCATTCAAAATCAAATCAGGGCCCATCAGCTTGAAAATGAGTTGCTTACTTTAGACCCCAATAATTTCTCCTCTATTGAGGATTTTTTTTTCCAAATTCAAGACCCTTAGAATTCTTTTAGAAGGTTGTAAGGTCAAAAAGGAAGATGGTAGCCTCATTTATTGCATTATTGCTAAACTTGGCCCTACATACTCTATATTTGTTTCTGCCTTCCATTCCACTAGAGAAGCCATAATTTCTTCAGGAACCACCTACAAGAATCCCTCTTTTGATTCCTTTTACGATTCTTTGATAAGAGAACAAGAAAAACTCTTACACCTTGATCTTATCACTTCTGGAAATGCTTCTAAGAAATCCTTAGCAGCCCAACAGCAATCATATCAAAATAATCCCAAGAAGCAGTATCCTAAAAAGTATGGTCTGAAACCAAACAAGGGTCCTAAGCAATTTCAGTCGCAAACAGAAAAAGAAACTCACCAAAATGATAAGGCATATAAAAACAAAGGAAAGAAGACAGATAGACATTGCAACTTTTGCAATCGTGATGGCCATATAGATTCCAAATGTTTTAAGAATATGGAAGCCTTAGAACCAGAAATGAAGAAGCACAACATCAATTTGGAGCACTCTTATCCTTCATCTTTAGGAATGGCACTTTCTGCTTGTGGTTGTCGAGCATCAAGATCTGGTTATGCATTAAATGTATCTTCCTCTTCTCATTCTCATCAGTGGCTCATTGATTCTGGAGCTTCGTATCACATGGCCAAAAATAAAGCCATGTTGTCTTCTTTAAATAACTGTAACACCAAACATATTTATGTTGGTGATGATATATCTCTTAGTGTTGTAGGATCTGGAACCATTCATCTAGATAATGGTCAGTTTAATGATGTACTATGTGTTCCTACATTTTCATGCAACCTTCTCTCTGTTTATCAAATAACTCATTCAGGTTAAGGGAAAATAGTAGAATTCTCACCTCATGATGTTGTAATCAAGGACCTTAAGGATCCTAAAAATATTTAGCTACTTGCATTGTTGATGATTCCACAAGGTTGTATAATTTTGACAACTTTGGGTCGTCATGTCTTCCCTTCGTTTTTGTCACTCATAATGATGATATGAGAAACCTTTGGCATGAGCAATTTGGTCACTTAAACTATCTCTCTCTTCAAACTCTATGTAAGGAAAATATGGTGACGGGTCTTCCTATGGTATCTTGCCGAGATGGTGTTTGCTCTGGATGTGTACTCGGAAAACATCATCAGGATAGTTTTGACAAATGTGCCTCTTGGCACGCTTCAACCCCTTTGCAGCTTGTGCATGGTGATTTATGTGGTCCACTTCTTGTTGTTTCTTTCTCTAGTTGCAAGTACTTCTTAACTTTCATTGATGATTTTTCCAGACACACTTTTGTATACTTCTTAAAACTCAAGAGTGAAGTTTTTAACATGTTCTTGCCCTTTAAAGAATTTATTGAGACACAATTTGGACATCAAATTCTTAAGTTAAGATCAGAAAATGGAGGAGAATATGTTAACAACAAATTTATCAACTTCTTCACTGAGCATGGCATTCAATTGCAACATACTGTTCCATATACTCCACAACAAAATGGTGTAGCTGAAAGGAAGAATCGCACCTTAAAATAAATGGATAACTGCTTCAAACTAAAGGACTTGGTTTCAATTTTTGGGTAGAAGCCATTAACTATGAAAATTACATAGTAAATCGCACTCCTACTAAGGTTTTAAAGAATATAGCTCCAGAAGAAGCCTGGAGCTCAATCAAACCAGATTTAAGTCACTTTCGTGTTTTTGGAAGTGATGCTTGGGCCCATATTCCAGATGCGAAACATAAAGCCTTAGAACCTAAGAGTGAAAAATGCATTTTTGTTGGATATTCTGAAGATGTCAAAGGATATAGACTTCTTCAACCAATATCCAAAAATACAACCATTAGAAAAGATGTAAAATTTGATGAAAATATATCAACCTGCAGGCAAAGTTCGGTGAGTATGCCACCTTTGGCCTGCAGCCTGTTTCGGCATATGTGCTACCTCTCTCTCTCTTCTATTTTTAATAGCATTCCTTCTAGTTCAGATGATGACAGAAAGGATTAAAATCCTCCTCCACCTCTTGAAATTGTTCCTTTTACTCCACCGCTTCCAAGATGGGTCTACTCTACTCAGGATGCAGCAGGTTCTCTTGCAGGTGACCCTATCGATCGACGACGTACACGTTCTTAGTTCGAAAGAGCATCTTCCTTATTGGCTCAAGTTCTAGAAAATCCTAATCCAGAAACCTTTGAAGAAGCCTTTGGTCATCCAGATTGGGATGAAGCTATGAATGAAGAATATCGTTCCTTATTGGGGAGTGATACTTGGGATCTTGTTTCTCTTCCAAAAGGAATAAAACTTGTCAGATGCAAATGGATTTACAAAACAAAGTTTGGACCAGATGGAAAGTGGATAAACATAAATCTCGTCTTGTTGCTAAAGGATTTTCACAAGTTGAAGGCATTGACTATACTGAAAAATTCTCCCCTATTTCCAAAATGAATTCTATCCACCTTGTTCTTTCCCTTGCTGCCTCCTTTAAATGGGAATTCCATCATATGGATGTTAAATCCGCCTTCTTACATGGAGATTTACATGAATAAATCTACATAGAACAACTCCCTGGCTTTATCCAAAATTACTCTAGCCTTGTTTGTCACCTTAGGAAGTCACTCTATGGTCTACAACAAGCTCCTCAGGCTTGGTATGCCAAAATGGATAGATTTCTATTAGATAATGGCTTTTCTAGGTGTCATTTTGACAACATTGTCTACACCAAGAAAGTGGGTAAGTCCTTCACCATCCTTGTTCTTTATGTTGATGATCTTATCCTTTCTGGTAATGATCCAAACCATATAAACCATGTGAAGTCTAGCCTCAAAAAGAAGTTTGAAATGACAGACTTAGGACACTTGCATTATTTCCTTGGTCTTCAAGTCTTGCAATGCAAGGAAGGCATTACTCTCTCTCATTCCAAGTATGCATGTGATATTCTACACCACTTTCATATGGAAAACTGTAAGCTAGCCCCTTCTCCCTTTCAGTCTGGAGTCAAGCTATCAGTCACTTGTACTACTCCTGAAGTTGATGCTACCTTATACCATCAACTTGTTGGTAAATTTATGTATCTAACCCATACCTATCCTGACCTTTCCTTTGCCATTGGTCTTATTGCTCGGTTTATGCACCAACCCCATGAAAGTCACTGGAATGCAGCTAAAATAATACTTCGATATATTTGAGGTAAAGTTCAGTTGAGGATTCATTACAGTGCAGGAGCATCTCCATTGTTGATTGGTTTCACTGGTTCTGATTGGGCTACTGACCCTGATGATCGAAAGTCTCCTGTAGGATATGTATTCACTCTTGGTTCGGGACCTATTACTTGGTCTTGTAAAAAATAAAGTGCCATCTCTCTTTCTTCAGCGGAAGCAAAGTATCGTGGTGTAGTTGAATTCAACAAGGAAGCCATGTGGCTTCGTCAGATCTTGTCTGAATTTGGTCTTCATCAGTAGCATCCAACTACACTTTGGTGTGATAATAAGAGTTCCATTCAGCTATGTAAATATCCAGTTCAACATCAGCGTATTGAACTCCACACGCACTTCATTAGAAATCTCATTCATGATCGTGTTCTTGAAGTGGAGTACTATCCAACCAATGATCAAGTAGTTGATATCTTTAGGAAGGCTCTCACAGAAACGAATTTTACCAAACTTCAATTCATGCTTGGAGTTTAGGAAAGTTGTCATTAAGGGGGGATAGGATCTAATTCCTCCTTCCTTCTCCTATTGTGTCACTTTTGTAAATCCTTCAATCCTATCCCAATTTTTTCTTAAGGGGGGATGTTAGGATATTTCAACACATAGGAAATAGGCTCCTTTTGTGTCACCTTTGTAAATCCTTCAATCCTATCCCAAGTTGTTCTTGAGGGAAGATGTTAGGATATTCCAACACATAGGAAATAGCTAAAAATAACTTAGTCTAGTGTAGATTTAGGTAAAGTGTGTTTCTTTACCATGTACATTTGTAACTTATCATCTGACAGTCATGATTTTTTGTGATCCGACGGTTATCTCTCTCCTCAGTATTAACGACACTTGATCCATGACTTAACACCCGATTGGTCCATGATCTCTATTTAAATAGCATGGAGGGTCATTTTTCTGGTAACCATTTATGAGAGAAACATATGTAACTTTTCTTTTTATATTAATAAATTTCCTGAAGTGGCCGCATTGGCTTAGGTCATGGACTTTTTCCCTCTTCGAGGGTTTTAACCACATGATTATACTGGTGTACTTATTTGTGATCTATTTGTGACCGGTGACCTTTGGTTCTTGATCTATAGAACTTACCCTGTAAATTCCTACACTTACCCTAGGGTTTGAAACTTTTAGTCAAGGCTCTCAAATTTCAAGGATAGATCAAGGGAAGCAACTAACATGCTACTTCCACAAAGTCTTGGAAAAATAGTTAGTTTAACGAGGATCATGAAACAAATATAATACTAACAGGCTTAAAACATGCATCATCCATCTAATAAAACATGAAACCAAACTAAAATAGTTAACCTAATTATTTTACCATCCCTTCATACAAGCTTGAACAAAAACATCCATGAAAAGAGATCATATATGTTATCACCCTAGTAATTTCTTAGGTCATGGAATTTTGATTTATAGTTAAAGAAAACTAGGGGTAACCAAGAACCTCTTTTGAAATCTAGGATCTAGCCTTCCTATATTCTGGAGAGGGATCTCTCCTTAAGATTTAGCTTGATTTTTTTATAATATTTTAGGCTAGGTATGATTGGACAATTGATTTTTTTTTAATGTTTGGTGGGAATAAAAGGTTCTTCAAGGTAAACCATAGAGGGATCTACCAGACCATTGGGCTATGGAGTCAATTTCTTGGCAAGCAGAGCTAGGAAATAAGGTCGAAATAGAAAATGTACTAAGGGCGGGGTAGACGACCTTCAAAGGGTTTGGAAATATGATTTTTGATGAAATGGAAAGATTTGAACAAAAGGGCAATGAAGGATCCTTAAGTTATAGAAGTGAAGATGAAAGAAAGGGGTCAAACAGGGACTAAGAGCATTTAAGAATTCTTAAGTCTGGTTATCAGCAGAAAACATATCAATGAATAACTAGTAAAAAAACAGGGAGCTTTTGACACTAATCCTATATAAATCCTCCTAGTCAATCATTCAAGACAGAAAACATGCAAATTTATGTATGGAACTTAGAAAGATAAACAATGAAAACATGAAAACACTTGACATATCTGATCAGCACAAGAATCTTGAGTTATGATATCTTTTTGACTTAGTTCCAGTCTGTTTCTTTACAAATCAACTCACACAAACTCCAATGTATTCAGCAAAAATATATATAGTACTCTTGACAAATTTTATTCCACACTTAATACTTCAAAAAGAGAAGTATTTATACAAATCGATTGTTTACAAAATATCTAAGAGATATGAGAATATCTCTAGGCAAAAATAAAGATTATTACATAGAAAGAGGGATAGCTGCAAAACAAACTGGCAAGCTGCCCTCTTATCAATAAAAAAATAGGACTAATTATCTTAACTTATTGCTTTGTTGCAGTTGCTGGAAATGCTTGTTGGCACTCGGAAAAATATCTTTTGAAGATTACTTGTAATACACTCTTCATCCTGTACTTTATACTCTGATACTCTTTACGATGTTTTCTTACTGCTTGACCGTTGTAAAATAATGAATAATCAGCAGTAAAAATTGTTTTGACTAATACTCTTTCACTCTGATCATTACCCTGATACATTTTCAATCTGATTTTTACCTTTAGGTAACAGTAATGATCTGATTTTCATGTAATTTTCTGCTCTTGTTTGCAAACCTTTATATCAAATCAGTGAATTCCTGCCATTGTTCTGCACTGGGAATTTTCATGTTCTTCAATTTCCTGTAGCTTTCATCAGCCTCTTTGTACTTTGCAAAGTTGGGCATGAGAATGAAAATGTGCTTAATTTCATTTTGTAGGAAAAACAAGTTCTCAAAGTACTCTAAGATAACTTTGCTAGTTGAGAACCTTGTAGATAGAGGTTTTTCACATTCTTTGGCATATGCTCTAACTATTCTTGTCATAATATGTACGAATCATTATTTTTTCATTGAAGCCATGAATGTACGGAAACTCTGCTTGTGTTAATATAGTGTATTTAGCCAAGAACTTTGTTATTGACAAGTTCATGTCTTTGCATCTTTCCTCCAAGCTGTTCATTATATTCCTTTTACTTAGGACCTTTTTGATTTGTAGTATGCATTCAATCCTATCCTGAATTTTCAGTTCTTCAAGCTCTTCTTTATTTTTAATGTTTAGAAATATAATAAGTTTCAAAGCTTGAGAAGGTTTGTCAGCCAATTCTTCTTTTGTCTTCTGAATTCATACTTGTGCTGCTTTGAGTAAATCTTTCTGCTCATAAATGATTTGGATTGAAGGCCATAGTAGATTTATGCCTTGAATTATGCTATTCCAAAGATAGTTCTTGATGTATGATACCTGTTCTCTAAGATTGACCTGTTGCTGCAAAAAATTTACCTGCTCTTGAAGTCGGTTTGCTCTTTGTTCATTTCCCTTGGAAGTAATCAATGTATTTTTATTTGATGTTTCAAGAGTTTGAATGGTGCTTTTCAAGTTGATTATCTCATTATTCTTTAGGGAAATCTCTTCCATGGCCTTTACTATGTCAGTTGTTTCACCTGTTGCTTGTTGTACTTGTGATGTAGATGATCCGTTAGCGAGGTATACGGTGAGCCTCAAAATTGTGCTTTCCTTCACCTCATTTTACCTCATTTTCCCTTGTCCATTTCTATCTTAAACCCAATTGATCAATAAGTATAGTTAAAATTACTTCTAGAATGATTTACATGACTGACTTGTTGAATTTTGTGATTTTTTCCATTGTTAAGCATTTTGACCGGAACTAGCTGCAGAATGCAGACCTTCCGTAGCTAACCGGCGATTCTGCAGCTACCTTCATGTTTGAGTATGTTCCAGGTGGCCTCTTGAGAAAAACCGCATATGGGCATGATCCACGTCCTGTCTACATGGTTCGTTGCTCATCATGGAGGAAGAAATGGATTCTGGGTACGGTTATGCATGTGGGAACACATTTATGAAGGAAGACTCCTACTAGGACTGTCTCAGTCCAGATGTCTTTTCTTCTTCACGTAGCCACCTCAAAGACTCCTAACATGATTCGGATAAGGAAAGACATTATTCCTAAATTGTTGTAATTATTGTTACGTGCATTTGCTTTATAAACTCTTGGGAGACCGAGAGCTATGTTAGAGATTCTATGTTAGATTTGCTGCTAGATTTTGTTTAAACTCTGTGTTACGTCCTTGAAGACACAGAGTGTTATGTTCAAACTATTGCATCGTTAATGGAGCAGACAAAGTTATTTTGAAGGCGTGATTTAATTTGAAGTTGAATGTCGTCAAGTGGTAGAGGGCCCCTGCCTCTTGCACGGATTTCTTTTGCGTAAATTAGATAAGTTTTCCTAGCTGCCTTTACGTTTTGCATTTGAATTGGTAGTTGTTTTGTTTTAGCTACTGTAGTCGTATTCATTCTAGATCTTCCACAAGAAGACACTCTTCCAACAGATTAAAATGATGAATGTTGAATGACTATGGTATTGTAGAATTAGGAGTTGAATTTATAGTTGTTTTAACTAGCTACTGTAGTTATATTCATTCCAGCTCTTCCACAAGAAGGCACTCTTCCAACAGATTATAATGATGAATGAAGAATAGCTATGGTACTGTAGGATTTAGTTGTAGTTTTTTTCACTATCACAGTTACACTTGTTCTCATCACTCTTCCACAAGAAGAAACTCTTCCAAGACATCCTTAAGAAGTTCAAGACATAACCGTGATAATGAATGATTTAGTTGTGTGTTTGTACTAAGTATCATCTCTGATCTTGCTCTTAAACGCTTGCCCAAGACATCATAAGAACGAGTAGGGTATGGATGTGATAACTTAGTTTTTCATTTTCTTTCAGTTCATTTGCTTTCAATTGCATACAAGTACACAGTCAGAATTGTTCTACCTCTTCCAAAAGAAGGAACTCTTCCAACATATCACTAATGATGAACAAACAAATTGTGTAACTTCATAGAATAATGCATGTTAGTATAGTTAGAATGCTCCGGAGTTTCATTGCATTTAATTCATGTTCAGTTACTTTGTTTCAAGTTTGATGATGACTTATAGTTCAGCATTGTTCTAGTTTAGTGGCATCTTAGGTTCATTCTTAGATTAACTCACTACACTTGCATCTCATATTCAAAATTGTCATCCATTGCACAATAAATTACTTTAGTTGTTAGGATTAACAAGACAGCCTTCATTATTCACAAACATCTTCTTGTTCTAAAAACTACAAATGATCTATAGCCATAGGAACAGAAGACAACATCACTCTAAGGTCTGAAATCTCTCTGCAATCTCCTCATCATTTTATAAACATAGCTCTTCCTCAAAAGAACTATTTTGAACAAGAAACCAATAACTTTTTGAGTATAAGTTCTGTGACATTCAATTAAATTGCAGAATAGAACTAGGAATTAATCATAGAATAAAAGAGCTTAGGACAGAGTATTGCATCATTAGTGTTTAATTGTTTAGTTAGAGGATTTGCATATTTAGTGATCATTTCTCAAGATTAGTTTGTGTCATTTGTTTAAAAAGTCATTATCAAGCTTTTGCTTTTATTTAGTCATAGTTTAGATTCTGCTTCAGTGTTTCCAATTGCATTTTCCATTCCATACATTAGGCTTAACTCTGTTTTTGACCACCAACTTCTTTCCATTAGTTTTCTAGGCATTTTCATTGTGAGCATAAAACATCAAAAGACCAAAAACATCATAAATCATCACAAAAGACCAAAAACATCACAAAACACCACATACAACGCATTAGGAAACAAGCACCTAGGTACATATGGTACCTTTCACTTCAGCAGTTTACAAATCCCTGCTGACAATTAAATGAGCTCTCATTTAGAGACTAGATTGAGACCAACAAGATCTACAGATGTTATTGACACTACAGTTGCCAATACTCCTTCTGGTGCTAAATGTTCTACCAATGTGGAAGGAACAAAAGTAATGACAGTTGGAATGACTATAGGGATGGAGATATCATTTTCTCTTTTCAATGTTTCATTTTCCTTCATCAGATTTTCTGTCTGATTCTCCATTTCTTTGATTTGGGCTGTCATTTTCAGTACTAGCTGCATAGTCTCATCCTTTTATTTCTGTTGTTGAAGAATCTCCTTTTCCTGTGGATGCTCACTCTGTGGAAGTTTAAGTTTCTTTCTCAAGGCAGAAATATCTTCATTCTTTTGCCTTATGATTGTTTTAGCAACTTCAATATTGGAGGGATCCACTCCAGTTTCTATCACCAAATCTTCTAAGGACTTGATCCTCAAATCCTTAGCATGTAGAGATGCTTTATCTAATTTCATTTGATTTTGTAAATTAGATACAGTCTTTTGAAGCATGGTAGCACTCATGGTTTTGTGGACTACCTTTGAATATAGCATTTCAATTGTGCTTCTGTGGAACCCAATCTGATCTAATTCATGAATTGTATCAATGTCCACCTCTACATCTGTCTTTGTATAATCAGCAATTGACTTAGGATCATCAACTGTGGGTTTCATAAATGACATGAGAATTTTGTTGGTGGAGTAATCAAATGCAGTAAGCAACCTATCTTTGTTTCCTGGCTTTTATTTAAAGAATTTAGAATAAACTTCATTCTTAATTTCCTCATTCCTTTCTCTGATCTGCTTGAACTTTTTCTAGATGTTTGAATCTCTTTCTTCTGTAAATTTAGAAGAGGAAGGAACTTCCACGCCTGTTTGTTTTTCTATCATTTTTATATCCTGTTTTTGTGCTGATTCTCGATCCTGCTGAATATCTTTAAGTGTTTCATTGACAATCAATGTTGCTTCATCATTTGTTTGTTGACCATTATTGTTTTTTTTATCTTCATTGTCATCTATCTCTATAGCTTTTTCTTTCTTTGCAGTTTTCATTTTGGCTTTCTTGATGTAAAGGATTTTAAATTTATTATCTGCAATGGCTTTTGTAGTATAGCCTTCTTCTTCTCTGGGTCTTTTATAGGACACTTCTGCTTGTTTGCCAACTGTAATCACCTTTGCACTATCCATTTGTTTTCCCTACATGTTATCTGTTTTCATTCCCTTAATATCATCAATCAATGTGTTTGCAACCCATTCAATCTGATTAGCATACTTTTCAATTTGTGGCTTTGAGTCATAGAGGAATGGAGTTAACTTAAACTTGATCCTAAGGTTACTTAAAACACCTTGAGGGTCATAATTCCAGTGAAAGCTTTCTTGGAACTTAAATTTTTATAATTTGCTGACTATCTCTTTCAAAGCATCTCTGTTATTGACCATGAAGGGGCCAATTTGATTTTTTAGATTGAACTATGATTTATTTTTTGAAGCTATGAAATTCACTACATCTGCATTCAAGATCTGTCTCAAGTACTCTAAAGCAAAAATCCTGGTAGTTAGAAACTTAGGTAATTTGTAAGGAGCTAGGAGTGCACCATATACTCTGATTTCTGTGTGATTTTCGTACAAATACCAGTCTCCTACCTTACAGTTTTCAAACAACTAAAAAATTATTTTGATGTCTTCATTAATCCTTGGTGGCTCTGCTTTGTTCAAAAAATTCATGGTAGGTTTAATAAATAAATCATTGAAGTCTTTATAGTTGTATTCATTGTTGTCTTTTCTGAGTAAAGAAGTCCATAATACCACTGAAAGAGGTTTTCCTTCCACATCCATCTTCTGTAATGCAATTGGGAACTTTTCTGCTTGAAAAAATAGTAAGAGGTGTAACAGATAGGATGAATATCTGAATACTCCTTCCTTAGGTAATTTAGTCAACTAGTAATGCATATTATTAGCAATGAGTTTGGAAAAATTGAAGACTAGTTCTTAATGTTGTCCTGGAGACAAGGTAGAGAGGAAACCTAAAATGGAGGCATATGTAAATTCATCATTAGCATAGCCTAGAATGAATGAAAGCATGGAAATGATTTGTCTAGAGCCCTCAAGGAAGTCAAAATGTCATAAGGTGGATTTACCTTAGGAATATCAACATGGGTGGGCCAGAAGTTTTGAAAGATCATAAATCTTTTAGGAAATTCCAAATCTAGATCGAGGAAAGATCATAAATCTTTTAGGAAATTCCAAATCTAGATCGAGTTGTGTTAAATCTTCAATGCACAATGATACTGCTCTTGGATCATGGCTCAGTTGGAGCATATCATTGATGGCTTCAGCAGTTATATAACAAATGAACTCTTTATCTTTGTTTACCATACATCTCTGGTCAGGGATATAGCGTAATTGACATAACCTAATGAAATCTTGAGCTTGATGGGTGATGGGAACCACATATTTAGGCAAGTTTGAGTCCCAGATAGGTATATCATTTTCAACTTTTTTCACAAATTTTTCATAGCATCAGTTGTGCACTTCAAGTAAGTTGAATTCTAATGAAGGATCAGAGATTCTGTAGTCAAAATAAATTAATGAATTGGTTTCTTCAAAGGTGACACGTGGCTGCAAAGGTCTAACTACTTCAGTGGAATCTGCAGTTAGGGCAGGAGTAGGTTTATTGATTTTTGAAGGTTTAGGGTTTGGAAGCTTGCTGGAGGCTGGTTTCTAAGGTTTGGGACCTCCAGCCTTAGGAGTGACTTGTTTCTTTGTCATTTTTAATAAAACTAAGCAATATTAGACTATTTGCTTAGCTCTTTTTGGAAACAAAAGGCCAATTGAGTTGCTTTTAGGAAAAATTCTGAATCTGGGCAAGGGTTTTAGGATGGAAACGCATATTTACAATGTGCAGAGGACTGGAAAAGGGATTTCAATGGCTTTTACTGTAATTCAAATAGATTTTAACCGTGAAAAATTCCTTTATATGGTCAAAAATACTGAAAAAAAATGGATTTGGAGAAGATGGAAAATTCTGGGAAAATTTTGACAGGGTTCCCCCTGTTTCTTCAAGGTTTGGGCATTTTCAGACTTGGCAGTTTATATTTCACAACGTAACTGGTTTGAATTTTCTTAAATTTGTGAAATGAAGACTTGAAATTCAGATAAATACCTTTTTAACTGTATTATGGCAGTCGAGGAGGTTTTCAGGTTGTACCAGTCTTCAAACTGGTCGAAGGCGTAGAGAGTCTTCAGCGGTGAATTTCATAGGGGAAATTGGCTTCAGATGGGAAAATGGTCAGTACAGGCTCGGAAATGGTGTCTGTGAGTGGCTTCTCAAAGGGCGAAGGCGTAAAGGTATGCAAGTAATGAAAAACTAAGGTTAAAACCTTAGGTTTTATCAATATACATAACATTTATTACAGGTCAAAATCAATGGCGGGAGTGGTTTTGGCATTGAAGGTGAAACCATTGGTGGTTATCGCGTTGCTCCTCGGCGATAAAAAAAATTTCACTTTTGGAACGCGATCCAGTAGAATTTGGACACGTAGCAAATAGTGGTTTCATGAAACAACTTTTATCGCATTATTTTTCATAAACTTTGCCCGGTCACTTTTGCTATGCGATATTGAATATACGCCATTGGATTTGATTGAACGATGCGAATGGTCGAGATCTCTTGGGAAGCTGCGGGGTAAGGTAAGGTGCGACCCGAATTTAATTTCAGTCGGTGATTCAATAAGGATGATCAACGGTTGAGTTTTAATCCGATGAGGAGTGGTGGGACAAGGGAATGGTTCATCGCATTATATTTGGACCATCAGATTAATGAGATGAGGATGATCGAAGGGATGGGAATGAATGTGAGGGCACATAGTTATTTGACGAAGTTTATGTATAAAAGGATTTTATACATAGAATGGGGCGGGTTTAATAAAATTTTACCAAGGTTCAAACTTTGGTAAAGGAATATATACAAGGGGAAAGGGGTAAGTTTAAAGCGTTAACCTTGGGTAAAGGTAATGCGGGAACGGGTGTAACGGTATTGCTTTTCTGCGCATTTTTAAATATACAGAATGTGATTTTTGTTTTATTTTAACTTTATTATATAGTTGTAGATTTATTTCAATTTCTAAAACTATAAGGGAGCGGGAATATTGTTTATGGGTATTTTTATATCAAAGGGATAATTTCGGGATGTTTTTTCAACATGTGAGTAATATCTTTGATATAAAAAGCATATAATATAGGGGCTTTTGGGATATTAAATAAAAGAAGTTATATTAATAAGACTAGGATATTTGATAAGGAGTTAATAAAATAGGTTAAGTGTTAATATGAAAGGGACAATGAATACTCATAAATTCATAAATAAAACTAAGGAAAGTGAAAATTAGAGTAAAGCTTCATTTTCATAACTCATTCACTTTTACTTAGTATATCGTGTTTTTTGAGGGTTTTGTGCTTTGTAAAATGGAGGAAGTTAATTAAATGGGCCTTTATGTAACATTTAAGTAAAAAAAGAGTTCTCACTTATGAGATCAAATGGTGATGAGTGTATGAAGGGTAAATGATGAAAATTTACGGGATTAATATAGAAACTTAACATTTTCAACTAATCAGTCATTGAGCCTTGGGTCCGGTCCCAATAGAAGTCAAGGAAATGCCTTGAGCCTCTTTGACCGATAGTCTAGAATATCAAATTTATATGGGGAGGAGAAATTAGTTATTTATAGCCTGGTTAAAGATATTTACAATGATGTTTCCCACCTTCTTCTACCTACATAGTCATATCTTCTAACATTTTTCTTCTATTTTAATCAGGTGCATTTGAGCTAGCAACCTTACAACCTTTCATTTTTTTTGAAAGCAGTAAACTATCTAATTCTATACTTATTTCATCCAAGAATCCAGATTAAATTGTTGAATTCTTTTATTCTCTACCTAACTACTGAATTATCATAATTAAACTGTATGAAAATCCTTTATTCACTATCTACAACATTTTGAAATTGAAAAATGACAAATCAAGATTAAATTGTTCAACTCATCTCATATTATGGCATTTATTGACACTCTGCCATAATCAACTAGAAAAGGTAAAAGTAGTGGCATTTAGACTTGCACACTTTCATTTTTTATTCATATTTTTTCTTTTGGGGTATATTATTTTTTTTAAGTCCTTTGATTTTCTTTTAGGACTTATTACCCTCTTTTTTATTTCTTTATTTTTTTTATTTTTTTTACAAAATATGGGAAAATAATTTGCAAAAAGAAAAATTTGTACATATTTACAAGACTACCATCAGTCAAGTCAAAATTATGAATCCTATATTTATATGTTACTAACATCGGCTTCACTTGCGGATGTCATTTCCTGGTGGAATGTCAAGAACTCTGAGATCAGTAGCCTTCAACTTTAACCTTGGTGATCCTGTAATTTCCTTCTGAGTTCTGCAAAAATTCATACTTATGGTATTTTACACTGCAAAGCTTAGAGCCTTCTCTTCAGGCTTCAACCTTGTAGATAAAATCTCCAATCCAATATACACAATTGCAATGATTATTGACAATGATAAAGTAAATGAATCTAACTAGTGACTGACTCAGAAGAATAGTAGTGTTTCAACATCCTACCATTTGCTGGTCCTTCTTGAAGTTCAGTTCCATCCAAATTCTTGATGAAAAAAGAAGCGTTACCTCTGTAGCCATATATCACATAAGGTCCTTTCCATATAAATTCAAAATTTCCATGTTTTCCTTTGTCCTCTCTCCATGAATCCCATCTCAAAACTTGATCTCCTATGAAAAAATCATCTTCTTTAACCCTTTTGTCAATAGTCTTTTTAATTTTATCATGTAAAACTTGTGATTTTTCATAAACTTCTTCCCTAGTTTGTTGGAGATGTATGGTTTCATTAATTCTTCATTGAATATCATTTGTTTCCACCTGTGATTCCTGAATGATATTCATGACTGGAACACCCAAGGAAGAGGGGAAAACTGCATCCATTCCATAAACAATCTGATAAGGTGAAGTTCCAATAGACTTCTTTGTGGTAAGTCTATCAGCCCATAAGGCATAGACTAGCTTCTTGTTCTAGGTATTTTTGTTTTCTTGAAGTAATTTTTTGATGATATTGATTAAGCTCTTTTTTGATGATTCAGCTAAACCATTACCCTGGGGATAATAAGCAGTAGAATTTCCTAAGGTAATGTGGTATTTATGACAGAAGGAGATCATTTTCTTGGATTTGAATGCAACTGCATTGTCAGTGATAATATTATGTGGGCATCCAAATCTTGACAAAATATTACTTTCTATAAATGAGATTATAACTGAATCAGTGGCTTGCCTAGTAGGAATGGCTTCTATCCACTTGGTAAAATAATCTGTAGCAGTTAAAATCCATTTATGTTGGCTTGAGGAAAAAGGGTGGATTTCACCAATGAAGTCTAACGCCCATTGTTGAAATGGATTTTCTGTAGATATAGGCTTAAGAGGTAAGGGAAATAGTTTCTTTTTCCCTTCAAAAATTTGGTATTTGTGGCAGGAGGTAACAAATTTTTTGACATCAGAAAATAAATTTGGCCAGTAGAAACCAGCTCTCAGTATTTTTTCTGTTGTACTCTTCCAGTATTAGTGGCCTGCATAGTCACCTACATGAAATTCCTCAAGAATTTTTTCAGCCTCTGATTTTAATAAACAATTTAGTAAAATCCCACTATTTTCTTTCCAGTAAAGTGCATTATTTAGTATACAAAACCTCATTGATTTTTGTTTGATGAATCTGGCTTTGGTTTTATTTAACCCAAGAGGAGCTTGTAACTGTGTGAGTACAAATATAATATCAGAATACCATGGTGAGTCTAGATAGGCCTCACTGATCAATGGAGTCGCCATCTCCTCCTAGTCATCTATCTGTGCAATGAAATTTATATCTAAAGCATTACAATTGGATTCAACCATCAATCTGGTTAAACCCTGTCCTTTAATGAGTTTTGTAGGTTTGATTTCCAGATCATATTCAAGGATAGTGGCAATCCACTTTCCTCTCCTACCATCTGGTCCATCTTGTGTCAGAATATCTTTGATTACAGCATTAGGGACATATACAATGATGGGGGAATGGAGTATGTAAACTCTGAAATCGTTTATGGCTTTAACCAAGGCTAAAGCTTGCTTTTCCATTATATTTTACTTCAGAGGTGCATCTCTAAGGGCTTTACTAAAAAATGCAATTGGCTATTCAAAACCTTGGTTGTTTTTTCTGCAGTAGAACTGCAGCTATAGTATGTTCTAAGGAAAATGAAAAGATTATGAAATCTTTTGTATAATCTGGGCTGATTAGGACTGGTGCTTTAGTCAAGGCCTGTTTTATGGATTCGAAATATTGTTTGGATTTTACAGTCCATTTTATTGCAGAGACTTTTTTAAGCATATTATTGAGTTCTTTTATGATTTCAGCCAGATTAGAGATAAATCTTCTTAAAATTTTGATTTTACCCAAGAATGCTTGAAGTTCTTTTATGTTCCTTGGTGGTTGAATGTTTAGAATAGCTTCAATTCTTGCAGGGTCTATTCTAATGCCTTCCTTAGAGATTATGTGTCCTAACAGTTTTCCTTCCTCTAGTCCGAAAAGAGTCTTTTTAGGATTTAGGGATATACCATATTTTCTACACTTGATAAAGACTTGTCTCAGGTGATCCAATTGTTCATCATTTTTTTTTGAAAAGACAGTAATATCATCAAGATAGATAACTAAAAATTCATGGATCTCCTTAGCAAAGGCAATATCCATGGCCCTTTGAAATGTATCTCTTGCATTTTTCAATCCAAAAGGCATTTTCACATACATGAAAGTGCCCCAAGGAGTGATAAATGTAGTTTTAGTTTGATCATCTTCATGAACTAGAATTTGATTATAACCAAAGAAACCATTTAGTAAAGAAATTCTTGAAGAACCTGCTACCCTCTGCAAAATATGGTCCATTTTAGGCAGGGGATAATTGTCTTTCAAAGAAGCCTTATTGAGATTTCTAAAGTCTATACATAGTCGAATTTCTCTTGTTTTCTTTCTGGTGGGCACTAAGTTAGATACCCAATCAGAATACCTGACTGGTGCAATTATTTGTGCATCAAACATTCTTTTGAACTCTTTCTCGATTAAAGGTAACAAAATTGGATTAATCCTTCTTAATTTTTGTTCACAAGGTTTCTGATTTTCTTTCAAAGGAATATTATGTTGAATTATGTCTTTCTTGAAAGTTTTTAGATCTTCGTAATCCCATGCAAAGACATCTTGATATTATTTCAAATTTTCTATAAATTTAACCTTTTCTTATGATGGTAAGGATTTTTACAATTTAATCATTTTTGGTTTTTCATTTGTTCATGTGTTACACTCTTCAATATCAGACCTGACTCGTTCCATTTTTGGCTTTTTAGGCACATCATTGGAATCAAACAAGCCTTCTAAGGGAGTTAAACCTCTAGGTAAAATGTTATGTTTTAAATCTATCAAATCTGGTTCATCTTCCATTATTTCCTCTATATCTAATTTTTCCAAATCATCTATGTCACTCTGAGTAAACATAGTAGGTCTATCAAAAATATGTACATCTAAATCATCTATTTGACAAAAATTTAAATCTATGTTACAAGGTGAATCTATATTACAAGCATTATCAATTTGGCAATTCTGAAACTCTCTTTTGTTGTTCAAAAAGTGATAGATCTGTTCATATTCTAAGAAAATTTGCCAGTATTTTACATTATCTAGGACAATAGGTCTATGTTTGATTTTAGCAGTGTATTTTTGTATTGGTGAAAATAGAAGTTTGCAGGTGCTGGCAAAAGTTGCTAAACAATGGGCTTGTAAATTCTGTTTTCTAGGAATAATGGAAAATTTGCTTTCTAACAAATCTTCAACCAAATCTTTTTCTATGTCCCTGTATCTGGCCAATCTGGGATTGTGAACAAATTATTATGCATTTATTTGTTTGATAACTAACTCTGAATCTCCCATTATTAATATCCTTTGACCTCCCAATTTTCTAATGATTTGAAGACCTAAGATTAAAGCCTCATATTCAGCCATGTTATTGGTGCATTTGAAATTCAATCTAAAGGCATGCCCTTGGGAATGGCTAGTTTCAATGTTGGTGATCCATACACCAACTCCATCTCCTGATTTATTCACTGATCCATCAAAATCTAAATGCCATAAAGCTTCATTACCAATGTAATCCTCCATTATTTTAGGTTTTATATCAGTGAGTTCATTTTGGATATTATTATGGTTAGAGTTGCAAAGAATAAAGGAATCAATATCAATGGGAGTTGAATAGATTGGGTAATTTGTAGGTATTTTGGCATTGTTGATCATAAACTTCATTAAGGTTTCTCTGTAAAGATTTTTGGGCTGTCAAAATACCGAGATAGTGGCATAACTCATGTCAAGTTGTAGAGATTCCTGCAACTTTTCTCCCCATGAGCGAGAAAGAATCATGCCATATTTTGGCGGAATATCAGCTACCACAACATCCATGATCATGATTTTACCAGGATATTGGACCAAATTGATACACAAATATTTAATCAATCCTATGCATTGGACTTTAGATGAATCAAATGAGAACAAGTCTTTATATGGTCGGGTTATGTCTAGATTTAGGGTTTCCATTATTGCTTTGGGCATTAGATTATGGGAAGCTCCATTTTCTAGCATTGCATTATGTAATATATGATCAAGGATAGTAAGACTTAAGTAAAATGGAGGTACTAACCCATCTAAATGCTTACCATCTACAATGGGACCAAATATTAATTCAGGTCTATCATCACTCATATTAATTGTATCATCATTTTCATTTACATTTAATGTTTCAGTAATAATAGATCTATAAGAGTCATTTTTAGCCAATTCAGTTAAGGGAATGGCTATCTTCAACTTAGATATTTCAGATTGAATATTAAATGTTGACTGAGATTTGATAGCTTGAATTGATTCATTTTTTGGAATTATTGTTTGGGATGATTTTTCCTGGGTTTCACCAGTTGTTTTACTGTTTCCAATTTGAGTCTGTTGATTATTGTTGTCTTTATTTCTTTTTTCAAAGGCAGTTTGAGTAGAAGCAGAAGCTTTATCAGTTTTTGAACTATCAGCCAAAGGTTTTCTTTGAGCGTCATTTTTAGAACTTTTAGAATCAGTAGAAGTTTTCTTTGGATATAGGATGGTTGTTTTCACTGAATTAGATGATTGAACAGTTTGATCAGTGATATCAACAACCTTTGGACTTGAGGGATTGGATTTTTTTTTATTCTCTCTAGGGAGAATTTACAAAAATTTTCTTTTTGGAGTTTCATCCTTCTTCTTATTCTAGTTTGAAGCAGATGTTTTGTTAGAAGGATCATTGGTTTTCTTTCTTCAAAGGTTATATTGACTATGAATTTCGTTTATAGCAGAATCATAACCTTGTTTAAAATCAAAATATTCATTAGAATCTAGTTTGAGTTGTTGAAGCTCAACTATTTCTAAATCTTCTTGTGTGAGGAAAACGGCATTGCTCTCATCAATCCCCATTACTATGTTAATATCTTCTTCTTCATCATCATGATCACGAGAAATTTCAGCATAGTTCTCTTGAAATGGGGTTCTTATGTTCTAATCTGGAGCAACCTCTTTAGCCTTTCCAAGATTGATGTTTTTCCAAAAATTTGGATTCCTTATTTGGGGTTGGTTGTCCCAAGTAGGCTTTCTTTCCATGTTATCTAATCTATCTACCACTCTGTAGAAATTTCTAGCAAGAAGATATAATTTTGTTTCAGAATTTGATGTTTCCTCTTTTATAGTAACCCTTCTTTCATTTCTCAGTCTTGATTTTTTGGCTAAGATATTAATTTCTACACTAACAGCATTCAGTTGCATTTGTTCTAGAGTGTCTGCATCTCTCTCTCTTAGTTGGTAGGCCATGTCTACATCAAAACAATCATGGAATTTGAGCAGCATGGAATATGGAGTAGGTTTGAGATCTACAGGAATAGAGTTGTATATACTGTTGTATCCAGTGTAAAAGTCCTGAACTAACTCAGTAGGATTTCTCTTCATGGAATCAAATTCTGATAAAATTTGTAAAGGATTTTTCTTTTTCTCCCATTTATTTATAAAGGCTCTATGAAATGTAGCTAAATCTCTGATACGACCAGTAGCTAAATTCTTAAACCATTTTTTTTACTTCTCCAGTTAGAATTTAGGAAAATAATCACATTTGAACATCAACTTCATCTATTTCATAGATCTCAAAAAAGTCATTCATTTTGGTTAAAGGTTGTTATGCAGAATATTGTGAGAGACCATCAAATAAGGGAACAATTTTCTGATATCCATCTAGCATATTATTGAGAGGTTGGGGTAAAACCAGAGGAGCATATCTAGCTACCATGGCTTGGATTTTTGCTAAACTGGGAGGTACAGTAATAGTGGCAGGAATAGTGATGGTTATAATAGTTGATGAAGTAGTGCTTATAACAATAGTAAATGCAGTGGTAGTGGATGTGGTGGACTGAATAGATGATGTAAATACTACCTTAGGTTGCAAAGGCAACTCAGGAATGAATGATTCTGTGGATGAACTTGCAGTGGATTGAGGGTATGATGAATATATGATCCTAGACTGCAAAGGCAGCTCTAGACTAACAGGCTCTGGGGGTGAACTGATAGTGGAGTCTATAAATGAAGTGGCAGCATACAAAGTAGATTCTGCTGCTGGAAAAACTGTGGTGTATAATTGAGAAACTAGAGGTTTAAATTGAGATAAAAAATTGGCTAATTTAATAGCTTCATAAATGTCTTCAATTTGTGTAACATTAACCCTTTCTACTGGACTTTGAATTTCAGTTTTGTCTAATTTTATTGATGCTAAAATAATTTTCTATTTCTCATTCACAAAAGAAGTGAAAACAGGATCTATGACACTTTCCTTTAAATGAGTTTCAGAATTATTTCTAAATAATGAATTTTCAAACTTGAAATCAAATTCAATATCTGATGAGGTTACTAATTCTTTGGGTAAGGAATTAGCTTTTCTCAAGGGCACTTCAGTTTCTAAACTAACAATCTATTTTTTCTTTTTTCCTATCTAGTTCAGATTGTCTACTATATCTGCAGGGTTGGGATCAGGGTTGGATCTAGTATAATAGACTTTCTTGGGAGCCAGAATGATTATTGCATAAATACCCGCAACCTTTAAACTTAACCTTAAAGTAGAAAAGATATGTTTTAAAAATCTTCCTCTAAGACTAAACTTAAAACTAGAGAGTGGTTAATTCCCTAGTATGGTCGCCAGTATGTTATCACCCTAGTAATTTCTTAGGTCGTGGGATTTTGATTTATAGTTAAAGAAAACTAGGGGTAACCAAGAACCTCTTTTGAAATCTAGGATCTAGCCTTCCTAATTCCAGAGAGGGATCTCTCCTTAAGATTTAGCTTTATTTTTTTGTAAGATTTTAGGCTAGGTATGATTGGACAATTGGTTTGTTTTGAATGTTTGGTGGGAATAAAAGGTACTTCAAGGTAAACCACACAGGGATATACCATACCATTGGGCTATGGAGTCAATTTCTTGGCAAGTATAGCTAGGAAATAAGGTCAAAAGATAAAATGTATTAAGGGCAGGGTAGATGACCTTCAAAGGGTTTGGAAATAGGCTTTTTAATGAAATGGAAAGATCTGAACAAAAGGGAAATGAAGTATCCTTAAGTTACAGAAGTGAAGATGAAAGAAAGGGGTCAAACAGGGACTAAGAGCATTTAAGAATTCTTAAGTCCAATTATCAGCAGAAAACATATTAATGAATAACTAGTAAAAAACAGGGAGCTTTTGACACTAATCCTGTATAAATCCTCCTAGTCAATCATTCAAGACAGAAAACATGCAAATGTATGTATGGAACTTAGAAAGATAAATACTGAAAACATGAAAACACTTGACTTATCTGATCAGCACAAGAATACTGAGTTATGATGTCTATTTGACTTAGTTTCATTCTACTGCTTTACAAAACGACTCACACAAACTCCAATGTATTCATCAGAAATATCTATAGTACTCTTGAAAAATTTTATTCCACACTTAGTAATTCAAAAAGAGAAGTATTTATACAAATCGATTGTTTAAAAAATATCATAGAGATATAAGAATATCTCTAGGCAAAAATAAATATTATTACATAGAAAGAGGGACAACTGCAAAACAAACTGGCAAGTTGTCCTCTTATCAATAAAAAATAGGACTAATTATCTTAACTATTGCTTTGTTGTAGTTGCTGGAAATGCTTGCTGGCACTCGGAAAAATATCTTTGGAAGATTACTTGTAATACACTCTTCATCCTGTACTTTATACTCTGATACTCTTTACGTTGTTTTCTTACTACTTGACTGTTGTAAAATGATGAATAATCAGCAGTAAAAATTGTTTTGATTGATACTCTTTGACTCTGATCATTACCCTGATACATTTTCAATCTAATTTTTACCTTTGGGTAACAGTAATGTTCTGCTTTTCATGTAATTTTCTACTCTTGTTTGCAAACCTTTATATCAAATCAGTGAATTCCTACCATTGTTCTGCACTGGGAATTTTCATGTTCTTCAATTTCATGTAGCTCTCATCAGCCTCTGTGTACTTTGCAAAGTTGGGCTTGACAATGAAAATGTGCTTAATTTAATTTTGGAGGAAAAACAAGTTCTCAAAGTACTCTAAGATAACTTTTCCAGTTGGGGAACCTTGTGGCAGAGGTTTGTTGACCTATTCTTTGGCATATTCTCTAATCTTCTTTCCATAATCTGTCTGAATCATTAGTTTTTAATTGAAGCCATGAATGTTTGGAAGGCCTGCTTGTGTTAATATAGTGTATTTGGCCAAGAAATTTGTTATTGACAAGTTCATGTCTTTGCATATTTCCTCCAAGTTGTTCATTATATTCCTTTTAATTAGGACATTTTTGATTTGTAGTATTATTTCAGTCCTATGATGTATTTTCAATTCTTCAAGCTCTTCTCTATTTTTATTGTTTAGAAATGTAATAATTTTCAAAGCTTGAGAAGGTTTGTCAACCAGTTCTTATTTTGTCTTCTGAATCTCTACTTGTGCTACTTTGAGTAAATATTTCTACTCATAATTTTTTTTGAATTGAAGGCCATTGTAAATGTATGCCTTGAATTATGTTGTTCCAAAGATAGTTCTTGAAGTATGATACATGTTCACTAAGATTGAAATATTGTTACAAAATATTTACCTACTCTTGAAGTCGATTTTCTCTTTGTTCATGTCCCTTGGAAGTAATCAATGTATTTTTATTTGATGTTTCAAGAGTTTGAATGGTGCTTTTCAAGTTGATTATCTCATTATTCTTTAGGGACATCTCTTCCATGGCCTTTACTATGTCAACTGTTTCACCTATTTCTTGCTGTATCTGTGATGTAGATGATCTAGTGGCAGAGGTATCTACAGATGTTATTGACACTGCAGTTGCCAATACTCCTTCTGGTGCTAAATGTTCTGCTAGTGTAGAAATAACAGTAGTATTGACAGTTGGAATGACTGTAGGGATGGAGATCTCATTTTCTCTTTTCAATGTTTCATTTTCCTTCATCATATTTTCTGTCTGCTTCTCCATTTCTTTGATTTGGGCTGTCATTTTCAATACTAGCTACATATTTTCATCCTTTTCTTTTTGTTGTTGAAGAATCTTCTTTGCTTGTGGACGCTCACTCTGTGGAAGTTTAAGTTGTTTTCTCAAGGCAGCATTATCTTCATTCTTTTGCCTTATGAGTGTTTTAGAAATTTCAATATTGGAGGGATCCACTCCAGTTTCTATCACCAAATCTTCTAAGGACTTGATCCTCAAATCTTTAGCATGTAGAGATGCTTTATCTAATTTCATTTGAGTATGTAAATTAGATACAGTCTTTTGAAGCATGGTAGCACTCATGGTTTTGTGGACTACCTTTGAATATAGCATTTCAGTTGTGCTTTTGTGGAACTCAATCTGATCTAATTCATGAATTGTATCAATGTCCACCTCTACATCTGTCTTTTTATAATCAGCAATTGACTTAGGATCATCAAATGTGGGTTTCAGAAATGACATGAGCATTTTGTTGGTGGAGTAATCAAATGCAGTAAGCAACCTATCTTTTTTTCCTAGATTTTCTTTAAGTAATTTAGAATAAGCTTCATTCTTAATTTCCTCATTCCTTTCTCTGATCTGCTTGAACTTTTTCTGGATGTCTGAATCTCTTTCTTCTGTAAATTTAGAAGAGGAAGGAACTTCCACACCTGTTTGTTTTTCTATCATTATTATATCATGTTTTTGTGTTGATTCATGATCCTGTTGAATATCTTTAAGTGTTTCATTGACAATCAATGTTGCTTTATCATCTGTTTGTTGACCATTATTGTTTGTTTGATCTTAATTGTCATCTATCTCTATAGCTTTTTCTTTCTCTACAGTTATCATTTTGGCTTTCTTGCTTTAAAGGATTTTAAATTTATTATCTGCAATGGCTTTTGTAGTATAGCCTTCTTCTTCTCTGGGTCTTTTATAGGACACTTCTGCTTGTTTTCCAACTGTAATCACCTATGTACTATCCATCTGTTTTCCCTGCATGTTATCTGTTTGCATTCCCTGAATATCATCAATCAATGTGTTTGCAACCCATTCAATCTTATTAGCATATTTTTCAATTTGTGGCTTTGATTCATGGAGGAATGGAGTTAACTTATACTTGACCCTGAGGTTACTTAAAACACCTTGAGGGTCATAGTTTCAGTGAAAGCTTTCTTGGAACTTAAATTTTTATAATTTGCTGACTATCTCTTTCAAAGCATCTCTGTTGTTGACTATGAAGGGGCCAATTTGATTTTTTAGCTTGAACTGTGATTTCTTCTTGGAAGCTATGAAATTCACTTGCATCTGCATTCAAGATCTGTCTCAAGTACTCTAAAGCAAAAATATTGGTAGTTAGAAACTTAGGTAATTTGTAAGGAGCCAGGAGTGCACCATATACTCTGATTTCTGTGTGATTTTCGTACAAATACCAGTCTCCTACCTTACAGTTTTCAGACAACTGTAAAATTCTTTTGATGTCTTCATTAATCCTTGGTGGCTCTGCTTTGTTCAATAAATTCATGGTAAGTTTAATAAATAAATCATTGAAGTCTTTATAGTTGTATTCACTGCTGTCTTTTCTGAGTAAAGAAGTCCATAATACCACTGAAAGAGGTTTTCCTTCCACATCCATCTTATGTAATGCAATTAGGAACTTTTCTGCTTGAAAAAATAGGAAGAGGTGTAACAGATAGGATGAATATTTGAATACTTATTCCTCAGGTAATTTAGTCAACTGATAATGCATGTTATCAGAAATGAGTTTGGCAAAATTGAAGACTAGTTTTGGATGTTGTCCTGGAGACAAGGTAGAGAGGAAACCTAAAATGGAGGCATTTGTAAACTCATCATTAGCATAGCCTAGAATGGATGAAAGCATGGAAATGACTTGTCTAGAGCCCTCAGGGAAGTAAAAAGTGTCATAAGGTGGATTTACCTTAGGAATATCAACATGGGTGGGCCAGAAGATTTGAAAGATCATAAATCTTTTAGGAAAGTCCAGATCTAGATAGATTTGTGTTAAATATTCAATGGACAATGATATTGCTCTTGGATCATGGCTCAGTTGGAGCATATCATTGATGGCTTCAACAGTTATATAACAAATGAACTCTCTATATTTGTTTACCATACATCTATGGTCAGGGATATAGTCTAATTGACATAACCTAATGAAATATTGAGCTTGATGGGTGATGGGAACCACATATTTAGCCAAGTTTGAGTCCTAGATAGGTATATCATTTTCAATTTTTTTCACAAATTTTTCATAGCATCAGTTGTGCACTTCAAGTATGTTGAATTATAATGAAGGATCAGAGATTTTGTAGTCCAAATCAATTAATGAATTGTTTTCTTTAGAGGTAACAGGTGGCTGCAAAGGTCTAACTACTTCAGTGGAATCTGCAGTTAGGGCAGGAGTAGGCTTATTGATTTTTGAAGGTTTAGGGTTTAGAATCATGTTGGAGGCCGGTTTCTGAGGTTTGGGACCTCCGGTCTTAGGAGTGACTTGTTTCTTTGTCATTTTGAATAAAACTGAGCAATATTAGACTGTTTTCTTAGCTCTTTTTGGAAACAGAAGGCCAATTGAGCTGCTTTTAGGAAAATTTCCAAATCTGGGCGAGGGTTTTAGGATGGAAACGTAGATTTACAATGTGCAGAGGACTGGAAAAGGGATTTCAATGGCTTTTACTATAATTCAAATAGTTTTCAACCGTGAAAAATTCCTTTAGATGGTCAAAAATACTGAAAAACTGGATTTGAAGAAGATGGCAAATTCTGGGAAAATTTTGACAGGGTTCCCCCTGTTTCTTCAAGGTTTGGGAATTTTCAGACTTGGAAGTTTATATTTCACAACGTAACCACTTTGAATTTTCTTAATTTTGTGAAATGAAGGCTTGAAATTTAGATAAATACCTTTTAACGGTATTATGGCAGTCGAGGAGGTTTTCAGGTTGTACGAGTCTTCAAAATGGTCGCAGCTGTTTGGTTGAAGGCATAGAGAGTCTTCAGCGGTGAATTTCAGAGGGGAAATTAGCTTTAGATGGGAAAATCGGTCAGTAGAGGCTCGGCAATGGTGTCTGTGAGTGATTTCTCAAAGGGAGAAGGCATAAAGGTATGCAAGTAATGAAAAACTAAGGTTAAAACCTTAGGTTTTATCAATATACTTAACATTTATTACAGGTCAAAATCAACTGCGGGAGTGGTTTTGGCGTTGAAGGAGAAAACATTGGTGGTTATCGCATTTCTCTTGGGCGGTAAATGGTTTTTCACTTTTGGAACGTGATCCAGTAGAATTTGGACACGTAGCAGATGGTGGTTTCATGAAACAACTTTTATCGCATTATTTTTCATAAACTTTTCCCGATCACTTTTGCTATGTGATATTGAATATACGCCATTGGATTTGATTGAATGATGCGAATGGTCGAGATCTCTTGGGAAGCTGCGGGGTAAGGAAAGCTGGGACCCGGGTTTAATGTCAGCCATTGATTCAATAGGGATGATCAACGATTGAGTTTTAATCCGATGAGGATTGGTGGGGCAAGGGAATGGTTCATCACATTAGATTTGGACCGTCAGATTAATGAGATGAGGATGATCGGAGGGATGGGAATGAATGCGAGGGTGCATAGTTATTTGATGAAGTTTATGTATAAAAGGAGCTTATACATAGAATGGGGCGGGTTTAATAAAATTTAACCAAGGTTCAGACTTTGGTAAAGGAATATATATCAGGGGAAAGGGGTAAGTTTAAAGCGTTAACCTTGGGTAAAGGTAATGCGGGAATGGGAGTAATGGTATTGCTTTTCTGCACCTTTTTAAATATACAGAATGTGCTTTTTGTTTTATTTTAACTTTATTATATAGTTTTAGATTTATTTCAATTTCTAAAACTATAGGGGAGCAGGAATATTGTTTATGGGTATTTTTATATCAAAGGGATAATTTCGGGATGTTTTTTCAACGTGTGAGTAATATCTTTGATATAAAAAGCATATAATATAGGGGTTTTGGGGATATTAAATAAAAGATGTTACATTAATAGGACTAGGATATTTGATAGGGAGTTAATAAAATAGGTTAAGTGTTAATATTAAAAGGGACAATGAATACTCAAAAATTCATAAATAAAACTAAGGAAAGTGAAAATTAGAGTAAAGCTTCATTTTCATAATCATTCACTTTTACTTAGTATATCATTTTTTTTTAGGGTTTTATGCTTTGTAAAATGGAGGAATTTAATTAAATGGGTCTTTATGTAACATTTAAGTAAGAAAAGAGTTCTCACTTATGAGATCAAATGGTGATGAGTGTATGAAGGGTAAATGATGAAAATTTCCGGGATTAATATGGTAATTTAACATTTTCAACTAATTAGTCATTGAGCCTTGGGTCCAGTCCCAACAGAAGTCAAGGAAATGCCTTGAGCCTCTTTGACTGATAGTCTAGAATATCAAATTTCTATGGGGAGGGGAAATTAGTTATTTATAGCTTGGTGAAAGATATTTACAATTATGTTTCCCACCTTCTTCGACCTACCCAGTCATATCTTCTAACATTTTTTCTTCTATTTTAATCAGGTGCATTTGAGCTAGCAACCTTACAACCTTTTATTCTTTTTGAAAGCAGTAAACTATCTAATTCTATACTTATTTCATCCAAGAATCCAAATTAAACTGTTGGATTCTTTTATTCTCTACCTAACTACTGAATTGTCATGATTAAACTGTATGACAGTCCTTTATTCACTATATACAAAATTTTGAAATTGAAAAATGACAAGTCAAGATTAAATTGTTCAACTCATCACATATTATGGCATTTATTGACACTCTGCCATAATCAACTGGAAAAGGTAAAAGTAGTGGCATTTAGACTTGCACACTTTCATGTTTTATTCATCTTTTTTCTTTTGGGGTATATTATTTTTTCTAAGTCCTTTAATTTTTCTTTTAGGACTTATTACCCTCTTTTTGATTTTTTGATTTTTTATTTTTTATTTTTTTACAAAATATGGGAAAATAATTTGTAGAAAGAAAAATTTGTACATATTTACAAGACTACCATCAGTCAAGTCAAAATTATGAATCCTATATTTATAGGTTACTAACAATATCCACATCCAAAAATTCCACAAGAGAATCACTCAACTAGTGCTCCATAGAAAACTAGAGAAAATATTAGTAGTCCAATAAATGTATGTTTATCAAGTTGTGATATAAAAAAATGAACTAAGTCTTCCCCTATTTATTTTAGGGAAACCAAGCACTCAATTTCATGTGGAATTTCCTTGAAATTTTGGAGTTGCTTGATGATCCAATGGAAACTGGGCTTGATTCACCAAGACCCCTAATTTATCTACCAAAAATTTCTAGCAGAAAAAACACAAAGATAAAGACACAGTCACACAAAACAATAACACAATATTTTCTAGGGAACCCAACTAGGAAAACCATCTACTAGCTATAGAATTTTATTGACATGAAATAAAGAAATTTGATCTCTTTTACAAGGCAACTATTTCAACAAATAATACAACTTGTCTCACTGCTTGGACT